>CAXDIV010000084.1:202124-268409 GCA_963989385.1 Ctena decussata
CCATTCATATGTATATAGAGCATACACTGTAAAAAATGTGTTTAGAACCAATGCAAAAAATGCAATCCGATATTTTATGTGTTTAAATAGTAACATGTTCAATTTGTACGTAAAGCAAACCGGTTACGTAAAGCAAACTTAATCAAAAAGACTTGGGTGTACGCTGGCAAAATATATATCCAGGACAACAATGATAAGAGGCTAAGGATTGATACTGTAAGGGACGTAGAAGCCTTCAGAGCTGACGCATTAAACAAGAAACGGTAGAAGTGTATACACACACACACACACACACACACGTTTTTTCCGGTGAACTCACAACGCTGTACTGACCTGAGTCGTTTGGACGTTGATGCAACTTATCAAAAGTTGCATCGGCGTCCAAGCGACGCTGTTCCGCCGTTGTGTGTCTACCCGGCCTAATCTAGTTTATTAGGTGTACTGCAACCTTAACCATATGCATCGGGGGTTTCGTTTCAGAAACATTACAGCATACTATAGTTTTGTGAATGGAAAATGCATTGTAGCGCATTCTGCCGCAGGCGTTCGCCTCGGTAACGATTATGGGGCTCTCTAGTTGGAAGAATTTGTTTATTGTTATGGGAAGAGTTTGTTCATAGTTTTGGTAAACTCCGTATGACAGCTTCACGAGCAAAAACCGGGATCAGTCTGCTCAGTTGGTATTTAAAAATTTCAATTTGGAGCAAACGGTGTAAAAAATTTTTTTGCAAAGATATACAAACTGATCCAGGTTAGCGCTACTCACTGCCACACGTGGCTCACAGGGTTGAATCGGCCACGAATCAATCTTGATTCAAAGTTATTATGTTGAACCAGGTTTGCATCAGGGTGGATTCAACCTTGTAAACCCGCTGGGATATAACCTGTTTATTAAACCAGACGCAGCTGAATAGGCTAGTCAGTTACACATGATCATAGCAAAATGCGCTTCAAAACCGTTCAGACCCTGATTAGAATGGAAGAACCTGACCAACATTTGCCAATGAACTGAACGTACCTCATGGGAGGTGGTCTTATCCCGGTAGGCGCATGGCGCCGATGGTGCGTCGTACTGTCGTTTATGCGACGTGATGACGTCGCACCGACGACAGTGCGACGTCACTCCGGCGTTCTGTGCCCGATGGGGCTACATGATTATCTGGAGTTTCCTTGTACATTTTATACACTTTGATATGACTCGCAGCCCAGGCAGACAACAAGGATTGATTCGATGTCTCGAACACTAACTTCTCAATGCAAGCGTTTATATCAAAATACAGTTCGGACGAATTTTATTTTCTTTACATTTCAATCCCAGTTGTCATGGGATACTGGTGTCCCAAGTGAGTTTTCTGAAATCAGAAAATAAAATTTACTTCGAGTTATCAGTGATATGTGTAAGATTTGACTTCGAGATATCGCTAGTTGGCTGTGCTTGCTCTGTGCAATTTCCCGATACTTTTGGAAGTTGGTGCTTGTCCACGGCAGAGTGTCTGAGTCTAAGCCGGCACTGACACAGAGGCTCTGCTGATGGGTGGGCACAGATTTGAGCATTCATCCCTGACAGAGCTGTATATGGAACATGAGGTCTAGTTTGGGCTGTTGATTCATATAATTTGTGTGAGTCGTTTCTCTGACTGTCTTCGTAAAACACTCTGTTTCAACGAGAATATTAATAGCACCTATAGCAGAGAATAACATCATTAGCTGCCGTTTATCTATTTATTATACACTGATTGTGTCCTTTACCAGCACACCATAACAGGATGACTTAGGGAGGATTACCAGCATGCCTCAGTGGAAGCAGGTGTGGTTGCCCTTCTTTGGAACAATCTCAGCGAGATGCTTCAAGTGGGGGTTATAGCATGTGTTTTCACTGAGTGGGGAGATTCACCTTCAAAATCCCACTGTGTCTTGAGCTCTGTTTGTCCTCGCGTACTCTAGCTTTATGGGATGGAAGGTGAATAATCACAGTAGATTAAGGGTATCTCGTTAGTACTTGTTACCTCCCTTCGCCTTACTCGATTAGAAAACAAATGTTCCCTTGTCTCATTCTTGTTGCGACAAGATTGAGACGCAGAGGGAAACTGGTTGGCTGTGGTGTCTCAGTCTGCATGTTGACATCTTCTTGCATTTCGTTTCGGCAAGGAGTGTTAAGTATGCCGACGAGACAACTACATGGAGTAGTTACTTCTCACAAGGCCTATTGCACCCGCTCTTCAAGCCGTTGAACGTGCTGTCTTACTACAAGGGTCGAGTAGGTTCACTTTCAGGATAAAGATGGCAGATTGATGTCGACTAAATAACGGTGTTAGTGTCAATGGAGGCCCTGACCGGTCACAGCGTCACGCTGCGTCTAGTCCGGGTCTACATTGTCGTAAGTGTCCTTTTTGTGGGGCGCTATGTATAGGCTGTTTGGAGAGCTGGCTGTCTGTATTGTGACAAGTACACCTAAGCACAAAATTAAGGTAGATATGTTAGAAACAACCAAGCAGACGACAACTATACGGCTGTAAAAAATGATTCGTCCATGCTATGTTGTAATTCAAAGACTAGAGGGCAAACAGCTCTGATCTGTGTGGATCTGGAAGAGGCGGCTCATAATGAGCCCCCCTAATCAGAACCTGTACTGTTTGCGAATACAGCTATTTTCGTCTGTGGCGCTTTAGGTGTCAATAAATGCAGTAATCCATTGTTCACCAAGACCTGGTGGAACTGCAGCTTGTTTCGATCCTGAAGACCCCGATGTATTAGGCGCTCGACTGTTTCAGAAATAGGTCGTTTGTGAAGGGGTGCAGGGCGGGGAGCTGACTGGTTTCTTTTTAGCTGGATAGATTTTCACGGGGATGTGCATGCATGAATCTTTTTCCCGCGTGAGCTCAGGCGGGGGGGAGGGGGGGATGGGGTGGACTTCTTTCGACTTGTAGATGGAAACATACTTTATTAATTGTTACCATTTATGTCTTTCTTACATAGGAGGTAACCATGAAGGTGCAACAGCCACTGTTGCTTCTATAGTTACTATACTAATACTATCATTCATTCATAGATTACCACGTGGTCTGAAATGTGTTCACTCACAACCAGGTAAACAGGAGACTTTATCAAAAATTGGCCAATCACTTGAAAAGGATTTTCGTACACGTTTCTCCTTAATAGGGAGTAAATGCCCATATATGGAATGCATATTAATAGTCTGTGCAACACTGGCTATTGCGAAGGCTGCACCAACCAAGTGTACGCTTTGTAAGGTTAGAGGCATTTTTCAACATGTAGTTGGTCTGACAATTTCTTTATCTACCGGTCGGAAGGTTTTGAGATTCCTTGTCTGGGTTCTGGTGGGTGACGAACAGAAGTATGCAACGTTTCATGGGGGTTTGATGAGTGGTGAAGAGATTGGACGCTTTTTGCCCTCCATATTTTCACAAACGACCTATACAGGGTTGTGGCTAGGGAAAGTTACATAATATGCGCGGTTATGTTTTCTGCACCTTGGGGACAAGCTATGGGTTTGTCCCTAAGATAGTTCATAATGCATGTCTGTTATCATTTGGTACTAAGACGTTGTATGACCTACAGGAATTGGACTTGCAAATACGTATGTGCGTGCTGCAGTTTTTGTCACGGGCAGGACTATAGTTCGCACCTGCGTATCTGTATAAAGGTAGCTGCTCTTTTGACAAGTTTCAAATTCCGTTACTTCATTGTGCTTAGAATATAGGCTATCACTATATGTATGCTATAATCACGCATTCTGATATTACTTATCGCCTTGTCGCTGTTACGGGATATCTAGACAACGAGAGAGTGAAGTCATGCATTCTGGTTACCAAGCATGTTCAATTTGACTTACTTCCCTTTTAACTACCATATCTAACTCCACTGCTGTCTGAATGACTGTATGCTTATTTGACACAAGTAAGCGGCCAACAGACCTCGCGCGACGCTAGCAGTTTTGTTTTATATTATATTACAAGAGAATTTTGAGAATGGCCTCTAGTCGTGGGAGTGTCGGGGGGGGGGGGGGGGAAGGGGGATTTAGGGGAACTGTAGCTCCCAGAGTTTTGTGATGCCAGTTTTAGTGCTTGAGGGAGCGGGGGATGGCCCGTTGTGTTGCCTTTTGTATATGACAAATATCTTTTCTTCCGGACTGGGAACGGTTGCCAGAGTGCTCTTGAAAGGTGATCTTTCGCTCTAAATGGGCTTCACGTTTTAATCCGCTAATGCCTGGTGGACACATTGGACGAGTTCATTCGTCATCTAAGGGGTGTCGGGTTTAGTTTCTTTTTCTTGATTTTTTGTTTTATTTTGAAAAAAAAAAACAAAAAAAAAAAAACCCTATTTGTCGTGTGCAGAGAGTTAGACCTTGATCAGGCGTCTGATCCCGGTCTGCACTGTTTGCCTTTATCCAATTTTTGGGGCGCTGGGCATTAGTGGGCTGGAGTGTTCTTGCGGCTGGCAATATTTAGCAGAATGCTACATTGATCGGGTGGCTGTGATATGCTGCACTAAAGCTGGCCTCCTCTTATCTCTGGGGTCTGGCTGGTTTTCTGGGTTTTCTGGGGTTTAGACAAATCTGAGAAAATTGTCGACATGTTCGCGTGGTCGTGACGTACATTGGCCGCTTGATAACTGTAAAATGACAGAGAATTGTGATATTGTTAAGTTGGCTGGAGACTTACGAGCTATGTCACTCTTCTTATCTGCAGCTCTTAAGTCTTCATCATATTCCCATATCCCTCCTTTTACAATGAAATGTTATTAATTACTGTACTTTTTCTCTTTTATGGATCTATTCTTGTAAGGCTCCACGGGGAATTCGCTATAGCGCGGCAATACGGTGGCTTATATGTACATGCTATATGGAGGGTTGTGTTTCTGTGCGGCTGCCAGCTATTCGCGTCCTTAAGACTATTTCGCTCTGTTGTTGATAATATCACTTGAATGTCTGACGAAGTCCAGTTATATAGGGCGCGAATAGGCCTTCATTATTTTAGACACTTTAAAGTCAAAGGCTTAAACCGTCTTACGATGTTTGAATTTTCTGTTATCATGTCTTTGGTATTGTTACAATGTGGAGATATTGAAACTAATCCCGGTCCGGACGATGATAGCTTAGAGACAAGCACTCAGTCAACTCTTTCAGATGAACATGACATTAGGAACAATTTTTCTGTGGTGCATTATAATATCCAAAGTCTTAATAACAAACTCGAGCATATCGCAGCTGAACTTCAAAATTTTGATGTTATTGGGCTTACAGAAACTTGGCTTGATGGTAGAGTTTCTGATAACGATATATCAATGAAAGGGTATATCTTACACAGGCGCGATAGAATAGGGGATAATCATGGTGGTATTTGTGTATATGCAAAAAGTACAAGCTATTCAAAAAGAAGAACTGACCTTGAACTACCGGACGTAGAATGCATTTGGCTTGAGCTTCAAAGTTTTCATAGAAAAGTCTTGATTGGCACATTTTATAGACCACCAAACTCACCACCTGCAACTTTAAATTCAATTGAAACCTCAATAGGACTTGCTTTTGACACTGCTATCAACGATATTTTGATAGTAGGGGACTTTAATCTCGATTTATTAAAAACTAACTCAAGAAGGAAAATCCAAGACATCTGTCAGCATTTTAATCTACAACAATTAATAGATACACCCACACATTTTACTGAGCAGTCTAGTTCTGTCATAGATTTAATCCTGACCTCTAATAAAAATAATATCATTCTGAGTGGGGTGGGTGACCCCTTTCTCGAGCAAAACTTAAGATATCATTGCCCTACGTATTGTGCATTCAATTTTCACACTGTTACCTCTGCAGTTTTTACAAGACATATCTGGTTGTATGATAGAGGTGATTATGACTCCTTATCTCGGGCAGCGCTAAACACAGACTGGGAATCATTAAAACATAATAATATTAATATTTATGCTTCCAATGTAACAGATCACATAATGGACTTGGCAGATCAATATATACCAAATAGAAAAGTTAAAGTAAGGCAGTCAGATCCCCCTTGGTTAAATAGTAGACTCAAAATCTTAATTAGGAAACGAAAACGTCTCTATGACAAATTCAAAAGAACTAATAAAAATGCGGATTTAGAAAATTACAAACAATTTAGAAATAAGGTCACAGGTGAATTAAGAAAATCTAAACAATATGAAAACGAAAAATTGGCCGAAAAACTTAAAAATGACACACTTGGTCCAAAAGATTGGTGGAAGACTCTCAAGTCAGTTATCAAGCCTGTGCAAGATTCGTCAATCCCACCACTGCATATTAATGGGGAAACTTACACTGATAACAGGGACAAAAGTAAAATATTTAATGATCATTTTTCTGACCAGACCAAATTAGATGAAAATAATGCTTACCTTCCAAATACCAACTTCACATCTGAAAATGTATTAGACTCAATTGCAACGAACCCGCAAGAAGTAGAATCTATGCTCAAATCTCTAAAGATAGGAAAGGCTGCTGGACCTGACTCAATTAACAATAGATTACTTAAAGAACTTGCGTATCCATTATCTTTCCCACTGTGTCACCTTTATAATTTTTCTTTCTCCTCCGGTACAGTTCCAGATTTATGGAAAAAAGCAAATGTAACTCCAGTTTTTAAGAAGAACGATTCATCTGATCCCTGTAACTACAGGCCAATCTCACTTTTAAGTGCAGTCGGCAAAGTAATGGAAAAAATAGTGCATAAGTATGTTTTCAATTTTTTTCATGATAATGTAGTCATAACATCATTACAGTCCGGCTTTGTCCCCGGCGATTCCACGGTGAACCAACTAGCTGATATCTACAATACTTTTTGTAGAGCTTTGGACGACGGTAAAGAGGTACGGGCTATATTTTGTGATATCAGCAAGGCATTTGATAGGGTTTGGCATAAGGGGCTCATTCATAAGTTGCGAAATGTTGGCATTGTAGGTGCTCTTCTAAACTGGTTCACAGATTATCTCAGTAACAGACAGCAACGGGTTGTTCTACCAGGAGCTGCATCTGATTGGACTCAAATTCACGCTGGTGTCCCTCAAGGCTCGGTCTTAGGGCCCTTGCTTTTTTTGATATATATTAACGACATTGTCGAAAACATTAATGCTTGCATCAGGCTGTTCGCTGACGACACTAGTCTGTATCTCATTGTAGAAAACCCCATAGAAGCCGCAGAAAAGCTTAATTCTGATCTAGCCAAGGTACACGCTTGGGCATCTAGGTGGCTGGTCACGTTTAACCCGTCAAAAACAGAATCTCTAATTTTTTCTCGTAAACTAAACAAACCTTACCACCCACCTGTATATATGAATGATCAACCGATCACAGAAGTCAGCAGCCATAAACATTTAGGACTAATTTTTCAACAGGATTGTACTTGGCACGAACACATAGATAATATTAAATCTAAAGCCTGGTTTCGTATTAATATCATGCGTAAACTGAAATTTACACTTGACAGGAAATCATTACAAACAATATATTTTTCATTCATTCGTCCTCTACTGGAATATGCAGACACGGTGTGGGATAATTGTACACAGTATGAGGTTAACGAGCTGGAAAAAATTCAGAATGAAGCAGCGAGAATAGTAACGGGCGCTACCAAGCTTGCTTCAATAAACTCTTTACTTTTGGATACAGGCTGGGAAACACTAGCTACTAGAAGGAAGAAACACAAGCTTGTCTTGTTTTATAAAATGCAAAATGGACTCTCTCCTGCATACCTGTCAACCTTAGTTCCTGACAGCGTCGGCAACGCATCTTCATACAACCTGCGTAACGTTAATAATACACAAACTATTCATTGTAACACACAACAGTACTACAATTCTTTTCTACCTGCAGTAGTTCGTAACTGGAATGAGCTTTCACAAGAAATTCGTGATTCAAGTACATTAGCAATTTTCAAACACAAACTAAATGTAAATATTAGGGGGCCTCCAAAGTTCTATAACATCGGTAAAAGAAGTGATCAGATATATCATACCAGACTTAGAATGAATTGCAGTACTCTAAACCAGCATCTGTTTTCAAAGAATATTATAGGGCATCCGAACTGTATCTGTGGGGCTGTCGAAGACACTAATCATTTTCTCTTGGAATGCAACTTATTCCAGAATTTTAGACAAGAGATGATAGCGACCATTTCTGAAATAGCCACTCCAACACTAAATACTCTACTCTTTGGGAATCTAGAGCTAACAAATGAAGCTAATGAGTCTATTTTTTTGGCTGTACAGTCTTTCATTTCGAAAACAAAGCGTTTCCAGACACACTGTACATATGTCTAATTACATACAATTTTTATCAAAAAGACAATATCTAGCCTTTGATTCTGTGTGCAACATGGCAACACAAACCAACCGAGCCATCCAGCTTAGCATGTCTTGGTTACTCGGTAAGACCCTCACCCGGGGTCCCCCGTGGAGTCTTTCTTTTCTTTCCCTCTCCTGATTATATATTTCATATTTTTTTCATTCTTTTTCTGTTCTGTCTCGTTCATAGCTGCACATAAGGGTGGGCCTGGATGCCGTGACTTCGACATAATTTTTTTATTTCCTTACTCAATTTCTTATTATTGCAACGCGTGTCCGGACGTTCATTAGAACCACTTCGGTGAGGCGGTTCCACTAGGGGTCATGGCTTATCTATCCCTGATAGATGAAAAGAATTGACTCACTCAGAACTCTCATCGGAGCCCGCCCTTGACTGCAACTATTTTACGTGATTGTATTTTGTCCTATTGGCAATATCTTGCGAACACCTTCCAATATGCTCTAAAAATCTTCTTTTTTTTCTTATTTATTGTATCACGTTTCTTTTTCATTGATATTGCTCAATTAAACATTATTTATTGTAGCTGACATACCAAATCACTCATAATATATATATTATAACATTATTGTCCAACGGGATACAGATTTACATAAGTCGTTTGACTTCCTTCTGGATCCTTTTTGTATATTCTTCTGTATATGTCTTTCATGTGTATTGTATTTATATTGTCAGTTTATACAAATAAAATAATGTTTATACTAATTTGTAACATGTTTTGGTTTATGTTTAGAAATTAAACATGTACAAAACTGGTAATATTTACCTTTTATTTTGAAAATTTCCTCTGTCAACATTTTCGTCTCTTTTTTTCGTTCTTCAACGGGGAAAATAGAGAATGGATTCATCCGAAACGCGTATCAGAATAAAACGTGTTTAGCAGACTTTGTCCGGGAAAATAATAGAAAAGGCGTACATGTTTAGCTATATGGCATATTCCTAAGCATGTTTACACCTAAACATGTAACCACCTGTGTTTTACAGCTATGCACGATTTTTACAGTGTATCTATGCGAAATGTTTGCTTTGAAGTAAAAGAACTGGGGCCGTATTCATGAAACGACTTAAGTCGTTGCTATGCTGTTGCTAAGGCTAAATTTCTATAAAGGAGATTCCCTACAACTATGAAATTTGCTCTGGAGGAACAGTCTTTTAAGACTGTTCCTCCAGACCAAATTTCATAGTTGTAGGGAATCTCCAACATAGAAATTTACCCTTAGCAACAGCATAGCAACGACTTAAGTTGTTTTATGAATACGGCCCCTGGTGGAGTTATCACAAAACTCTTGAAAGTTGCCAAACCGAAATTTCGGTTTGGCAACTTTCAGAAGTTTTGTGAGAAATATACCAGTTTAGTGACAACGTTGAAAGTTAGTCTTGATATTCTTTACATGCGTATCAGGTAAATATCATCGTTATAAATTGGCAATTCATACGCAGAAGCTTGACGACTTCTGTAATTTCACTTTTGACAGTTTCAAACTGCATCTCCTCAGAAGTCACTAGGGAAATTGTAACCGAATTTCACATAGCTGCCAGGGGCTGAGGGAACTAATGTTTGTTCAAACTGTCATGGTCACATGACCAACATGGCCGCCATGCCTCTCCAGAACCAACTAACCAAATGTACTTGACACATAGTATGTAGCATTGGGTACTCGGGTACTGATAGGATTGTTCAAATGATGGCCTTGGGTTGACCACGACCTTTTTTAACGGCATTTTCAAATATGAGAAAATGCTAGAACATAAGATTTCATGGAAAGTTTTTGGCCTGAAAATTGTATATACAGTCATCTTAATGAGTACATATATGTTCAAATACAGGGATATGCTAGAACGTAAGATTTCAGGGAAAGTTTTGAAGATTTTGGCCCAAGATTTTTCAAATGATGACCTCAGGTTGACCATGACATTTTTACGGCATGCATTTTGAAAAGGATTTCGTTTGAAATACAGAAACTGCGTTTACTGATGTCAGGATGTTGACAACTTGTTATCGATATAGGGCCTCAGTATGTTGGTCTTGATTCGGTTGATGTCGGGATATCCGCTTCGGTCTTGATAGGTCACAGTACTGTCGTTTCTTGATGTCTGCATATCGAAATAGGGATGATTATGTCTTGACTGAGATTTCAGGTCTCAACAATCTTATTTATCCCCAGTGCATGCACCAAACATCTCCAGGTCACCCAACAAAACGTGTCATAGTGACCTACTTTCGCTATAATGGACACCTTGCCAAGTTCGAGGTCAGCGCTATAGGCCTGGGGCATTTCAAACTTCAGTGCGTACATATAAACCAAAACATTCATCCGTAATTATTTCTCAAAGTGTATCCTTGGATCTCAGGAATAGAATTAGAATGATACCGTTCAGAAATGATTCTTTTAAATTGCATACACAGCTCAGAAGTGGCGTTCTGAATCTTTGTTTGCAAAGGTCAACTTAATGGCACGCTAGGCATTAATATTTAATCAATATGATGGAAAAGCCATTAATGCAGGTTTTGCATAATTAGAATGGCAAACTGGCAAAACATTTTACGCCAATATCAGAATAATGTTCATTAGTCCCGGCAGCTAAAGCAACTTATGTTTCGTGTCTGGATTTTGGAATACTATGCAACTTTGATATAATCCACAGGCACTCGACGAAAAAATATGTTAAATTTCTAAATATTATCAAATGTCAATCTATTTTCTACCACTCTTTAAAAGTTCAAGTCGATCGGATGCGAAATAGGAAAGCTGCAATTCAGCCCGCTGCATTATCGTATACACTCTTTAAAAGTTCAAGTCGATCGGATGCGAAATAGGAAAGCTGCAATTCAGCCCGCTGCATTATCGTATAATGCAGTATACGATAATGCAGTGGGCTGAATTGCAGCTTTCTTATTTCGCATCCGATCGACTTGAACTTTTAAAGAGTGGTAGAATATAGATTGTCATTTGATAATATTTAGAAATTCAATTCGTAACACATTTTAGTCGAGTGCCTGTGATATAAACGTTTCAAAATAACCATAACTTCTCAAATGAAATGTGGTCAGGTTTACCTGAAATGGTCATGACTCATTTTTGCAAACTGCTCCAGACCACGCCTGTTAAAATTTACTTGAGAATAATATCCCGATGATCTCAAGTTTAAGACGCCTGACCCAATTACTTTTATTAAGACAATGTTTGCTGTTTTCTTTGCACATGTTTCTTGTCTTTTGTACTGTATGTGTTTGAGTTCTGTAGATTTACACCTTACTTCAGTGTGTCTAATTTTCATGTCATTGCCTGTAATAATGTATTATACAAATGTACGGGGAGGACCGTAAGTAATGCTGTAAGAATTTGTGGTCCAGCCCAGTTGCTGTATAAATTAATTGGCAATAAAATATGTTTAAACTGACACAATTGTTGTAGCTTACTGTTGTATCCCTGGACGAGTTAATCGGGTCTGTACCTACAAAATAGGGTCTATACCTACAGGAAAGAATTTTCCTGTAGGTATAGACCCTATAGGAGCAAATTCTTTCCTCTAAAAGTAGACCCCTATTGAGAAGGGAGGCAAAAATGAATCGATGACAAAAATTGTTTCCCATGAAGTGTAAGGTAAACATTCTAACCAGACTGATCAGGCTCGTCTTTTAGAACCACCAGGTCTGCACTGCATGATCAGAACTTCCGTGTGGCGGCCGTAAAAAATCTTCCCCGTACTCCATCAGTCTGCATATTATATTATTTCTTGTCATTTGGGACCATTGGGCCCATTCGAAGTGAATATGATAATGGAGTTCTGCGCGGTGCAACCTTATATTACTGCCTGTGTACAGAATCGATGAACCCGAGTCTGCTAGTTTCGTTTCGAAACTAATGCATTCCTGGCTACAGGAGGATCTTAACCCTTAAAGCGCCAAAAATTAAAATTGTTGAATTGAGCCACCTCATCTGAATCTACACTTCTGGTTTGCCCTCTAGTGTTCAAATTCTCAATATGAT
This sequence comes from Ctena decussata, assembly GCA_963989385.1. Lineage (NCBI taxonomy): Eukaryota > Metazoa > Mollusca > Bivalvia > Lucinida > Lucinidae > Ctena > Ctena decussata. The sequence continues at coordinate 214,473 of CAXDIV010000084.1, forward strand.
ATCGCTTGGACGAGACATTTTTTGAAATTCTGCAGACGTAAATCTTGTCGTCTGCTTTTAGGCGCATTAAGGGTTAAATGATTCAACTTCGCTGCAGCTTGTTTCAAGTGTCGTGTGGCGGCCGTACAAAGCTTTCCCATGCTACACCATAAAGCAGATTATATATTTTCTGCTCCATTGGGATCGTTAGGCCCATTACTGTGTCAGTTTGAAAATAGTGTCCCTGAAGCCGCTGCTAGATGGCGTTGGCAGTTGCTTCCATGTAGGCAGCAAATTATTTCCTGCGTGGGCAGTTGCTCCCATGTAGACAGTAAATTTTTTCCTATCAGAGTGGCATCTCAAATCCACTGGAAAGAAATGGAGGAGATTAGCCGGCCTATCAGTCCATTTCAGTCCATGTTTCAAACTATGCCCTTGGTTTTGGCTTTTCCTAGGGTCACTTCAGCATACGTTCGCCAGAAATATTGCTGTTATAAAACAGGTCTTATATTTAATTATATTACTTTATTATTATGTTAGATAAAATTAAAAAAAATAAAATCACAACCCCAGTGGATCTTTAATTCGAACTTATTCGGTGTCAGTATGAAAGACCATTAGGGTAGCCTGTATATTGTAGTATCTGATATACATGTACATGTAGTTTTGTTTCCGCTTTGTTTCTTTTGTCTTTACAGCATGGCTTCCGCCATAAGTATGGCTGATAAAAACAAATCTTGATATTTTATATTTATTTATTTTATTATCAAATAAAATTACATAAAACAAAATCTGTTAACAAACTAATATTTTAACTAGATCTCAAGACATGAAAAAGAAAAATTCTAATCAAAATAATAACTGAGCCTTGACATGAGAAAACCAAAAAGTGGTTGTGTGCCCAGCGCAGACTCAGCTCAGCCTGGGCAGCCGCCCAGTCTGATCAGACTCTTTGCTAAGCGCTTATAAGGTAGCTAATGGTCTAAGCTACTTCCATGCGGACGGCGAAGACTTTGATCAGACTGGGCGGATGCCCAGGCTGATCTGAGTCTGCGCTGGGCGCACAACCACTTTGTTGGTTTTGTCGTGTCGCGGCTTAAATAACGTATCTCAGGAACAGTCACATGTGCAGGTGGGGTGGTAGGTTGGAGCAAAGGTGCCATGAAACGTAAATACTCTGGGATTCCTACTGACATTGAGCATCTAGTGCACAGGTAAAACAACAGAAAACATGCAATGCAATACAACTACAACAGTGCTGTTTTTTTATTATCATAAACGAGCCGTACAGACATGACCAATCCACCCCCGCCTCCAAACCCGCCAATGCATTTTTTCTGGTAAAATTTGGGCATTGTTTTTACTCCTTGGGCTCACAGCTACTGCTTTGTCTGTTGATTTGTAAGTCTGTTCGGCACATTTTTGTTTTTGCTTAAGAACTAAAAAAAGCACAAAACGTAATTATATGTATATAAAAGGTCATAAAGTCATATAACGGTATAGTAGAATGAGACGAAGTGCTAATTACACGCCTCATGACCCTATCTGTATTAAACGCAGTTGTTGCCCTTTCTTATTAAAAGAAGCGTCAAGTTGGTTACTTATTCCCTATTCCCTATTCCCGATTCTAATAACCCATATAGATATCGGTACTTTTACGTTGCGACATTAAATACTCTTGGAATATTAATATTTTCTCTAGTCTGTAGTTGTCTGTCTGAGTACATCTCTACTCAGTCAGGATGTTTGTCCGTCTGTCTGTTCGCATGTATTTGCTTTCGCATATGAAAAGGGTATATCTGTTCACTTCAAATTCTATCAAGCATCGCCCCAAAAACTTCATGGGGATTATACTTTTGTTTTGTTGTGCCTGTCCATGCGTTCCTTCATTATTTTGTCCGTCCTTGCGTCTGCCTGTCCTGGAGGTATCCTGTCCTTTTAGTCTTTTGTCTTTACAGTGATAGCAAAGCAGGCGTGTAAGTTAACTAAGGCATTTGGAGGAACATATTGGTGCAATTACTATAATACTATAACAGGCTGTCGTTGTTGTACATCGATGCGATCTTTTATCTGTCCGTATGTGTATGTCTGTCTGTCCGTCTGGTTTTTTTTGCATATACATGCAAGTATATAAAATCAGCAGCAAAACGTATAGGATGTATCTTTGTTACCCTTTTGGAAGGGTTTTCGTGGTCCTGAGAAGCAAACAGGAAATAATGGAAGTTGTCTCCCTTTGAAAAAATGGTGGCGAAAAACATGGAACATTACCCGTGCACTTTATGGAAATACTGCTGTGTCCGTCTTGGTATGTATCTGTGTAACCGTCCGTTCGTCCGGTTTTGTTTGTATTTATGCAGATCCAATTAGCAGTAGCTAGTAGATACAATTTTTTGTATGCACAAAGACACATATGAGCCGCGACACGAGAAAACCAACAATGTGGTTGTGCGCTCAGCGCAGACTCAGATCAGCCTGGGCATCCGCCCAGTCTGATCAGAGTCTTCGCTGTCCGCATGAAGGTAACTTAGACCCTTAGCTACCCTTTGAGCACTTAACGAAGGGTCTGGTCAAACTTGGCGGAAACCTAGACTGATCTGAGTCTGCGCAGTGCGCATGACCACATTGTTGGTTTTGTCGTGTCGCGGCTCAATAGGGAGGATATAATATGAACATTTGAAGTAATTTCACTGAGCCAATTTTGAAAAAAAAATATTAAAAGTTTTCTTCCATATGAAATGAAGTGAAATAATGTTGACGATTTCACCCTAAATTCATAAGTGAGAGGGATTTTTTAAATGATACCATCTTTTGCATGCAAAAAGACAACTATATGGAGCATATGATATGAACATTTTAAGGAAAATCACTGAGCCAATTTAAAAAAAAAAAGGATGAAATTTTATTCCGTATTAATTTAAGTCAAACAATGTTGACGATTTCACCCTAACTTTATAAGTGAGAGGGAGTTTTGAATGATACAATCTCTGGCATGCAAAAAGACACATATATAGAGCATATGATATGATCATTTTAAAGAATTTCACTGAGCCAATTTTGAAAAAAAATATTAAATGTTTTCTTTCATTTGAAATGAAGTGAAAGAATGTTGATGATTTCACCCTAAATTTTAAAGTTTGAGGGAGTTTTGAATGATACATTCTTTTGCATGCATGAAAACACAGTTATGGAGCATATTATATGAACATTTTAAGGAATTTCACTGAGCCAATTTTGAGAAAAAAAATGTGAAATTTTCTTCAATATTAATTTACGTCAAACAATGTTGACGATTTCACCGTAACTTTATATATGAGAGGCAGTTTTGAATGATACAATCTTTTGCACGCATAAAGACATATATATGGAGCATACGATATGAACATTTTAAGGAATTTCACTGAGCCAATTTTGAGAAAAAAAAATATGAAATTTTCTTCCGTATTAATTTACGTCAAACAATGTTGACAATTTCACCGTAACCTTATAAGTGAGAGGGAGTTTTGAATGATACAATCTTTTGCATGCATAAAGACACATATATGGAGCATACGATATGAATATTTTGAGGAATTTCACTGAGCCAATTTTGAAAAAAAAAATATTAAACTTTTTCTTCTTTATGAAGTGAAGTGAAAGAATGAATGTTTATGATTTCATCCTAAATTTATAAATGAGAGAGAGTTTTGAATGATACAATCTTTTGCATGCGTAAAGACGCATATACGGAGCATATGATATGAACATTTTAAGGAATTTCACTGAGCCAATTTTGAGAAAAAAATGAAATTTCCTTCCATATTAATTTAGGTCAAACAATGTCGAAGATTACACCGTAACTTTATAAGTGAGAGAGAGTTTTGAATGATACAATCTTTTGCAAGTATAAAGACATATATATGGAGCATATGATATGAACATTTTGAGGAATTTCACTGAGCCAATTTTGAAAAACAAAATAAAAGTTTTTCTTCCATATTAAATCAAATGAACGAATGTTGACGTTTTTTCTAAATTCATAAGTGAGAGGGAGTTTTTAATGATACAATCTTTCGCATGTATAAAGACACATATAAGGATCATATGATATGAACATTTTGAGGAATTTCACTGAGCCAATTTTGAGAAAAAAAAATTGGAATTTTCATACATATTAATTTAAGTCAAAGAATGTTGACGATTTCACAGTAACTTTATAAGTGAGAAGGAGTTTTGAATGATACCATCTTTCGCAAGCATAAAGACATATATATGGAGCATATGATATGAATTGTTTAAGGAATTTCACTGAGCCAATTTTGAAAAAAAAATGAAATTTTCTTCAATATTAATTTACGTCAAACAATGTTGACGATTTCAACGTAACTTTATATATGAGAGGGAGTTTTGAATGATACAATCTTTTGCATGCATAAAGACCTATATATGAAGCATACGATATGAACATTTTAAGGAATTTCACTGAGCCAATTTTTAGAAAAAAAATAATTGTAATTTTTTTCCATATTAATTTACGTCAAACAATGTTGACCATGACACCGTAACTTTATAAGTGAGAGGGAGTTTTGAATGATACAATCTATTGCATGCATTAAGACACATATATGGAGCATAAGATATGAACATTTTAAGGAATTTCACTGAGTCAATTTTGAAAAAAAAATAAAATGTTTTCTTCCATATGAAATGACGTCAAACAATGTTGACGATTTCACCCTGAAATTAAAAGTGAGAGGTAGTTTTGAATGATACAATCTTTTGCATGCATAAAGACATATATATGGAGCATACGATATGAAAATTTTAAGGAATTTCACTGAGCCAATTTTGAGGAAAAAAATATGAAATTTTCTTCCATATTAATTTACGTCAAACAATGTTGACGATTTCACCGTAACCTTATAATTGAGAGGGAGTTTTGAATGATACAATCTTTTGCAGGCATAAAGACACAAAAATGGAGCAGATGATATGAACATTTTAAGGAATTTCACTGAGCCAATTTTGAAAAAAAATATTAAACTCTTTTTTCTTTATGAAATGAAGTGAAAGAATGTTCATGATTTCATCCTAAATTTTTAAGTGAGAGGGAACTTTGAATGATACAATCTTTTGCATGCGTAAAGACGCATATACGGAGCATATGATATGAAAATTTTAAGGAATTTCACTGAACCAATTTTGAGAAAAAAAAAATGAAATTTTCTCCCATATTAATTGAGGTCAAACAATGTCGAAGATTTCACCGTAACTTTATAAGTGAGAGAGAGTTTTGAATGATACAATCTTTTGCAAGTATAAAGACATATATATGGAGCATATGATATGAACATTTTAAGGAATTTCACTGAGCCAATTTTGAAAAAAAAATTAAAAGATTTTCTTCCGTATGCAATGAAATGAACGAATGTTGACGTTTTTTTTCTAAATTTAAAAGTGAGAGGGAGTTTTGAAACATACAATCTTTCGCATGTATAAAGACACATATAAGGAGCATATGATATGAACATTTTAAGGAATTTCACTGAGCCAACTTTGAGAAAAAAAATGAAATTTTCTTCCATATTAATTGAGGTCAAACAATATTAACGATTTCACCGTAACTTTTTAAGTGAGAGGGAGATTTGAATGATACAATCTTTTGCAAGCATAAAGACGTATATATGGAGCATATGATATGAATTGTTTAACGAATTTCACTGAGCAAATTTTGAGAAAAAAAAATATGAAATTTTCTTCAATATTAATTTACGTCAAACAATGATGACGATTTCACCGTAGCTTTATATATGAGAGGGCGTTTTGAATAATACAATCTTTTGCATGCATAAAGACATATATATGGAGCATACGATATGAACATATTAAGGAATATCACTGAGCCTGTTTTATGAGAAAAAAAATAAGAAAGTTTCTTTTATATTAATTTACGTCAAACAATGTTGACGATGTCACCGAAACTTTATAAGTTAGAGGGAGTCTTGAATGATACAATTTTCTGCATGCATAAAGACACATATATTGAGCATATTATGTGAACATTTTAAGGAATTTCACTGAGCCAATTTTGAAAAAAAAATATTAAAAATTTTCTTCCAAAGGAAATGAAATGAACGAATGTTGACGATTTCATCCAAAATTTATAAGTGAGAAGGAGTTTTGAATGATACAATCTTTCGCATGTATAAAGACACATATAAGGAGCATATGATATGAACATTTCGAGGAATTTCACTGAGCCAATTTTGAGAAAAAAAAATTGGAATTTTCATCCATACTAATTTAAGTCAAAGAATGTTGACGATTTCACCTTAACTTTATAAGTGAGAGGGAGTTTTGAATGATACATTTTTTTGCAAGCATAAAGACATATATATGGAGCATATGATATAAATTTTTTAAGGAATTTCACTGAGCCAATTTTGAGAAAAATAAATATGAAATTTTCTTCAATATTTACTTGCGTCAAACAATGTTGACGATTTCACCGTACTTTTATAAGTGAGAGGCAGTTTTGAATGATACAATCTTTTGCAAGCATAAAGACATATATATGGAGCATATGATATGAATTTTTTAAGGAATTTCACTGAGCCAATTTTGAGAAAAAACAAAATGAAGTTTTCTTCAATATTAATTTACGTCAAACAATGTTGACGATTTCACCGTAACCTTATATATGAGAGGGTGTTTTGAATGATACAATCTTTTGCATGCATAAAGACATATATATGGAGGATACGATATGAACATTTTAAGGAATTTCACTGAGCCAATTTTGAGAAAAAAAATGAAATTTTCTTCCATATTAATTTACGTCAAACAATGTGGACGATGTCACCGTAACTTTATAAGTGAGAGAGAGTTTTGAATGATACAATCTTTTGCATGAATAAAGACACATATATGGAGCATATGATATGAACATTTTAAGGAATTTCACTGAGCCAATTTTGAAAAAAAAAAAAAAAAAATTTTCTTCCATATGAAATGAAATGAACGAATGTTGACGATTTCACCCTAAAATTATAAGTGAGAGGTAGTTTTGAATGATACAATCTTTTGCATTCATAAAGACGTATATATGGAGCATACGATATGAACATTTTAAGGAATTTCACTGAGCCAATTTTGAGAATAAAAAATAGGAAAATTTCTTCCATATTAATTTACGTCAAACAATGTTGACGATTTCACCGTCAGCTTATAATTGAGAGGGAGTTTTGAATGATACAATCTTTTGCATGCATGAAGACACATATATGGAGCATATGATATGAACATTTTAAGGAATTTCACTGAGCCAATTTTGAAAAAAATATATTAAACTTTTTCTTCTTTATGAAATGAAGTGAAAGAATGTTCATGATTTCATCCTAAATTTATAAGTGAGTGTGAGTTTTGAATGATACAATCTTTTGCATGCGTAAAGACGCTTATACGGAGCATATGATATGGACATTTTGAGGAATTTCACTGAGCCAATTTTGAGACAAAAAAATGAAATTTTCTCCCTTATTAATTTAGGTCAAACAATGTCGACGACTTCACCGTAACTTATTAATGGAGAAAGAGTTTTGAATGATGCAATCTTTTGCAAGTATAAAGACATATATATGGAGCATATGATATGGACATTTTAAGGAATTTCACAGAGCCAATTTTGAAAAAAAAATTAAAAGTTTTTCTTCCATATGAAATGAAATGAACGAATGTTGACATTTTTATTCTAAATTTATAAGTGAGAGGGAGTATTGAATGATACAATCTTTCGCATGTATAAAGGCACATATTAGGAGCATATGATATGAACATTTTGAGGAATTTCACTGAGCCAATTTTGAGAAAAAAGAATATGTAATTTTCATCCATACTAATTTAAGTCAAACAATGTTGACGATGTCACCGTAACTTTATAAGTGAGAGGGAGTTTTGAATAATACAATCTTTTGCAAGCATAAAGACATATATATGGAGCATATGATATGAATTTTTTAAGGAATTTCACTGAGCCAATTTTGAGAGAAAACAATATGAAGTTTTCTTCAATATTAATTTACGTCAAACAATGTTGACGATTTCACCGTAACTTTATATATGAGAGGGAGTTTTGAATGATACAATCTTTTGCATGCATAAAGACATATATATGGAGGATACGATACGAACATTTTAAGGAATTTCACTGAGCCAATTTTGAGAAAAAAAAATATGAAATTTTCTTCAATATTAATTTACGTCAAACAATGTTGACGATTTCACCGTAACTTATATATGAGAGGGAGTTTTGAATGATACAATCTTTTGCATGCATTAAGACGTATATATGGAGCATACGATATGAACATTTTAAGGAATTTCACTGAGCCAATTTTGAGAAAAAAAATATGAAATTTTCTTCCATATTAATTTACGTCAAACAATGTTGACGATTTCACCGTAACTTCATATATGAGAGGGAGTTTTGAATGATACAAACTTTTGCATGCATTAAGACGTATTGATGGAGCATACGATATGACCATTTTAAGGAATTTCACTGAGCCAATTTCGAAAAAAAAAATTAAATATTTTCTTCCATATGAAATGAAATCAACGAATGTTGACGATTTCCCCTAAAATTATAAGTTAGAGGTAGTTTTGAATGATACAATCTTTTGCATGCATAAAGACATATATATGGAGCATATGATATGAACATATTAAGGAATTTCACTGAGCTAATTTTGAGAAAAAAATATGTAATTTTCATCCATACTAATTGAAGTCAAACAATATTGACGATTTCACCGTAACCTTATAAGTGAGAGGGAGTTTTGAATGATACAATCTTTTGCATGCATAAAGACACATATATGGAGCATATGATATGAACATTTTGAAGAATTTCACTGAGCGAATTTTGAAAAAAAAATATTAAACTCTTTCTTCTTTATGAAATGAAGTGAAAGAATGTTCATGATTTCATCCTAAATTTATAAGTGAGAGTGAGTTTTGAATGATACAATCTTTTGCATGCATAAAGACATATATATGGAGCATACGATATGAAAATTTTAAGGAATTTCACTGAGCCAATTTTGAGGAAAAAAATATGAAATTTTCTTCCATATTAATTTACGTCAAACAATGTTGACGATTTCACCGTAACCTTATAATTGAGAGGGAGTTTTGAATGATACAATCTTTTGCAGGCATAAAGACACAAAAATGGAGCATATGATATGAACATTTTAAGGAATTTCACTGAGCCAATTTCAAAAAAAAATATTAAACTCTTTCTTCTTTATGAAATGAAGTGAAAGAATGTTCATGATTTCATCCTAAATTTTTAAGTGAGAGGGAACTTTGAATGATACAATCTTTTGCATGCGTAAAGACGCATATACGGAGCATATGATATGAAAATTTTAAGGAATTTCACTAAACCAATTTTGAGAAAAAAAATGAAATTTTCTCCCATATTAATTGAGGTCAAACAATGTCGAAGATTTCACCGTAACTTTATAAGTGAGAGAGAGTTTTGAATGATACAATCTTTTGCAAGTATAAAGACATATATATGGAGCATATGATATGAACATTTTAAGGAATTTCACTGAGCCAATTTTGAAAAAAAAATTAAAAGATTTTCTTCCGTATGCAATGAAATGAACGAATGTTGACGTTTTTTTTTCTAAATTTAAAAGTGAGAGGGAGTTTTGAAACATAAAATCTTTCGCATGTATAAAGACACATATAAGGAGCATATGATATGAACATTTTAAGGAATTTCACTGAGCCAACTTTGAGAAAAAAATGAAATTTTCTTCCATGTTAATTTAGGTCAAACAATATTAACGATTTCACCGTAACTTTTTAAGTGAGAGGGAGATTTGAATGATACAATCTTTTGCAAGCATAAAGACGTATATATGGAGCATATGATATGAATTGTTTAACGAATTTCACTGAGCAAATTTTGAGAAAAAAAAAATATGAAATTTTCTTCAATATTAATTTACGTCAAACAATGATGACGATTTCACCGTAACTTTATATATAAGAGGGCGTTTTGAATAATACAATCTTTTGCATGCATAAAGATATATATATGGAGCATACGATATGAACATATTAAGGAATATCACTGAGCCAGTTTTGTGAAAAAAAATATGAAAGTTTCTTTTATATTAATTTACGTCAAACAATGTTGACGATGTCACCGTAACTTTATAAGTGAGAGGGAGTTTTGAATGATACAATTTTTTGCATGCATAAAGACACATATATTGAGCATATTATATGAACATTTTAAGGAATTTCACTGAGCCAATTTTGAAAAAAAAATATTAAAAATTTTCTTCCATAGGAAATGAAATGAACGAATGTTGACTATTTCATCCAAAATTTATAAGTGAGAGGGAGTTTTGAATGATACAATCTTTCGCATGTATGAAGACACATATAAGGAGCATATGATATGAACATTTCGAGGAATTTCACTGAGCCAATTTTGAGAAAAAAAAAATGGAATTTTCATCCATACTAATTTAAGTCAAAGAATGTTGACGATTTCACCGTAACTTTATAAGTGAGAGGGAGTTTTGAATGATACATTGTTTTGCAAGCATAAAGACATATATATGGAGCATATGATATAATTTTTTTAAGGAATTTCACTGAGCCAATTTTGAGAAAAAAATATGAAATTTTCTTCAATATTTACTTGCGTCAAACAATGTTGAAGATTTCACCGTACTTTTATAAGTGAGAGGCAGTTTTGAATGATACAATCTTTTGCAAGCATAAAGACATATATATGGAGCATATGATATGAATTTTTTAAGGAATTTCACTGAGCCAATTTTGAGAAAAAACAAAATGAAGTTTTCTTCAATATTAATTTACGTCAAACAATGTTGACGATTTCACCGCAACTTTATATATGAGAGGGTGTTTTGAATGATACAATCTTTTGCATGCATAAAGACATATATATGGAGGATACGATATGAACATTTTAAGGAATTTCACTGAGCCAATTTTGAGAAAAAAAATGAAATTTTCTTCCATATTAATTTACGTCAAACAATGTGGACGATGTCACCGTAACTTTATAAGTGAGAGGGAGTTTTGAATGATACAATCTTTTGCATGAATAAAGACACATATATGGAGCATATGATATGAACATTTTAAGGAATTTCACTGAGCCAATTTTGAAAAAAAAAAAAAAATTTCTTCCATATGAAATGAAATGAACGAATGTTGACGATTTCACCCTAAAATTATAAGTGAGAGGTAGTTTTGAATGATACAATCTTTTGCATTCATAAAGACGTATATATGGAGTAACGATATGAACATTTTAAGGAATTTCACTGAGCCAATTTTGAGAATAAAAAATAGGAAAATTTCTTCCATATTAATTTACGTCAAACAATGTTGACGATTTCACCGTCAGCTTATAAGTGAGAGGGGGTTTTGAATGATACAATCTTTTGCATGCATGAAGACACATATTAGAGCATATGATATGAACATTTTAAGGAATTTCACTGAGCCAATTTTGAAAAAAATATATTAAACTTTTTCTTCTTTATGAAATGAAGTGAAAGAATGTTCATGATTTCATCCTAAATTTATAAGTGAGTGTGAGTTTTGAATGATACAATCTTTTGCATGCGTAAAGACGCTTATACGGAGCATATGATATGAACATTTTGAGGAATTTCACTGAGCCAATTTTGAGACAAAAAAATGAAATTTTCTCCCTTATTTATTTAGGTCAAACAATGTCGACGACTTCACCGTAACTTATTAATGGAGAAAGAGTTTTGAATGATACAATCTTTTGCAAGTATAAAGACATATATATGGAGCATATAATATGGACAATTTAAGGAATTTCACAGAGCCAATTTTGAAAAAAAAATTAAATGTTTTTCTTCCATATGAAATGCAATGAACGAATGTTGACATTTTTATTCTAAATTTATAAGTGAGAGGGAGTATTGAATGATACAATCTTTCGCATGTATAAAGGCACATATTAGGAGCATATGATATGAACATTTTGATGAATTTCACTGAGCCAATTTTGAGAAAAAAGAATATGTAATTTTCATCATTACTAATTTAAGTCAAACAATGTTGACGATGTCACCGTAACTTTATAAGTGAGAGGGAGTTTTGAATGGTACAATCTTTTGCAAGCATAAAGACATATATATGGAGCATATGATATGAATTTTTTAAGACATTTCACTGAGCCAATTTTGAGAAAAAGCAATATGAAGTTTTCTTCAATATTAATTTACGTCAAACAATGTTGACGATTTCACCGTAACTTTATATATGAGAGGGAGTTTTGAATGATACAATCTTTTGCATGCATAAAGACATATATATGGAGGATACGATACGAACATTTTAAGGAATTTCACTGAGCCAATTTTGAGAAAAAAAAATATGAAATTTTCTTCAATATTAATTTACGGGTTTCACCGTAACTTCATATATGAGAGGGAGTTTTGAATGATACAAACTTTTGCATGCATTAAGACGTATAGATGGAGCATACGATATGACCATTTTAAGGAATTTCACTGAGCCAATTTCGAAAAAAAAAATTAAATATTTTCTTCCATATGAAATGAAATGAAATCAACGAATGTTGACGATTTCCCCTAAAATTATAAGTGAGAGGTAGTTTTGAATGATACAATCTTTTGCATGCATAAAGACATATATATGGAGCATATGATATGAACATTTTAAGGAATTTCACTGAGCCAATTTTGAGAAAAAAAAATATGTAATTTTCATCCATACTAATTGAAGTCAAACAATGTTGACGATTTCACCGTAACCTTATAAGTGAGAGATAGTTTTGAATGATACAATCTTTTGCATGCATAAAGACACATATATGGAGCATATGATATGAACATTTTAAAGAATTTCACTAAGCGAATTTTGAAAAAAAAATATTAAAATCTTTCTTCTTTATGAAATAAAGTGAAAGAATGTTCATGATTTCATCCTAAATTTATAAGTGAGAGTGAGTTTTGAATGATACAATCTTTTGCATGCGTAAAGACGCTTATACAGAGCATAATGATATGAACATTTTAAGGAATTTCACTGAGCCAATTTTGAGAAAAAAAATGAAATTTTCTCCCATATTAATTTAGGTCAAACAATGTCGACGACTTCACCGTAACTTATTAATGGAGAGAGAGTTTTGAATGATACAATCTTTATGCAAGTATAAAGACACATATATGGAGCATATGATATGAACATTTTAAGGAATTTCACTATGCCAATTTTGAAAAAAAAAATTTAAAAGTTTTTCTTCCATATGAAATGAAATGAACGAATGTTGACGTTTTTATTTTGAATTTATAAGTGAGAGGGAGTATTGAATGATACAATCTTCCGCATGTATAAAGACACATATAAGGAGCATATGATATGAATTTTTTGAGGAATTTCACTGAGCCAATTTTGAGAAAAAAGAATATGTAATTTTCAGCCATACTAATTTAAGTCAAACAATGTTAGCGATTTCACCGTAACTTTATAAGTGAGAAGGAGTTTTGAATGATACAATCTTTTGCAAGCATAAAGACATATATATGGAGCATATGATTTGAATTTTTTAAGGAATTTCACTGAGCCAATTTTGAGAAAAAAAAATATGAAATTTCCTTCAATATTAATTTACGTCAAACAATGTTGACGATTTCACCGTAACTTATATATGAGAGGGAGTTTTGAATGATACAATCTTTTGCATGCTTTAAGAAGTAACAATGTTGACGATTTCACCGTATTTTTATAAGTGAGAGGGAGTTTTGAATTATACAATCTTTTGCATGCATAAAAACACGTATATGGAGCATATGATATGAACATTTTAAGGAATTTCACTGAGCCAATTTTGAAAAAAAATTAAATGTTTTCTTCCATATGAAATGAAATGAACGAATGTTGATGATTTCACCCTTACTTTATAAGTGAGCGGTAGTTTTGAATGATATAATCTTTTGCCCGCTTAAAGACATATACATTGAGCATATAATATGAACATTTTAAGGAATTTCACTGAGCCAATTTTGAAAAAAAAAATAAAAGTTTTCTTTGCCATATCAAATGAAGTGAAAGAATGTTGATGATTTCATCCTAAATTTATAAGTGAGAGGTAGTTTTGAATGATACAATCTTTTGCATGCATATAGACACATATATTGAGCATATTATATGAACATTTTTAGGAATTTCACTGAGCCAATTTTGAAAAAAAAATATTAAAACGTTTCTTTTCCGAATGAAATGAAGTGAATGAATGTTAATGATTTCATCCTTAATTTATAAGTGAGAGGGAGTTTTGAATGATACAATCTTTTGCAAGCATAAAGACATATATATGAAGCATATGATATGAATATTTTAAGGAATTTCACTTAGCCAATTTTTAGAAGAAAAAAAATATGAAATTTTCTTCCATTTTAATTTACGTCAAACAATGTTGACGATTTCACCGTAACTTTATAAGTGAGAGGGAGTTTTGAATGATACAATCTTTTGCATGCATAAAGACACAGATATGGAGCATATGATATGGACAATTTAAGGAATTTCACAGAGCCAATTTCGAAAAAAAATTAAAAGTTTTTCTTCCATATGAAATGAAATGAACGAATGTTGACGTTTTTATTCTAAATTTATAAGTGAGAGGGAGTTTTGAATGATACAATCTTTCGCATGTATAAAGGCACATATAAGGAGCATATGATATGAACATTTTGAGGAATTTCACTGAGCCAATTTTGAGAAAAAAGAATATGTAATTTTCATCCATACTAATTTAAGTCAAACAATGTTGACGATGTCACCGTAACTTTATAAGTGAGAGGGAGTTTTTAATGATACAATCTTTTGCAAGCATAAAGACATATATATGGAGCATATGATATGAACATATTAAGGAATTTCACAGAGCCAATTTTGAGAAAAAAATATTAAACTCTTTCTTCCTTATGAAATGAAGTGAAAGAATGTTCATGATTTCATCCTAAATTTTCAAGTGAGAGGGAGTTTTGAATGATACAATCTTTTGCATGCGTAAAGACGCATATACGGAGCATACCATATGAAAATTTTAAGGAATTTCACTGAGCCAATTTTGAGAAAAAAATATGAAATTTTCTTCCATATTAATTTACGTCAAACAATGTTGACGATTTCACCGTAACCTTATAAGTGAGAGGGAGTTTTGAATGATACAATCTTTTGCATGCATAAAGACACATATATGGAGCATATGATATGAACATTTTAAGGAATTTCACTGAGCCAATTTTGAAAAAAAATAATATTAAACTCTTTCTTCTTTATAAAATGGAGTGGAAGAATGTTTATGATTTCATCCTAAATTTTTTAAGTGAGAGGGAGTATATATAAGGAATTTCACTATGCCAATTTTGAAAAAAAATATTAAAAGTTTTCTTCCATATGAAATGTAGTGAAAGAATGTTGACGATTTCGCGAAATTTTATCAGTGAGAAGGAGTTTTGAATGATACAATCTTTTGCATGCGTAAAGACACATATTTGGAGCATATGATATGAACATTTTAAGGAATTTCACTGAGCCAATTTTGAAAAAAAAAATTAAATGTTTTCTTCCATATGAAATGAAATGAACGAATGTTGATGATTTCTCCCTTACTTTATAAGTGAGCGGTAGTTTTGTATGATATAATCTTTTGCCTGCTTGAAGACACATACATTGAGCATATCATATGAACATTTTAAGGAATTTCACTGAGCCAATTTTGAAAAAAAAAAATTAAAAGTTTTCTTTACCATATGAAATTAAGTGAAAGAATGTTGATGATTTCATCCTAAATTTATAAGTGAGAGGTAGTTTTGAATGATACAATCTTTTTGCATGCATATAGACACATATATTGAGCATATTATATGAACATTTTTAGGAATTTCACTGAGCCAATTTTGAAAAAAAATATTAAAACGTTTTTTTTCGAATGAAATGAAGTGAATGAATGTTAATGATTTCATCCTTAATTTATAACTGAGAGGGAGTTTTGAATGATACAATCTTTTGCAAGCATAAAGACATATATATGGAGCATATGATATGAATATTTTAAGGAATTTCACTGAGCCAATTTTTAGAAAAAAAAATATGAAATTTTCTTCCATATCAATTTACGTCAAACAATGTTGACGATTTCACCGTAGCTTTATAAGTGAGAGGGAGTTTAAATGATACAATCTTTTGCATGCGTAAAGACACAGATATGGAGCATATGATATGGACATTTTAAGGAATTTCACTGAGCCAATTTTGAAAAAAATTTAAAAGTTTTTCTTCCATATGAAATGAAATGAACGAATGTTGACGTTTTTATTCTAAATTTATAAGTGAGAGGGAGTTTTGAATGATACAATCTTTCGCATGTATAAAGGCACATATAAGGAGCATATGATATGAACATTTTGAGGAATTTCACTGAGCCAATTTTGAGAAAAAAGAATATGTAATTTTCATCCATACTAATTTAAGTCAAACAATGTTGACGATTTCACCGTAACTTTATAAGTGAGAGGGAGTTTTGAATGATACAATCTTTTGCAAGCATAAAGACATATATATGGAGCATATGATATGATTTTTTTAAGGAATTTCACTGAGCCAATTTTGAGAAAAAAACAATATGAAGTTTTCTTAAATATTAATTTACGTCAAACAATGTTGACGATTTCACTGTAACTTTATATATGAGAGGGGGTTTTGAATGATACAATCTTTTGCATGCATAAAGACATATATATGGAGGATACGATACGAACATTTTAAGGAATTTCACTGAGCCAATTTTGAGAAAAAAAAATATGAAATTTTCTT
Organism: Ctena decussata; assembly: GCA_963989385.1. Lineage (NCBI taxonomy): Eukaryota > Metazoa > Mollusca > Bivalvia > Lucinida > Lucinidae > Ctena > Ctena decussata. The sequence goes on from CAXDIV010000084.1 coordinate 231,372, forward strand.
CCATATTAATTTACGTCAAACAATGTTGACGATTTCACCGTAATTTTATATATGAGAGGGAGTTTTGAATGATACAAACTTTTGCATGCATTAAGACGTATAGATGGAGCATACGATATGACCATTTTAAGGAATTTCACTGAGCCAATTTCGAAAAAAAAATCAAACATTTTCTTCCATATGAAATGAAATCAACGAATGTTGACGATTTCACCCTAAAATTATAAGTGAGAGGTAGTTTTGAATGATACAATCTTTTGCATGCATAAAGACATATATATGGAGCATATGATATGAACATATTAAGGAATTTCACTGAGCAAATTTTGAAAAAAAAAATTAAATGTTTTCTTCCATATGAAATGAAATGAACGAATGTTGATGATTTCACCCTTACTTTATAAGTGAGATGTAGTTTTGAATGATACAATCTTTTGCCTGCTTAAAGACACATACATTGAGCATATTATATGAACATTTTAAGGAATTTCACTGAGCCAATTTTGAAAAAAAAATAAAAGTTTTCTTTACCATATAAAATGAAGTGAAAGAATGTTGATGATTTCATCCTAAATTTATAAGTGAGAGGGAGTTTTGAATGATACAATCTTTTGCATGCATAAAGACACATATAAGGAGTATATAATAAGAACATTTAAAGTAATTTCACTGAGCTAATTTTGAAAAAAAAATATTAAAAGTTTTCTCCCATATGAAATGTAGTGAAAGAATGTTGACGATTTCGCGAAATTTTATCAGTGAGAAGGATGCATATGATATGAACATTTTAATGAATTTCACTGAGCCAATTTTTAGGAAAAAATCTTAAAAGTTTTCTTTTCCATATGAAATGAAGTGAACGAATGTTGATGATTTCACCCTAAACTTATAAGTGAGAGGTAGTTTTGAATGATACAATCTTTTGCATGCGTAAAGTCACATATATGGAGCATATTATATGAACATATTTGGAAATTTCACTGAGCCAATTTTGAAAAAAAAAATATTAAAACTTTTCTTCATTATGAAATGAAGTGAAATAATGTTGATGATTACACCCTAAATTTATAAGTGAGAGCGAGTTTTGAATGATACAATCTTTTGCATGCATAAAGACACATATATTGAGCATATTATATGAACATTTTAAGAAATTTCACTGAGCCAATTTTGAAAAAAATATATTAAAAATTTTCTTTTCCATATGAAATGAAGTGAAAGAATGTTGATGATTTCATCCTAAAGTGATAAGTGAGAGGTAGTTTTGAATGATACAATCTTTTGTATGCATAAAGACACATATACTGAGCATATTATATGAACATTTAAGGAATTTCACGGAGCCAATTTTGAAAAAAAATATCAAAAGTTTTCTCTTCCGTATGAAATGAAGTGAAAGAATGTTGATGATTTCACCCTAAATTTATATGTATAAAGACACATATAAGGAGCATATGATAAGAACATTTTAAGAAATTTCACTGAGCCAATTTTGAAAAATAAAATATTAAAAGATTTCTCCCATATGAAATGTAGTGAAAGAATGTTGACGATTTCACCGTAATTTTATCAGTGAGAAGGAGTTTTGAATGACGATTTCACCCTAACTTTATAAGCGAGAGGGAGTTTTGAATGAGTTTTGAATGATACAATCTTTTTATCAAAAATCAAAGTATTTCATTGTGGCATTGCCAAGTTTGTTTCCTTTACAATTTGTACATTTGGGTTTTAAAGACAGTGACATACATGGAATTTGTTATATACAGCTGAAAAAAAATAAAATAAACATACGACTTCAGAAAAGATAAAATAAAACGACAGCTATTAAAAGCCAGCGTTAGTTTTTCATATTGGCCTCAAACAAAATGATATACAATCAGTTAGATAATGTTAAAACCTAAGCAATTTTGACCCGTTTAGTTTAAAACTATAAAATTATCAGTAATCAACAATACAAAATGTGGTACAACCTTGTTCATTGACAGGATTTGATTAGTTTTTACATGCACACTGATAACCTATAAAGCAGAACAGTAAACCTAAAGTATGAAGACTTCATCCAATACAGTTCTGCATCAAGGCTAAATAGATATTTGCTGGCAGAGTATACTTACTTTTGTACGACTATCGTATATGTTACGTTACCAAGAGAAACAACATTGCTCAGTGACAGTTAAGAAACAAACATACTTTTGAAAATGTTTAATGGTAGTGTTAATGCGTTGCTTTATTCAGTTCATTTATGTAACTAACAATAATGTGTCAACCAGTAGTTTGGGAGAATAGTATCAGAAATGTTTAATACAGAAAAAGAGACACGGGCAGTTACTAGCGATACTGTATCAATCTATAAATGCTATGTTTAAGATGATCTATATTTCTATGCTTTTGTTTCTTGCTCTTTCAAGTCTAATTATATTCAATCATCTCTTAAAGAATCTAACTAGTTACATTCAATCATCTCTTAAAGAATCGATTCACCAAAGGACATATAGATACGTTTAGTTGGACAAAAATGTTTTTATTGTTTTTTTTTCTAGGTACAGTGTTCCAGTAAGCTCTTCCCACATAATGAAGTGATGTTTGCAAATGGCAGAATATATTAATGTTGATCATCATTGTTCAGATATTTATGAGCAAATCTTAGCTGTCCTCCTTCAAAATGTATTCACCTACATTGTACATGTAGTTATGCTGAAAAAAAAGAAAAGAAAGACTGAACAAGTAACGTATACAACTATTCATTGAGAGTTTATAAATTCTTCATTTCCATTATCCTTAACCAGCAATACAGTACTTCTGAAGAGCAAATAATAGTGCATACTTGTACATGCCTAAATAACTTTCTGCATTTGATCTCCGTGACCTTGTATTACATGTACCATATTATTTAGCAATAAATATGCTTGTAATATGCTTATTTTTGATATCTTACTGCTTATCAATCATCCTTGTCCAAATGTTTTGATTACTGTTAGAGAATACAGCATTTTGGCAATATCCAAACACCAATTTTAGTTGCTTACATATTGAAAATTGTCTGACCAAAATTTATCTTTCGTAACACCTATAGTCCTTGATAGTAACAACAAGTGGGAATAAAACCATGGGGTTTGCAAAATTACCTGACCAGTTAATCATTTGTAACAACAGAATGAAAAATAGAACTCCTGAACAGGCTGATGACAAAATGTTGTATGCGTTATTAAGTATCTCGCTTTCTTCTTCCTTGATTTTCACTATGTGTATATTTTGTAATGTATTTGATTGGAGCTGCTCACGTAGTTTACAAATTAAATTTAAGTTATGAGCACTGGAGCCACACATATTTACTTACCTGTGTAAAGCAGTTACTGTGAAAAGAGGCTCTTGGCTGACAATTCGACTGGCAGCATAGCAAAATTGGTGTTAAAGCCTATCAGCCGAGTTGATACTTCTTTTGATTGCCTCGGCTAGCAGTCACCGTTTCATATTTGTATGTAGGGTAATTGAATTGCTCAGCCAACAGCACAGGTAGCGAAATTGGTTTTATTCCCATCATGACCAAACCTAAATATTAATCAGTTGCAGCATATATCAACTTATAATTACTTCATTCCATGCATAAAATTCAGAATAGACAAAAATCATTTTTATGAAGTCACTTTTAAGTGAGGCTGAATTAAAGGCAAGGTCGAACTGCTTCAGCTGTAACAATCTATCTGCATCTTGCTGAGTTCTTGTGTATTTTAAAGAGCTTAATTTGCCATCTGACTACCAGTGGTAAGCTAAAACAACATCAATGAATAATTCAAGCCGCCCGGGAACTAAAATTTTGAGAACAGATGATGTACAAATCTTATCCCCAGACATATTACAATTATGTAGCGTAACGTTACTGTTAGTTTGCTTTTCAAATATACACTATCCGATGGGTTTTTTATCAGTTTGAAGACATATAACATTGGCGGTTTTTTTCATATTAACATATACAACAGTGTCTACTTAGGACTTAATACAGAAAACATTGAAAGATAAAATGCAGCTGTTGTTGGCTTTATTAGCTTTTCTCGTTATTTTGTAGGTTAAATTCTACAAAAAAATAAGATATTTTTTGTCCCCATTTAATACATCCACTGCTAACTGCTACTTATCTAAGCTGGGCATGAATCGAAGAAGACTGATGGAGCATGTATAAACTTCAGTCCACCAATTCAGCGGTTTAGTCTGATTCTGTTTTTTTATATTTTTGTTGTGGTTATATACGTTACATATTTATCGTGACTGCTGACGAGTTTTGTAAGCCTTCTGATTGCTTTTAATGTACTAGAATATTAAGATAGTCATATATATGACATGAACTTTACTCTACACTTCAATTCTTACAATTTGCTCCTTATATTACATGTATATACACACAGAAGGGGGAAAACGTCAAATATAAGGCAAACTACGTTAATCGGATTAGTCAACTTATCCTTGACACTGTCAATTACCTTGAAACAGCGATTTATGTACTAGCATACAAAACTCGACATTGTTTAGGGCCAATACTAAGATGTGTATAACAATGCGTATTTTCTATTATAACGTAAATATGTAAATTTGGGTAGTGTAATTGACGTTGACGTTATACGTTAACGCCCAAACGTACAGAGGGCTAACATGTGTCATTTTGTTTCTTATATAATGTACTTTTAGAAAATTATAGTGTACAAAACTCCCCCTGGGGGGGAGGGGGGAGGGGGTTCTATTGTCAGCTCAAGGTCTATAACGCTGTAGTTCCTAAAAGACTTTGAAAATTGATTAAATTCATGAAACCGGTCAGTCATAATAAGGAATAACTAAACCCAGTGCTTATTGGAGTTAACTGAGGCTCATGTATGTTTTGGGAGACGCCAAGGAACAATATGCTCAGAAAATCGTCAATCTATACTTTTCCTCATAAGAGTTATCTGACAATATTCGATAAGAGTTAATTTGAATGCTTCTTATTACTGCACACGCGCAAGAATAGATTTTGTATTTAGTAGAAAAGTCCATAATGCAGGAATTTCGAAAAACACTTAAAATGTCCAATTTCTTGTACTCAGGCTTAACAGGCGAGGCTTAAATTCTTCAAATTCTCCGATTATCTCCCTTTGAATAAAAAGATAGCGAATTTCAAGGTATCATTATTACTTACCTGTCCGTCTGTTTTTCAAAGTATCTTCATAAACATTTTTGTTATGTCATTGTCTTCATTGCATAATGACAAAATTGGAAGAATCATTTTGCGCCCGCTACGAGTAGCCGTTACAATTTCAAATGTGTATGGAAATCCCACTGAAAGTGACATTTAGACAGTCATTGAAGGAATCACAGTACCCTGATTTGCGGATCAAATTTTCGCACCAGAAGGGGTCAAATTTTAATTTCTTTGGTATGCAGCCTTGCCTAAGTCCTGTTGTTGTGTATGGAGCACAGAATCTTGGAAAGCATTATTCACAAACCCGTACAAATGACGTTAAACTTGAGCAATATTTATGATGTAACTCTGTGAAAATGAAAATTTACCAAATTTACCCCTTTCATATTCAAACAACCACTATAGCATGTGTAATCTTAAGAAACCAAAACGAATAAATCTGTTAGATAGAAAAATGGATACTGTTCTGACGTCAGCATGGACGGAATGTCCATAACTTTCGCAGTTGCCATGGCAACACAAAGAGTTTCATGTATAGGAACTATTATGACTGAGTATATATACCGTATATATATGTTTGTTTAATAATTGGCTCAGTGAAATTCCTTAAAATGTTCATATAATATGCTCCCTATATGTGTCTTTACGCGTGCAAAATATTGTATCATTCAAAACTCCCTCTCACTTATAAAGTTACGGTGACATCGTCAACATTGTTTGACGTAAATTAATATGGAAGAAAATTTCATATTTTTTTCTCAAAATTGGCCCAATGAAATTCCTTAAAATGTTCATATCGTATGCTCCATATATATGTCTTTATGGGTGCAAAAGATTGTATCATTCAAAACTCCCTCTCATATATAAAGTTACGGTGAAATCGTCAACATTGTTTGACGTAAATTAATATGGGATAAAACTTTTAATAATTTTTTTCAAAATTGGCTCAGTGAAAATCCCTAAAATGTTCATATCATATGCTCCGTATATATGTCTTTATTCATGCAAAAGATTGTATCATTCAAAACTATCTCTCACTTATAAAGTTACGGTGAAATCGTCAACATTCATTTATTTCATTTCATATGGGAGAAAACTTTTAATATTTTTTTTTCAAAATTGGCTCAGTGAAATTCCTTAAAATGTTCATATAATATGTTCAATATATGTGTCTTTATGCATGCAAAAGATTGTATCATTCAAAACTACGTCTCACTTATAACTTTAGGGTGAAATCATCAACATTCTTTCACACCATTTCATATGGGAGAAAACTTTTAATATTTTTTTTTGAAAATTGACTGAGTGAAATTCCTTAAAATGATCATATTATATGCTCCATATATGTCTCTATATGCATACAAAAGATTGTATTATTCAAAACTCCCTCTCACTAATAAAGTTACGGTGACATCGTCAAAATTGTTTGACGTAAGTTAATATGGAAGAAAATTTCATTTTTTTTTTCGTAAAATTGGCTCAGTGAAATTCCTTAAAATGTTCATATCGTATGCTCCATATATACGTCTTAATGCATGCAAAAGATTGTATCATTCAAAACTCCCTCTCATATATAAAGTTACGGTGAAATCGTCAACATTGTTTGACGTAAATTAATACTGAAGAAAATTTCATATTTTTTTCTCAAAATTGGCTCAGTGAAATTTCTTAAAATGTTCATATCATATGCTCCATATATATGTCTTTATGCTGGCAAAAGATTGTATCATTCAAAACTCCTTCTCACTTATAAAGTTACGGTGAAATCGTCAACAATGTTTGACTTAAATTAGTATGGATGAAAATTACATATTTTTTTCCCCAAAATTGGCTCAGTGAAATTCCTTAAAATGTTCATATCGTATGCTCCATAAATATGTCTTTATGCATGCAAAAGATTGTATCATTCAAAACTACCTCTCACTTATAATTTTAGGGTGAAATCGTCAACATTCGTTGATTTCATTTCATATGGAAGAGAACATTTAAATTTTTTTTTTCCAAATTGGCTCAGTGAAATTCCTTAAAATGTTCATATCATATGCTCCATATAAATGTCTTTATACTTGCAAAAGATTGTATCATTCAAAACTCTCTCTCACTTATAAAGCTACGGTGAAATCGTCGACATTGTTTGACCTAAATTAATATGGAAGAAAATTTCATATTTTTTTTCTCAAAATTGGCTCAGTGAAATTCCTTAAAATGTTCATATCATATGCTCCTTATATGTGTCTTTATACATGCGAAAGATTGTATCATTCAAAACTCCCTCTCACTTTTAAATTTAGGATGAAATCGTTAACATTCGTTCATTTCATTTCATATGGAAGAAAAACTTTTATTTTTTTTTTAAATTGGCTCAGTGAAATTCCTTAAAATGCTCATATCATATGCTCCATATATATGTCTTTATACTTGCAAAAGATTGTATCATTCAAAACTCTCTCTCACTTATATAGTTACGGTGTAATCTTCGACATTGTTTGACCTAAATTGATATGGAAGAAAATTTCATATTTTTTCTCAAAATTGGCTCAGTGAAATTCCTTAAAATGTTCATATCATATGATCCGTATATGTGTCTTTACGCATGCAAAAGATTGTATCATTCAAAACTACGTCTCACTTATAAATTTAGGATGAAATCATGAACATTCTTTCACTTCTTTTCATAAAGAAGAAAAAGTTTAATATATTTTTCTAAAAATTGGCAAAATGAAATTCCTTAAAATGTTCATATCATATGCTCCATATATGAGTCTTTGCGCATGCAAAAGATTGTATCATTCAAAACTCCCTCTCACTTATAAGGTTACGGTGAAATCGTCAACATTGTTTGACGTAAATTAATATGGAAGAAAATTTCATATTTTTTTTCTCAAAATTAGCTCGGTGAAATTCCTTAAAATGTTCATGTCGTATGCTCCATATATATGTCTTTATGCATGCAAAAGATTGTATCATTCAAAACTACCTCTCACTTATAATTTTAGGGTGAAATTGTCAACATTCGTTCATTTCATTTCATAAGGAAGAAAACATTTAAATTTCTTTTTTTCAAAATTGGCTCTGTGAAATTCCTTAAAAAGTTCATATCATATGCTCCATATATATGTCTGTATGCTTGCAAAAGATTGTATCATTCAAAACTCCCTCTCACTTATAAAGTTACGGTGACATCGTCAACATTGTTTGATGTAAATTAATATGGAAGAAAATTTCATATTTTTTTTCTCAAAATTGGCTCAGTGAAATTCCTTAAACTGTTCATATCGTATGCTCCATATATACGTCTTAATGCATGAAAAAGATTGTATCATGCAAAACTCCCTCTCATATATAAAGTTAAGGTGGGATCGACAACATTGTTTGACGTAAATTAATATGGAAGAAAATTTCATATTTTTTTCTCAAAATTGGCTCAGTGAAATTCCTTAAAATGTTCATATCGTATGCTCCATATATACGTCTTAATGCGTGCAAAAGATTGTATCATTCAAAACTCCCTCTCATATATAAAGTTACGGTGAAATCGTCAACATTGTTTGACGTAAATTAATATTGAAGGAAATTTCATATTTTTTTTTCTCAAAATTGGCTCAGTGAAATTCCTTAACAAATTCAAATCATATGCTCCATATATATGTCTTTATGCTGGCAAAAGATTGTATTATTCAAAACTCCTTCTCACTTATAAAGTTACGGTGAAATCGTCAACATTGTTTGACTTAAATTAGTATGGATGACAATTTCATATTTTTTTTCTCAAAATTGGCTCGGTGAAATTCCTTAAAAAATTCAAATCATATGCTCCATATATATGTCTTTATGCTTGCAAAAGATTGTATTATTCAAAACTCCTTCTCACTTATAAAGTTACGGTGAAATCGTCAACATTGTTTGACTTAAATTAGTATGGATGAAAATTACATATTTTTTTCTCAAAATTGGCTCAGTGAAATTCCTCAAAATGTTCATATCCTATGCTCCTTATATGTGTCTTTATACATGCGAAAGATTGTATCATTCAAAACTCCCTCTCACTCATAAATTTAGGATGAAATCATCAACATTCGTTCATTTCATTTCCTATGGAAGAAAACTTTTAATATTTTTTTTCAAAATTGGCTCAGTGAATTCCTTAAAATGTTCATTTTATATGCTCCATATATGTGTCTTTATGCATGCAAAAGATTGTATCATTCAAAACTCCCTCTCACTTAAAAAGTTACGGTGACATCGTCAACATTGTTTGACGTAAATTGATATGGAAGAAAATTTCATATTTTTTTTTCTCAAAATTGGCTAAGTGAAATTCCTTTAAATGTTCATATCGTATGCTCCATATACACGTCTTAATGCATGCAAAAGATTGTATCATTCAAAACTCCCTCTCATATATAAAGTTACGGTGACATCGTCAACATTGTTTGACGTAAATTAATATGGAAGAAAATTTCATATTTTTTTTTCTCAAAATTGGCTCAGTGAAATTCCTTTAAATGTTCATATCGTATGCTCCATATATACGTCTTAATGCATGCAAAAGATTGTATCATTCAAAACTCCCTCTCATATATAAAGTTATGGTGAAATCGTCAACATTGTTTGACGTAAATAAATATTGAAGAAAATTTCATATTTTTTTTCTCAAAATTGGCTTAGTGAAATTCCTTAAAAAATTCATATCATATGCTCCATATATATGTCTTTATGCTTGCAAAAGATTGTATCATTTAAAACTCCCTCTCACTTATAAATTTTGGATGAAATCGTCAACATTCGTTCATTTCATTTCCTATGGAAGAAAACTTTTAATATTTTTTTTTCAAAATTGGCTCAGTGGAATTCCTTAAAATGTTTATATTATATCCTCCATATATTTGTCTTTATGCAAGCAAAAGATTGTATCATTCAAAACTCCCTCTCACTTAAAAAGTTACGGTGACATCGTCAACATTGTTTGACGTAAATTGATATGGAAGAAAATTTCATATTTTTTTTCTCAAAATTGGCTCAGTGAAATTCCTTAAAATGTTCATATCGTATGCTCCATATATACGTCTTAATGCATGCAAAAGATTGTATCATTCAAAACTCCCTCTCATATATAAAATTACGGTAACATCGTCAACATTGTTTGACGTAAATTAATATGGATGAAAATTACATATTTTTTTTCTCAAAATTGGCTCAGTGAAATTCCTCAAAATGTTCATATCATATGCTCCTTATATGTGTCTTTTTACGTGCGAAAGATTGTATCATTCAAAACTCCCTCTCACTTATAAATTTAGGATGAAATCGTCAACATTCGTTCATTTCATTTCCTATGGAAGAAAACTTTTAAATTTTTTTTTCAAAATTGGCTCAGTGAAATTCCTTAAAATGTTCATATTATATGCTCCATATATGTGTCTTTATGCATGCAAAAGATTGTATCATTCAAAACTCCCTCTCACTTATAAAGTTACGGTGACATCGTCAACATTGTTTGACGTAAATTAATATGGAAGAAAATTTCATATTTTTTTTTCTCAAAATTGGCTCAGTGAAATTCCTTAAAATGTTCATATCGTATGCTCCATATATACGTCTTAATGCATGCAAAAGATTGTATCATTCAAAACTCCCTCTCACTTATAAAGTTACGGTGACATCGTCAACATTGTTTGACGTAAATTAATATGGAAGAAAATTTCATATTTTTTTTTCTCAAAATTGGGTCAGTGAAATTCCTTAAAATGTTCATATCATATGCTCCATACATATGTCTTTATACTTGCAAAAGATTGTATCATTCAAAACTCCCTCTCACTTATAAAGTTACGGTGAAATCGTCAACATTGTTTGACGTAAATCAATATTGAAGAAAATTTTCTATTTTTTTCTTAAAATTGGCTCAGTGAAATTCCTTAAAATGTTCATATCATATGCTCCATATATATGTCTGTATGCTTGCAAAAGATTGTATCATTCAAAACTCCCTCTCACTTATAAAGTTACGGTGACATCGTCAACATTGTTTGACGTAAATTAATATGGAAGAAAATTTCATATTTTTGTTTCTCAAAATTGGCTCAGTGAAATTCCTTAAAATGTTCATATCATATGCTCCATATATACGTCTTAATGCATGCAAAAGATTGTATCATTCAAAACTCCCTCTCATATATAAAGTTAAGGGGACATCGTCAACATTGATTGACGTAAATTAATATGGAAGAAAATTTCATATTTTTTTTCTCAAAATTGGCTCAGTGAAATTCCTTAAAATGTTCATATCGTATGCTCCATATATACGTCTTTACGCATGCAAAATATTGTATCATTCAAAACGCCCTCTCACTTAAACATTTAGGATGAAATCATGAACATTCTTTCACTTCATTTCATAAAGAAGAAAAAGTTTAATATTTTTTTTTCAAAATTGGCTCAGTGAAATTCCTTAAAATGTTCATATTATATGCTCCATATATATGTCTTTATGCATGCAAAAGATTGTATCATTCAAAACTCCCTCTCACTTATAAAGTTACGGTGACATCGTCAACATTGTTTGACGTAAATTGATATGGAAGAAAATTTCATATTTTTTTTCTCAAAATTGGCTCAGTGAAATTCCTAAAAATGTTCATATCGTATGCTCCATATATACGTATTAATGCATGCAAAAGATTGTATTATTAAAAACTCCTTCTCACTTATAAAGTTACGGTGAAATCGTCAACATTGTTTGACTTAAATTAGTATGGATGAAAATTACATATTTTTTTTCTCAAAATTGGCTCAGTGAAACTCCTCAAATGTTCATATAATATGCTCCTTATATGTGTCTTTATACATGCGAAAGATTGTATCATTCAAAACTCCCTCTCACTTATAAAGTTTCGGTGACATCGTCAACATTGTTTGACGTAAATTAATATGGAAGAAAAAATTTTTGTCTCAAAATTGGCTCAGTGAAATTTCTTAAGCTGTTCATATCGTATGCTCCATATATACGTCTTAATGCATGCAAAAGATTGTATCATTCAAAACTCCCTCTCATATATAAAGTTACGGTGACATCGTCAACATTGTTTGACGTAAATTAATATTGAAGAAAATTTCATATTTTTTTTCTCAAAATTGGCTCAGTGAAATCCCTTAAAATGTTCATATCGTATGCTCCAGATATACGTCTTAATGCATGCAAAAGATTGTATCATTCAATACTCCCTCTCATATATAAAGTTACGGTGAAATCGTCAACATTGTTTGACGTAAATTAATATTGAAGAAAATTTCACATTTTTTTTCTCAAAATTGGCTCAGTGAAATTCCTGAACAAATTCATATCATATGCTCCATATATATGTCTTTATTCTGGCAAAAGACTGTATTATTCAAAACTCCTTCTCACTTATAAAGTTACAGTGAAATCGTCAACATTGTTTGATTAAAATTAGTATGGATGAAAATTACATTTTTTTTTTCTCAAAATTGGCTCAGTGAAATTCCTCAAAATGTTCATATCATATGCTCCTTATATGTGTCTTTATACATGCGAAAGATTTTATCATTCAAAACTCCCTCTCACTTATAAATTTAGGATGAAATCGTCAACATTCGTTCATTTCATTTCCTATGGAAGAAAACTTTTAATATTTTTTTTCAAAATTGGCTCAGTGAAATTCCTTAAAATGTTCATATTATGTGCTCCATATATGTGTCTTTATGCATGCAAAAGATTGTATCATTCAAAACTCCCTCTCACTTATAAAGTTACGGTGACATCGGCAACATTGTTTGACGTAAATTGATATGGAAGAAAATTTCATATTTTTTTTTTCTAAAAATTGGCTCAGTGAAATTCCTTTAAATGTTGATATCGTATGCTCCATATGTACTTCTTAATGCATGCAAAAGATTGTATCATTCAAAACTCACTCTCATATATAAAGTTACGGCGACATCGTCAACATTGTTTGACGTAAATAAATATGGAAGAAAATTTATTTTTTTTTTTCTCAAAATTAGCTCAGTGAAATTCCTTTAAATGTTCATATCGTATGCTCCATATATACGTCTTAATGCATGCAAAAGATTGTATCATTCAAAACTCCCTCTCATATATAAAGTTACGGTGAAATCGTCAACATTGTTTGACGTAAATTAATATTGAAGAAAATTTCATATTTTTTTTCTCAAAATTGGCTCCGTGAAATTCCTTAAAAAAATCATATCATATGCTCCATATATATGTCTTTATGCTGGCAAAAGATTGTATTATTCAAAACTCCTTTTCACTTATAAAGCTACGGTGAAATCGTCAGCATTGTTTGACTTAAATTAGTATGGATGAAAATTACATATTTTTTTCTTTCTCAAAATTGGCTCAGTGAAATTCCTTAAAATGTTCATATCGTATGCTCCATATAAATGTCTTTATACATGCAAAAGCTTGTATCATTCAAAACTATCTCTCACTTATAATTTTAGGGTGAAATCGTCAACATTCGTTGATTTCATTTCATATGGAAGAAAACATTTACATTTTTTTTTTCAAAATTGGCTCAGTGAAATTCCTTAAAATGTTCATATCATATGCTCCATATATATGTCTTTATGCTTGCAAAAGATTGTATCATTCAAAACTCCCTCTCACTTATAAAGTTACGGTGAAATCGTTAACATTGTTTGACTTAAATTAGTATGGATGAAAATTTCATATTTTTTTCTAAAAATTGGCTCGGTGAAATTCCTTAAAAAATTCAAATCATATGCTCCATATATATGTCTTTATGCTTGCAAAAGATTGTATCATTCAAAACTCCTTCTCACTTATAAAGTTACGGTGAAATCGTCAACATTGTTTGACTTAAATTAGTATGGATGAAAATTACATATTTTTTTTCTCAAAATTGGCACAGTGAAATTCCTCAAAATGTTCATAGCATATGCTCCTTATATGTGTCTTTATACATGCAAAAGATTGTATCATTCAAAACTCCCTCTCACTCATAAATTTAGGATGCAATCGTCAACATTCGTTCATTTCATTTCCTATGGAAGAAAACTTTTAATATTTTTTTTCAAAATTGGCTCAGTGAATTCCTTTAAATTTTCATTTTATATGCTCCATATATGTGTCTTTATGCATGCAAAAGATTGTATCATTCAAAACTCCCTCTCACTTAAAAAGTTACGGTGACATCGTCAACATTGTTTGACGTAAATTGATATGGAAGAAAATTTCATATTTTTTTTTCTCAAAATTGGCTCAGTGAAATTCCTTTAAATGTTCATATCGTATGCTCCATATATACGTCTTAATGCATGCAAAAGATTGTATCATTCAAAACTCCCTCTCATATATAAAGTTATGGTGAAATCGTCAACATTGTTTGACGTAAATTAATATTGAAGAAAATTTCATATTTTTTTTTTCTCAAAATTGGCTTAGTCAAATTCCTTAAAAAATTCATATCATATGCTCCATATATATGTTTTTATGCTTGCAAAAGATTGTATCATTCAAAACTCCCTCTCACTTATAAATTTTGGATGAAATCGTCAACATTCGTTCATTTCATTTCCTATAGAAGAAAACTTTTAATATTTTTTTTTTTCAAAATTGGCTCAGTGAAATTCCTTAAAATGTTCATATTATATGTTCCATATATGTGTCTTTATGCATGCAAAAGATTGTATCATTCAAAACTCCCTCTCACTTAAAAAGTTACGGTGACATCGTCAACATTGTTTGACGTAAATTGATATGGAAGAAAATTTCATATTTTTTTTCTCAAATTGGCTCAGTGAAATTCCTTAAAATGTTCATATCGTATGCTCCATATATACGTTTTAATGCATGCAAAAGATTGTATCATTCAAAACTCACTCTCATATATAAAGTTACGGTGAAATCGTCAACATTGTTTGACGTAAATTAATATTGAAGAAAATTTCATATTTTTTTTTCTCAAAATTGGCTCAGTGAAATTCCTTAGAAAATTCATATCATATGCTCCATATATATGTCTTTATGCTGGCAAAAGATTGTATTATTCAAAACTCCTTCTCACTTATAAAGTTACGGTGAAATCGTCAACATTGCTTG
Organism: Ctena decussata; assembly: GCA_963989385.1. NCBI lineage: Eukaryota > Metazoa > Mollusca > Bivalvia > Lucinida > Lucinidae > Ctena > Ctena decussata. The sequence goes on from CAXDIV010000084.1 coordinate 246,647, forward strand.
ACTTAAATTAGTATGGATGAAAATTACATATATTTTTTTCTCAAAATTGGCTCAGTGAAATTCCTTAAAATGTTCATATCGTAAGCTCCATATAAATGTCTTTATGCATGCAAGAGCTTGTATCATTAAAAACTACCTCTCACTTATAATTTTAGGGTGAAATCGTCAACATTCGTTGATTTCATTTCATATGGAAGAAAACATTTAATTTTTTTTTTTTCAAAATTGGCTCAGTGAAATTCCTTAAAATGTTCATATCATATGCTCCATATATATGTCTTTATGCTTGCAAAAGATTGTATCATTCAAAACTCCCTCTCACTTATAAAGTTACGGTGAAATCGTCAACATTGTTTGACTTAAATTAGTATGGATGAAAATTTCATATTTTTTTTTCTCAAAATTGGCTCAGTGAAATTCCTTAAAAGTTCAAATCATATGCTCCATATATATGTCTTTATGCTTGCAAAGGATTGTTTCATTCAAAACTCCTTCTCACTTATAAAGTTACGGTGAAATCGTCAACATTGTTTGACTTAAATTAGTATGGGTGAAAATTACATATTCTTTTTTCTCAAAATTGGCCCAGTGAAATTCCTCAAAATGTTCATATCATATGCTCCTTATATGTGTCTTTATACATGAGAAGGATTGTATCATTCAAAACTCCCTCTCACTCATAAATTTAGGATGAAATCGTCAACATTCGTTCATTTCATTTCCTATGGAAGAAAACTTTTAATATTTTTTTTTCAAAATTGGCTCAGTGAAATTCCTTAAAATGTTCATATTATATGCTCCATATATGTGTCTTTATGCATGCAAAAGATTGTATCATTCAAAACTCCCTCTCACTTATAAAGTTACGGTGACATCGTCAGCATTGTTTGACGTAAATTAATATGGAAGAAAATTTCATATTTTTTTTCTCAAAATTGGCTCAGTGAAATTCCTTAAAATGTTCATATCGTATGCTCCATATATATGTCTTTATGCATGCAAAAGATTGTATCATTCAAAACTCTCTCTCATATATAAAGTTACGGTGAAATCGTCAACATTGTTTGACGTAAATTAATATTGAAGAAAATTTCATATTTTTTTCTCATAATTGGCTCAGTGACATACCTTAAAATGTTCATATAATATGCTCCATAATTGTGTTTTCATGCATGCAAAAGAATGTATCATTCAAAACTCCCGCTCACTTTTAAATTTAGGGTGAAATCATCAACATTCTTTCACTTCATTTCAAATGAAAGAAAACTTTTAATATTTTTTTTTCAAAATTGGCTCAGTGAAATTCTTTAAAATGATCATATCATATGCTTTATATATGTGTCTTTTTGCATGCCAGAGATTGTATCATTCAAAACTCCCTCTCACTTATAAAGTTACGGTGAAATCGTCAACATTGTTTGACTTAAATTAATACGGAATAAAATTTCATCCTTTTTTTTTAAAAGATTGGCTCAGTGATTTTCCTTAAAATGTTCATATCATATGCTCCATATAGTTGTCTTTTTGCATGCAAAAGATGGTATCATTTAAAAATCCCTCTCGCTTATAAAGTTAGGGTGAAATCGTCAACATTATTTCACTTCATTTCATATGGAAGGAAACTTTTAGTATTTTTTTTTCAAAATTGGCTCAGTGAAATTACTTCAAATGTTCATATTTTATCCTCCATTTTGAGCCGCGACACGACAAAACCAACAATGTGGTCATGCGCACTGCGCAGACTCAGATCAGTCTAGGTTTCCGCCAAAGGTCTCACAGGGTAGCTAAGGGTCTAAGTTACCTTCATGCGGACAGCGAAGACTCTGATCAGACTGGGCGGATGCCCAGGCTGATCTGAGTCTGCGCTGAGCGCACAACCACATTGTTGGTTTTCTCGTGTCGCGGCTCATATGTGTCTTTGTGCATACAAAAAATTGTATCTACTAGCTACTGCTAATTGGATCTGCATAAATACAAACAAAACCGGACGGACGGACGGTTACACAGATACATACCAAGACGGACACAGCAGTATTTCCATAAAGTGCACGGGTACTGTTCCATGTTTTTCGCCACCATTTTTTCAAAGGGAGACAACTTCCATTACTTCCTGTTTGCTTCTCAGGACCACGAAAACCCTTCCAAAAGGGTAACAACGATACATCCTATACGTTTTGCTGCTGATTTTATATACTTGCATGTATATGCAAACAAAATCAGACGGACAGACAGACATACACATACGGACATAAAAGATCGCATCGATGTACAACAACGACAGCCTGTTATAGTATTATAGTAATTGCACCAATATGTTCCTCCAAATGCCTTAATCAACTTACACACCTGCTTTGCTATCACTGTACAGACAAAAGACTAAAAGGACAGGATACCTCCAGGACAGGCAGACGCAAGGACGGACAAAATAATGAAGGAACGCATGGACAGGCACAACAAAACAAAAGTATAATCTCCATGAAGTTTTTGGGGCGATGCTTGATAGAATTTGAAGTGAACAGATATACCCTTTTCATATGCGAAAGCAAATACATGCGAACAGACAGACGGACAAACAACCTGACTGAGTAGAGATGTACTCAGACAGACAACTACAGACTAGAGAAAAGATTAATATTCCAAGAGTATTTAATGTCGCAACGTAAAAGTACCGATATCTATATGGGTTATTAGAATCGGGAATAGGGAATAGGGAATAAGTAACCAACTTGACGCTTCTCTTATTAAACTCTTGCCTAGACAATAACATACTTTGTATCATGACAAAGCACAACTGGAGGAAACGAAATGAGCAAGAGCCATTGATTTTTGGAAAAGGTTATAGTGATAAACACTTATTTGGAAAGCATCCATGGCTTTTACTACATGTAACTGTTGTTTGTAATAGTGATTGAAACGCAGATTAGTTAGAGGAGCTGATCGATTCATTATTTGAGCCACAACACGACAAAACCAACAAAGTGGCATGTGCGCCCAGCGAAGACTCAGATCAGCCTAGGCATCTGCTGAATCTGAGCAGAGTCTTCGCTGTCAGCACGGAGCTAGCTTAGACTCTTAGCTACCCTCTAAGTGCAGAGCGAAAACTCTGATCATACTGAGCGGATGCCCTGGCTGATCTTAGTCTTCGCTGGGCACACATGCCACTTTGTTGGTTTTCTTATGTCGCGGCTCATTTAAATAACTGCTCTGACGGGAATCAACACTATTAACAACTACTATGATAGGAAGCAACATTTTGAAAAACGTCTACAGTACGTAAATTGGTTTTGATAGAAAATGTTCCTTATTGCAAATACTAGGAAATGCAAACTCTGTTATTACTTATGATAGGGTTATGGTACTTGCACTCTGCACTTTCGCTCATAGCCATATGTCATTGTACCAAGTTTAAGTTAATTCCTTCCACTTTCAGAAATAGTCACCAGACAAGCATACAACCGCAAAAAAAAAAAGAATTAGGGAAATAAATCATTAAACACTTTTGATATGGATATGGTTCTTGTACTCTATATTTACTCGTAATACGGAGGTGCTTTGCGCTCTGCACTTTTGCTCATTGCCCTCTTTCAGGGTGTGAAAGTGCATTTGATTCCCCTCAACTCAAACATACAAATATATATTATTCAAAAAGATAAGAGAGGAAATAACTCCATAGTTACTTGTGATAGGGCAATGGTTCTTGCATCCTGCCCTTTTTCTTACTGCTCCCTATAACTGTACTAAGTTCAATTCAGTTCCCTCAACTACTTTCAATAATATGCTCGGGACAAGCTTATTATTATAAAAACAAGAAGGGACAAAGCTCCGTAATTACTTGTGACAGAGTTACAGTTCTCGCATACTCATTGCCCAATGTTCACGAATGTCATTTGTTTCCCTAAACACTTTCAAAGATATGCTCCAGACAAGCTTATTATTGCAAACAAAATAGGAAGGGAAATAACTTCATAATTACTTGTCGTGGGGGTTATGGATCTTGCATATTGTACTTCCTCTTATTGTCAAAGTTTCATTTGATTTCCTCCAATGTTTTTAGAGATATGCACTGAGCAACCTTATTATTGTAATTATTAGGAAGAATATCTCCGTAAATAATTGTGGCAGGGTTATGGTTCTTACATACTGCACTCTTCTCGATGTGTTCTGTCATTGTGTGAAGTTTCAACAAAATCCCTTCAAAATCCCTTTCCTTTTGGAGTTATGTTCCGGCTGAAGGAAGGAGACCATTTCCATATCCCCTTTCGCCCTTAGCGGGGGGAATAAAAAACAACATACAAAAACTGCGACAGAAGAAAATTAATTTAAACAGAAACACAACATGAAACACAGTCGGCACCGACCTTGGATGAACGACCACTATACTTTCCTTCCTAAATATCAGATACTGACCTGGGCCCATTGTTCCGAAAGCATCGTTTAACTGGCTAACAAGCTCGTTAAGAGGTCAACTCATTTAGTGTTTTATAACTTTAGAACCAATTACACTGATATTTTTTGTTGAAAAAATGTGAGAAGCTTCTGCAGTGCAAAAGCTTCTCATATTTTTTTCAACAAAAATATTGGCCTATTAACGCCATTGACGTTTGAAATTTTAACCGAATGTTAGCTAAGGAAGTCGTTAGTTTCGAACTACTGGGCCCTGTTGTTGGACTAAATGCCATTTCAACATTATTTTAGTTATTCTGAGCTCGTGGGGAAATGGGTGAGATGATGATGCAGATTAAAAACAATCTTCTACAGAAGCAGGATTTGAATACCTGGTTTATCACCCCTGGTTAAATATGTATATGCAAGGGCTGTTATGAGGCACAAAAGAGCTGTTACGAAACAAAGAAGAGTCATAATTACCAAACGGCCTGATGACCAGGTCGTTTGGTATCTATGACTCTTTTTCGTTTCGTAATGTTCAGCTCTTTTTCGTTTCATAGCATCCTTCAAAACATAGTTAACCAAGTGTGGGTTATGAGTATCATCGGCCAGCACCACCGGGAATTGACTGCATGGATCTGAAATCTGAAATCAGACTTCCATAGAATTGCTCTACTATCACAGTAGACGTTTAGTGCACACACTGCATACAGCCAGATACTGTAAGCTTGAGTTAGAATCAAAACTTATCAAGATAGGGACTAGGGTGCAGCAACCCAGGCAAAATGGAGCACCTTGTTTATCTGTTTATAGATTACAAGCTTGAAACATTAGTTCTAGTCATATTATATGGTGATGGGCATCAGATGGTGTATAGACTAAATAAACATTCTAGTTGTGACTTTTAAAAAGGTAAAGGTTTACCATAGCCTAATGGACATTAAAACTTTGTCCATACGCTGAGTTTATATATTCGAGGCTGACAAACTACTTGGGGGTCATCTCAAATTTAAAAGAATCCTAGTCACAATTGATGCATAATATAGCGGAAAGACAGATCAGCCTGCGCCTTCGTGCAGGCCTGTAATGAATGCCACGCCGGTGTATAGGGATGTCCAAGGTGGTCCTTAAACCACAACGTGAGAAGAAATGGACGGATGGCTATGAAATTTGCCGATACTAATTGCCATCATGTGTTGCAGTTTTACGTCCTTTAGAACAGTATTTTCGTATCAGGACGATGGGACATTGATAGTGAAAGTCTGGGTGCAATGTAGCCCCATTTACAGTCGGAAAGATTTCGCTTCTCGCGCATCTCTAACCCGGGTCCGTTAGATCGGCAGGCAAGCGCTGAACCTACTGATGTGGATCATCATACAGAGATATAATGATACATATGTCATTTGGGCGTATTGTTTGTGGGCTGTTAGATTTCCATTCTATCGTCATAGCATATATTATGGTCCAGTCATGTTGTTTCGCTGCCTGTTATTATTGATTCAAGAGTATCAGGTACGGACTACGACTGAGGGAGTTTGTCAGTAAGTAAGAAACCTGTCGTCTTCAAACGCAAGCCAAGCGCTCTGGACAAACGATCCTTGTTATCTCATAAGTTTGTACTAGCATGGACTGGATGGTGGTGGTGGTTGGCGTTTGGGTTTACGGCTCTTTTAGATAGTATTCCAGTCTCTTCGAGCTGCTTCCAGAGAGAGCAAGAAAGAAAAAGTATAGATAGGATAGATGAGACTAGAATAATCCAAACAAACCCCATCCCGCACCTGCTGCAAGCCGACCGGCCCTTGCCCTACTATTAGCCAAATTAGAAGAACGCCACGGCATTGAATGTTCAGCAGCACCATCGCCCAAACCGACCACCCCTAACATGGAATGGAAAAATCACGCAACATAAATCAGGGGCGACTAACTTAATTTGTCATGGTTGAAATATAGGCTGACAGCCGATAATACCAACCAACAGTGGACCTATCCGGTACTGTGCAAAGTAACTGTACTAAGTCGACCGATAATTCGGTCGAAAGCTATACCAGTCACGGTAAATGATACTATTGTAAATGGGCGTCGACCGGGCTGGTATTGGTGTCGATTGTCCCAGTCGACAACCACTTTTGCATGAGCGGTAACTGATTGGCTAGGTCGAAAACCAGGTTGGGAAACTGGTATTACCCTCGAGATTAATTGATTTTCCTCATTTTTTGTATTCTTTTCTCTCGACCACATTCCTCTCTCTCTCTCTCTCTCTCTCCTCTCTCTCTCTACCTATTCAACCATAACCCAACCTACCATCCAACCATCCATTTATCCATCATTTTATCTGTCTTTCCATTCCTCCTCCATGTTACCTACCTCCCTAATCTGGCCCAGCAGATACTTATCGTCAAAATGACGTCGTGATGACTTCGGTGCGACGTCATTTCGTAGAACCGACGTCAATACGACGTCATGTGCCTTCTGGTGTCTGTCTGTCTATCAAGGAGCTCCGGTAGCTTAGTAGCTTAAGCAGTGGCCCGCTGATCTAGCGATCCCGAGTTCGAGCCCCGCTGTTGGCGGGAAGCTTTTCAATCGTAAACGGAGTTCCATGGACATAGCCTTTCATTATCATCCACCCATTGTCCTGATATGACTAAAATACTGTTAGAAAGGACGTAAAATCGCAATTCATCCATCCATCCAGCCACCCATCCATCCATCTACATGTATTTATTTATATATCTACCTATAGATCGATCGATCGATCGGCCTAGCCATCCATCCATCTGTGCAGAAGTACAGGCTTATTATCGTCTTCGCTGTTCGCACGAGCTTTAAAACGTTTTCTCATAACATGTGCCAAGTATCAAGCTGTAGGCAAACCTGTCTTATGAATTGGTTCACTCCCAACGGGCACATGACGTCAGAATTACGTCATATTGGCGTCGATGTGAGGTCACCATGTCGCATCGACGTCAGTGCGACGTCATTTTAACGTCATGTGCCTGCTGGGCTGTCATGCGTTTTGTGACTTCCTGTTTTATTCTCGGCAAAACGTTGCCCTTTGAAACAATGCTTTGAGGAAAAAATTCGAACCTCCAGAGGTAGCTTTTTCCCCTTATGGTTTGATTGATTGATTGATTTATTGCTTAACGTCCACGGTAAACATCTATGGTCATGTCGGGACGGCCAGTTAACCTAACCACACTATTCCTGGGCAGGCTTAGACCTCCTAAGCGGTTAACCAGTACTAAGTGCACATACTTTCGCCAGTAACTGACAACTGCTCTTCTTAAATCAGCGGAAGGAGAAACGAAAGTATGTGGCCAGACCGGGTTTCGAACCCAGGACCTCTGACTTATGAGTCAGGTGCCCTACCGATTGCGCTACGCGGCCCGGCTCCCTTATGGTTTGACCCTTAAGTAAAAAGCGAGGCAAAAGATACAAATGGCAGACTTGCTTCCCCTGAAAGTGTACCCGTGCATGCAGGCAGTCAGGTCAGAGTCTTTGCTGTTCGCACATTATGCTCGGATCTTCAGGAATCTTACAAGCACAAGTTGAAGTGTTGTTGTTTTTTTTGTTGTTGGTGATGTTTTTTTTTTTTTTTTTTTTTTTTTTTTACCATTAGGCCGATCTGGGTCTTCTGTCTTTATTTAATCAGACTATTCGTACTGTATAAAAATGGAGCCTCAGTATGTTAAGCGCTGGCCTGCCGATCTAGCGGTCTGGGGTTCTAGCCCCACCGGAGGCGAAGATCATTTTAAATCATAGACTGGCTACATCGCTTTCATTATCACCCACCCAGCGTCCTGATATGGACGTTAATTTGCAAGTCATCCATCATCCATTCTGTCTGAACATATTGGTGTCTTATAAATAATGCATAAGGCTACAGACAGACAGACGGTCTGTCAGACAGAGACAGGCAGACGGCCTCTCAGGGTAGGTAGGGTAGGATAGGGTAGGGTAGGTAGGTAAGTAGGTAGGTGAACGGAGAGACAGACATACAGACATTCAGAGGGTAGGGACGTAGGCAGGTAAGAATGTTAGGTAGGTAGGTGACTAGATGGATGGATGGATGGATGGATCTTTTAGATGAACTGAGCGCTGATTCAAATTAGATGACTTAATTTTGTACTAATATATGGCTGAACAATAAAATACCAAAACAACAGGTTTATCTGTATTGCGAGAAGGACGTGTTTACTTTCGATTTCGATCGTGTGTCTATAACGTGTACGATGAGCAGACACTGGATTCTAATGTCGACAAAAGCGTAGCTACCTGTATGCAAATACGCAGGTGCGTATTAAATTTTTGTCACACTGACAAAATTCCAACACGCTCAGTGTGATTTCCGCTAGTGCGCCCTTGCTCGGTACAAAAACATGTATTTATGTATTTTGCCCTTGTTAAGACATGCACATAAGTGCAGTCTGATCACGATACTCGCCGTTCCTAATACATTGAACAGAGCTGTATGCATTTAGGATTTTTGGCTGGATAATCTACTTGGCTGGTTTGAGATGTAAGTGTTAGAAGCCTTTTCTGAAGGAACCAAGCGGGCAAGTGTCGAATCAACGTCGATGCAATGTCGACCTTACTACAACGTTTGAACCGTTGTATAAACTCTGCAAACAAGGTTAAGGTACATATAAAATGTTAGGAAACTGAAACTCACGCAGAAACCAAACAACGTCGCATAAACGTCGAGACAGATTTAGCGACTTCATTTCAAAACGAGTGCAGACTGTCTGGTTTGCATTGCTACAAAGGAAGTCGTCGAATCAATGTCCTTGCAACGTCATCAACGCAACGTCCATTCGCCATTTCAGTGTTTTGTCACTCTCAAGAATATACTAAGTATACGTTAACAAAGGGTGCGTTTGGGGCTCTGCCAATGCCAGCATAGATATGTCAATGCCGTTCAGAGTTTCAACATTGGCACCACTGATTCTACCGTCGGTACCAAAGGTACCAATATTGCCGACCATTGGCTGCCAGTACTGCAGACAACAAAGGGCGTGGGTAACATTACAAACGCCGGAAAATTGCGTCATTCAATATGGCGATTTAGTGAATCCATCATAAACGCTCGAGTTGTGACAGGAGAATAATTGTTCCCGACAGTGATGAAAGCAAATTAGAAAAACTAAAATTTTCTAATTACAGAGAAAAATGGCTCTGCAATAGTGTCAATGGCGCCATTGGCTCTACCAATAGTTGGCTGCCAAAGGTCACCTGTTCAGGGTTTACGGTTACCAATGGCACCATTGGCAAATCGCCAATGACACCACTGGCAGAACCCTGAATGTACCCAAAGTTCATCACTTAGCTTAACCAAGAATCAGGCAACTTTAAAACAGCTTGTCGCTGGCGTATCAACTTTGATAAGCTTCAAACGTTTTTTGCAGCGTGCACAGAACCTTTCAAATGCTATATTGCCACGGCGTTTTCAGCTGTTGGGAACGAGGCGTAATGCCGAATCAATTATGTGGACTAAAATGCACATGCCCTGGCCAGACTGCACATGTATACATGTACACCGGGAAAGGCTGGGGTAGTACATTTGCTTTTGTTAGCCCATTAAATTGTGGGTAATCTAAGCCCGCCCCAGCTCCCCCCCCCCCCCCCCCCCCCCCGGCGCTCCCAAGTCTCCCCAATCTCCCTTTTCTTTGAAAGTCTGTTACATGGATTTGGACGACTCCATTTCTGTGTTTTAGGGGTTTCTGGTGCATGTTTCCACTTTTATTTATTTTGTATAAATATTCCGTTCATCCTGACCAGACGCCGCATTATGCTAATGCGGCGTCTGAACTGGGTCTACACTGTTCGCATATGTCGCCAAAACGGGTTACCAGTCTGAAAAGAGTTAATTACTCTACATATTATGACAACTATTTTGATTGATATTTAATTTACTGGCAGGCCTTGATCGGATCATAGATGTTTGTCTGTAAAATCAGCGTGCCACTGCGTCGACGTTTAACAGGATCTGCTGTACATATGCGACCAATGACGACTCAGACCTATCTGCGCGTCTGTGCAGTCAGCCTGATACGACTTCGTTTTTGTTTCCAACAGATATCACTGACACATATACATACGTTGCAAGTATACACATAAGCATGCTGCATGCAAATTTATGCTGTTTCAGTTTTGGCATAATGTTCACACAATGTGCAAGAATCCCGTTTGTAGTTTAAGCTTTCCTCCTCCAGCAAGATTCGAACACGGACTGCTAGCTTATCAGGACAGCCCTTATGGGGCTCCCAACAGACTGGTACTGAAACCCTGTATATTCATTCAGTAGTACAAAATAGCCGAGTCAAATTGTGTGCCATACACTGGTAAAGCAACCCTTAACGTCAGATAAGGGCTAGATCCCGCTTTGCGCTATTCTGCCCTACATTATGGGCTGACGATTTAGTTTGAGTGGCGCTATCACAAGCTGTCTTCAACCGATCAAAATGGAAGAAAAAAAAATCCCTGGCGGGGTATTGGCGTTGAACAAATAGCTAATTCAGTATCAGCAAAACGAAAATATAAATAACACCACGTTTATTTATGCTTTCCAGACCAAAAATAACGACATACATCGTCTTTTTGCCTAGATGTCCTAATGTAGCTAAAAAGTTGTCAGCGTCAAATCGACGCTGATGCAACGTCATGATGTAAATATGATGTTGCAACGATGTAGATACGGTTTTAATTCAATCCTGCAAATGGCGTCGTGTAAAATTTTACCTTACGGTGCGTGCCTTTAAGCAAGACTCGGATCAGCTTGCGCACCGGCGCAGACTGAGCAGTCTTCCTGGTTTGATGCATATGTAAAGACTGAGTCTATGTCTTAAACTCCCTGTTCGTGCGACGCAATTCGGCACCACAATCGATGCGATGTATACGTTTGAAATGCCCCCTTACCTAGAACGTCCGATCTCAAATGTAGAATGTCAGCCTCGGTAAACTTTTAATGTCCACTAGCCGTAGGGTAGTGTGACTTTTACTCAAGAAGATTTTTACTGGTTATATGCCATGTGTGCCTATAAAGGCAGAATCTATACAGAAGACGAGACAAGACTAGATGGTGGACTTGTCCACAAATGAGCCGCGACACGACAAAACCAACAATGTGGTTGTGCGGCCAGCGCAGACTCAGATCAGCCTTGACATCTGACAAGTTTGACCAGACTGTTCGTTTTGTGTTCAAAGGGTAGCAAAGGGTCTAAGCTACCTCCATACGGACAGCGAAGACTCTGATCAGACTGGGCGGATGCCCAGGCTGATCTGAGTCTGCGCTGGGCGCACAACCACATTGTTGGTTTTCTCGTGTCGCGGCTCAAATTAGAAATATAGTAACGAACAAGAAAACAATCGCAGACAAAATGATAAACAGTGTAGATCCAGATGAGATAGATCAAGATGAGATAGCTCATTGTCGACCTTCTCATCTGAGTTAGCACTGTTAACAAAGAATATCAGGTGGATGAGTACACTTTCAGGGGAAGCAACTGTGCCTCTTCTCATTTTTGCTTCCCTTCTAAATGGGGGTCAACATCCCCATTCTCAGTGGTGGTCAAATCCTAGAGGAAAAAAAATCCTCCTATATGAGCAAGTTTTTGCCTGTAGGTATAGACCCTATTTTGAAAGGGCTTTGTTGTAAAAGCAAATAAGAAGTCGCAAGTTATTTCCCTTCTTAAAAATGGCAGAAAAAACATGGCTGTGTACTTATAAATACACATTGATTTTGCTTGCAGGGTTAAATGAGTTAACAATGCATAATACTGAATGAGTGAGTTTTAGGCCCGATTTTACGTCGCCTTAAAACATGTTTTAAGCACTAATCAATGACTGGTAGTGCTTTACGGTAAAGGTAAATTAGTTAGTCAATGTTTTAAGACGACGTGAAATGGGGCCTTAGTTTAGTCTTTCCATGAAGTATCTAGTGAGACGGTTTCCTTGACGGTAAAGCTGGCACTGATGGGGTCGGAGAGGAAGCGGTTCTGTGAGCAGGAGCTCTGGGCTTGTACTGCGTTGGGGGTTGCGGAAGCCTGGAGCTGGGCTTGTTCTGAACTGACATCAGAAGTTGCTGTCCTAAAGATTTGCGGTTATCCTGCAATATAAAACGTTCTCTGAACTATCTTAAAAATTGAAACAAGAATTCTGCAGAATGCGGTGTCTCGCCTGTTAGCGGATTGTCACAAAACAGTGCTAAACGCCAATTCTCGATAAAGTTTACGCTGCCGACGCCGACGACACCAGAAAGGTAACACATACCCTAAAGTGTGTAAGTATTGGGACACCTAAAACCATTAATTTTCCATTTGTCCCAAATGGAAAATTATTGGTTTTTAGGTGTCCCAATATTTAAGCACAATAGGATATGTCTCGCTACCGCTACTCGCAAAATTTGCGGAATCTAAAAACATTGCGGTAACTGTCCTGAATTGGAACACTTTGGTTTTAAAATGCAGTATTGGTCCAAAAGATGCAGATCGTAAACAGTGTAGACCCTGGTCAGACTGCTCCTTACAAAGTATTTTATGAAATCAATCGGTATTTACCTCAGGAAAATGAAAGTAATAGGTTCAGAATCAGAATCAGAATTGTTTACTGGTGATACGTCCAAGGACAATCATTCACCAGGACTTGTGACCAGGAAAGCTAGTCCCTAGCCCTAACAAGAGAAGTAAACTTAGTAACTGAATCCTCTGCACATTCAGAAGCAAATCTAAGGGAATCTCCCAGAGAATTCCAATCTCTAATAGTCTGGGGGAAGAAACTGGACTTGTAAATGTCAGTCCAAGCCAATAGGGTTTGAAAAGCCAGAGAATGACGAGTCCTGGTACGCCTACTTGGAGGAACAAGGTCATTTATGGGTCTACTGGCTGCACCCTTTAGACCTTTCCTTGACGGTAAAGCTGGTACTGGTTAAAGGTTAAAGGGTTACCTAAAGTAAACCAAAAGTGGCGGTTTTGTGACCCTGTTATGTCATAACCTAAGTGAGATGGGGTAATTCCTTTGATGAAATAGCAGTGTCACTGGACTGTTGCATATCGGATCCTAACATCCAGTAAACAAGAATCATGTCTTTAAGGTATTTCAGTCCTTTTAATTTTGTAACATTTTGTTTTAGAACTAGAAATGTTTTTTACAAAAAAGATGTCCCCCACCTGCGCATTCCCAGCTGTATCATTTTCCTTAAATGCTGCCAAGTTAAGTCCTGTGACCTTAAAATAGGGTCAAGGTCATCTTCTGCGACATTTTAAAAGAGGTCAAGGTCACTAAAATTTAATCACTTCTTTTCCATCTCCCAGTGATGTATCTGTGACAGTTTGGTTCAAATCCATCCATCCCTTCAGGAGATATGGTACAGATAAGCCATTTTTTCAACATTCTTTGACCTCCTGTGACCTTTTAATTAGGGTCAAGGTCACCAAAATATAAACACTTCTTTTGCATTTCCCAATTATATGTCTGTGCAAGTTTGGTTCGAACCCATCTATCCATCCAGGAGATATGACGCAGACAAGGCATTTTTCAACATTCTTTGACCTCCTGTGACCTTGAAAATAAAATCAAGGTTACCAAAACCTAATCAGTTCTTTGATATTTCTTAGTGATATATCCGTGCAAGTTTCGTTTAAATCCATCTATCCAATCAGGAGATATGGCGCAGACAATGCATTTTTCAACACTCTTTGACCGCCTGTGACCTTGAAAATAGAGTCAAGGTTACCAAAATCTAATCAGTTATGTGCCATCTCCCAGTAATATATCTGTGTCAGTTTGGTAAAAATCCATTAATTCCTTCAGGAGATATGTTGCAGACAAGCTATTTTTCATCATTCTTTGACCTCGTGTGACCTTGAAAATAAGGTAAAGGTCACCAAAATCAAAATCAGTTTTTCCCCTCACCCAGTGATGTATCTGTGCAAGTTTGGTAAAAATCCATGCATCCCTTCAGGAGATAGAATGCAGACAAGAAGCTACGCCGACGCCGATGTGATCCACACCTAAAACAATATGTCCCCCCACCCCCATTGGTGGGCGGACATAATAGGGTAGTTCGCCTTAGAGTCGAACTCCTTTTGTATTGTCTTGCGCTTACAGACCCTGGCTATTGACCCACATCGTGTTTGGGTCATGCAACAGCTACCGCAGCTTTCAAGGCCCCAAAAAGCTGCAACTATTTAGCCATAATACGTGAAATAAGGGAATAACAAGGTGTTTTATCCACCTACCTAAATTAGCCCTTAAGTCGAACAGACATGCCCCTGACTCGAACAGATGTACTGATTCAGCCATTATAGGACAACCTAATGTAGGGTCTGTGATATCCAGAAAATCCGCATTTTTCGAATTAAATATTTTCAAATCATTTTTGTTAGATGTCAAATTAAAACACTCTTTTGGAGATAATGAGACACACAGCAATGTACGTGAAAGCAGATAAATCCACCCTGTGACTCCTGGTGCATGTAGAAAAACATTCGTTTAAGGGGCTCAGTTACCATGTGTGCTATTTCATTTATGATAAGCGTAGACCCTTATTGCGTGTATAAAAGAAAAGAGGAAGATATGTCTGTGCATTAATACAGTGAGTACACCGTCTCTGAAACTATATGCCCGTGTTCGACTCCAGGGCGAATTGGTGTTCGACTCAATGACAAAGCATAGGCTTGAGTTAATTGTTAAAATATTTGTTGATTTTACTTATTTGACAAATAAAAAGTTATCTTTTCGAGCATTGAGAAGCCATGGATGAGTTTAACAAAAATGTTGAATCACGTAAACTTTGACCCCTTTTTGCTACATAATATTAAGTATTTTACAAAATTTATTAAAATCAAAATTATGAAATTTAGAAACAGCTCGAGAGGGATGTGTTGCGACGACAGCTAGTCGTATAATAATGCATGTTTTATATTTGGGAGTCTTTTATGCATATTGTTCATAGATTAAGGTAACGTCTGGTATCTTAATAGGTAATGACAATGTTATCTGTTTAATTTGTTCGACTTAAGGGCAAGTTCGACTTAAGGGCGAGTTACCCTACTTGTGGCGCACACTGGAGCAAGCACTGTCTTCTGTTGATATTCTACTGATGGGGCGAAAATGCAAAATAATCAAAAAAAAAACAAACTTATTCCGTCAGTAATCATGGTAATTTCCTGTCTTATTTCCAGATTTCAGTGTCATATTTGTTTTTTACTCTATGTCACATACTGATGACGTAGGTAGAATAAGCCAAAGAAAGTTTGAAAACTAAAGAACGTACAACATTTGTTTTGTCTGAAGCCTGTCTTCGTGGAACGATGGGAGGCGCATCGTCCTGAAATTAACAAAAATATATGTAGCAGTAACAAGAATGGAAAATTTGTGCATTGTGTCACAGAAATCGCATTGTCACAGAAATCGAGCTAGATCAGAACACACAATGAAACAATCGGAACACCGCTGGGCCAATTCCGTGAATCACGGAATTGGCCGAGTGGTGTTCCGATTGACAATGAAAGTTAATACCGCCACCGACGCCGCTACTAACGGCTACCTACGCAGGAAATATCAACTAATCATTGGGCATGAAATTACTCAGTGAAATACTGCTAAAAAAAACCAATCCGACCCCATCCCCACTCCATCACCAGCTTCTTACCTGTTCTTCATCCGAATCTGACTCCTGTATTCGAGACAAGCTCATAGCACTGTCTCGTGAACTTGAACTCGCATAACTCGAAGAACCTGAAAAAAAATAAAGATAATACAGAAAAAAATAACAATGACTAAATAAAATACCTTAAAAATCTAAAAATTGGGACACCTGAAATAGTTACCATAATTATCCTAAAAATGAATAGTTTGGTTGTACAATGCAGTAATGCGTCCGAAAGACGAAGCTGGTTTAGGAGAAGTCTGATCTGGGTCTGCAATGTTTGCTTACACCTATCTGTTCCAATGTTTTGAAGCCTTGCGCTGTAAGTTAGGGGAGAAATGGGTAACTTCGGACAGCGGGTAAATTCGGACAGTGACATTTTTTCCTTTATATGTCAGTTGTCTGGAACTAAAACAAAACAATAACTGGCCAAACAGTGAAAATTGTTTGCAATGATATGTCCGAATTTACCCGCCTGTCCGAAGTTACTCGACTGTCCCCTAAGACCAGCGAGTCAAGCCACAATCTGCAGACATCTCAGACATTACAACTGAGCCGCGATGCGACAAAACAAACAAAGAGAAGCTTGAGCGCCCAGCGAGGACTCAGATTAGCCTTGGCTTCCGCCCAGTCTGATAAGAGTCTTCGCTATCGGCATGAAGCTAGCTTAGACCTGTAGATGCCCATTAAGTGCCAAGAGAAGACTCTAATCATACTGCATCGCTTCCCAGGCTGATCTGAGTCTTCACTGAGCGCACATGCCACTTTGATGGTTTTGTCGCGTCGCCGTTGGGTGATATTGCCTGTGCTTATGTGTACTGCAACTGTTCAGAATTAATTGAGCCGCGACGCGAGAAAACCAACAATGTGGTTGTGCGCCCAGCGCAGACTCAGATCAGTCTGGGCATCCGCCCAGTCTGATCAGAGCCTTCGCTGTCCGCATGGAGGTAGCTTAGACCCTTAGCTACCCTTTGAGCACTGAACGAAGAGTCTGATCAAACTGGGCGGATGCCCAGGCTGATCCGAGTCTGCGCTGGGCGCACAACCACGTTGTTGGTTTGTCGTGTCGCGGCTCAATTTACGGACTGTTGCATGCAGGTCCCCGTGGTTAAGAGCTGGCACTCTCGCCGCTGTGGTCCATGCCTCACCTATACAACATGAGAATGTCAAAATTTGCTAATGAGAAGCCGGGTGGTTTAACCTCGGCTCTCCATTAATGAACGCCCACTTTGACGAATGGTGGATCGATATAAATGAAATATTCTTGAAAAGGTCGTAAAACTCTCAGTAGAAAAAACTTTTACTCCAGAAAAGAACACTACCAACAAGTCAACTTTGGTCGTGTATGCACTTATTATTTGCTTGACAAGTCCCGTGTCAGCTTGTAAATAAACTTTCCAAAAGCCATTTGTAGAAGCTGTTTAAATTTTATCGACTGGTTTGACAGGTAAAATAATAATAATAATAATAATAATAATAATAATAATAATAATAATAATAATAATAATAATAATAAAAAACACTTTCAATGAGTTAGGGTATGAAATGCACATAATAGTCTCGGGATTTTTGCGTTGCTATTTTTATGTATGCCGGAAAAGTGTTTAGCCTACATACATGAACATATAATGCTTTTTCAGCAATATCTGCAACTTCTATGTTTTAACGATGTACAGGTATACGTGCATGGTTTACCGCCATTTGGTCGAAGGGAAAAACATTTGCGGCTCCCTGTGACGAAATCATTCCAAAAGGATGTTTAACCCTTTTTTATACCGGATATCTGTTTTGGTGACATATTCAAACAGTGCAGATCCAGTTCAGGCGTCCGGTCAGAGTCTAAACTGTTTTGATTACAGGAATATCTTTTCAAAATACAGTAAAAGAGAAAATATTCACCAGAAACCCCTGAAACTACAAAAGGATTTATCCAAATGATAAAGTTGGCCAAGTCCACTGGTCAAAAAAGGGTTAAAAGTTTATCTCTAGTGAGAAGGGAGGCAAAAATGAAAATGGCAGGGTGACCCCCCCCCCTCTCCACACACACACAGACACCTTAACTGTATCTACTAATTTTAATGAAAATATAGTCAGTTTTACCGACACCGCTAACAGTAATGTTCAACATCACTTACTACTGGTGCTGATAGTACTCATTCTTGCTTCCATCTCTGATCTTGGGACTGGTGGGGCGAACCCGGTTGGTACACTAGACCAGGACGTGTAGGGGTTAGAGCTTTGTACATGCTGAAAGAAAACAGAGCTCTAGATAAAGGGGTATTTGATGATAATTGAGGGATAATTTTCTTTATTTCTCATTGAAACCATATGTTGTGACCCCTCATCTGAACCGTCTCGTCGAGACGGTTCAGATGAGGGGTCACAACATATGTTTTTATCCAGAATTAACAAAAATTATCCCTAATTATCACCAAATACTCCCTCTTATCTAGGGCTCTGGAAAACAAGAAAATTACAATACTATTGAAGTAACTGGGGCACAAATGGTATTCTGTACAATCGTGTTTTACAGCCCTAGACGGAAAATCTAGGGACTTCCAAGCCGCCAACTCATACCCGAATTTATGTTACATTTTCACGCCGGTATCAGTTGGTAGTGCAACCATCGGAAACTTGTCGTACCAGCAACAAATTTTAAACGCACACCTATGAGTACCTTTTTCAAATCAGGGGAGGACAATGCAGCAAAAGGAGAGGGATTGGCTCTGCATTTCACCTGCTGTGCCCAAGATACAATAGGTCTCTAACCCCCACTGCCCCTACGGCCATAAGGCTATGGGAAACCTTTACGTTAACCTTTTTATGGAATTTGTCACAAGCATATTTGCATATAGGCTGGCATTTCGATTTCGATAATATTATAAGCATTACCGTATCAATACAAATAAACCAAAAACTGACCTCTATTTGGATTTCAGGTTTTTTCTTCTTTTTCTTAGTGAGTCTGTCAAAGAACCCGGGCCTATCTTTCTTTTCAGCAGTCTTAATGAGTGTCTGGTACTTATCTCTCATCGCATTAAGCTCTTTCTGTAAGAAGAAATAAAAACTGGTTCCAGTCCATGAGACGCTTGCGAAATAGAAAAGAAATTGCACCGTTGTACACGTACATATGTAAACAAAACAATAATGGAGCCTTAGTTCGTATGTTAGTCAAGGTGAAAAAACACTTTCAAGGGCAGAACTCTGCCAGATTCCTAATGCATCCCTAATAAAGGCGGTCAACACTTAAAGGAAATAATTTGCTCCTCTAGGAGCAAATTCTTTTCTTTAAGAGTAGACTCCATTTTGGAAAGACTTTGTTGTCCTGGGAAGCAAACAAAAAGTCACAAAAGTTGTTTCCCTTTGTAATAAGAGCTTCGCAAGCGGCGCATGAAACGCTCGTTCCCAGCGGGCACGTGATGTCGAAATGACGTCGCACTGATGTCATTACGACGTCATGTGCCTACTGGAAAATGTGAGCTTCATAGCTAAGCAGGACCAATAACTCTGTAGCTAATGAATGCAGAATTACCTCTTTGTTACATACCAATACTTTTAACAAACCAAGTTTCCAATGTGTAGCAGCCAAACTGATGAAAAAAGGCCAAGTCGAAAGAGGCATGAGTGTCATATTGTCATTGCAATTCTAAGCCATACACAACTTGAATAGCAACCACCTAACTCAAGAACCGAGGGAGAGTGTTTCATTCTGGATGACGGGAAATGGCTCGAAAAGGATAAGTTTGACGAGGAAAGTATCCTGAAACGCAGGTCTGTCTTACTTTTTATAAGCATTCCATACATGAAATTTCAAAATCCTATCCCAGCCTTTCTTGAGCTCTTAGCTGCATACGTACTGATGAACAGGGGCAATAACTCTGTAATATTTTTTTCAGGGCTACTTTAGCTTTATCAAAATATTTTACACATCAAATACTATCAGCCGGTTCAGAAACTGGGAAACTGCGGTCGAAGTTGAACGAGGACAAATAATTCAGAAATAAGCCAGGTCCCGAGGTTTTAAAACTTGAGTACATTCTCAAACTCAAAATTAAGCACACTGATTGGCTGATTCCGAGCACATGCTCGGAAGCAACCAATCAATGTGCTTTATTTTGAGTTTGAGATTATTCTCAAGTTTTATAACCTCGAACCCAGGGTTGCTATCTTTTTTACGATATATTGCCTCATTTAATTACACATTAAATCTTAAAACATTGTTTAAATATTTTAACTGTTAAAGAGTTAACTAAAGAGTGAACGGGAAATTTAAGCAAGGACAGATAATTCAGAAAGTAAATTAGTTCCTGCTCACCGGATACATTGTTTCGATAATATAAGTATTATTTTTTTGTTGAATTAAAGTATTATTTTTGTTAATTTTCGGGCCGCCCAAAGGATTTAGCAGTCAATGAGATTATTTAAAGACGGACGGACAATGCCATATTATAACAAACATCGGGAGCTATTTTATGGACAGTCTGATATAGGTCTACATTGTTTGCCCAGACAGAATTAATAGATTAATTGCTGCACTTCTATCACATTTATAATGACATTAACCCAATAATACCAAGTGAACTCTTCTATCTGTATATATTGGACGAGTCCATTTGTCATTTAAGGGGTGTCAGGTTAAGTTTATTTTTTCATTTTTTTGTTTGTTTTAATTTGAGGAAAAATACCTATTTGTCGTTTGCAAAAAGTGAAAACCCTGATCAGACGCCGCGTTTGCGGCGTCTGATCTGGATCTGCACTGTTTGCCTTTATCCCATTTTTTTCGGGGGGGGGGGGGGGGGGGGTAAGTTTACCTGTCTCTCTTTCATAGAAGCCGTAGCTTTGCCTTCTTTAACATATCTTTCTCTCCATGACGTGTAGAGCATTTCCACATCTCTCTCGTTAATCTCATTTCGCTTGAAAGCCTCTTGAATATCTACCAGCTCACTGAGGGTGCCTGACCCTAACGCAACTGGGTGGGGTGGGATGGGCACTAAGATAAATAGAGGATCTTACATGATTGAATTTATTAAACGAGTTGGGGAATAAGATAAGATGCGAGGCTATGCATAGCAACTTATCGGTTTTCCCCAACGGGTTAAATAAATTCAAATGATACAGAAGCAGGAACGTTAGATTTTATTTATCATATGCCATTAAAATCGCATTTTCTTGGCCAATTTTGCACTAAAACGTCATTAATACGTCATTTGAAAACGCGACATTTTATGGACGTCAACGCATACAGTTATGACGTCATTTGCATATATAATCCACTAGTTGATTATCCTCTTCAATGCATGGCAATTTTACCCTCTCAGATGCGACGTCATATGATAAATAAACATACATGAGAGTAGGGAGAGGGAAAACGACAACAGGCCGCGCATGATCTGGCAATGCGCATGCTCAACTATATACTATTAATAGCTCGTTTAAATATAGCACATATCGAAATATCTATTTATAAGTCGCTGCATCCTAGACAATTTAGGAACTGTATTCAATTAAAACAGACAGCTTTTATGACTGTGTGTGGATCTCGCAAAAATTATCGTTGAAGAATTTGAATACGAAACATGTTCATCTTTTTTCGAAGTTCGATCAACAAAAATGTCGGCCAGTTTGATATATTTACCTGTAGATCTAATAAACAAACAATTGACATTGTTTAATATGTTTCATTGGCCCTTTTACTGTATGCAAGTATTAGGGACGAGTCATTTATTATCAGGT
>CAXDIV010000085.1:0-60000 GCA_963989385.1 Ctena decussata
GACCATATGTGCCAAAAATTCTCGTTCTTTAGTTTTCGAGTTATAGCCCCTGAAAGTCGTAAACTGCACGACTTTGCCCTCGAATATCTCGACAACGGAGAAAGGAGAATTTCTGGGATTTTTTCCCAAGAAATATATGGGAATTATCTGTATTTTAGCAGAGTTTCAGAACGATTCGTGAAAGTCACCTTTTAAGAATAACTTCCACTGCAGCCCATACATAAAAGTTTGCTCCTTTATTACTCTGCACATGGACAATTATTTGCGCTGTTATTTGCTCCAGGCATGTACCTATGTAATTACCGTTTACAGTGTAAAGATGGATGTTATCGGTCGCTGAACGTCGGAGCAGTAGGCGTTTAATGCATTTTCCCATAGGGTCCAATGCAAAATTGACACCTCATTTTCTCCATTCTCAAGAGCTTTGAGTCTCTGCAAAACATATACATGTGTAGACACAAATAAGTGAAATAGAATGAAGGCTATTTCAGCTTTGGCTTTTATTCCGTTTGGGAGCTAAAGTCGCACAAACTTTTGTTTACAAAAATTTCGATGGCCTATAGTTCGCAAGTTATGCAATCAGTTGACATAAGATTGTGCATGCGTGTAGACATGTTAATGGCCTTTATACATGCCAAGTTTCGGACGGCTACCTACTCATACAAGCAAGCAGTAGCGGTTTGAAATTTTCACAATTTGGGCTACACGTTCGGGACGATTCGTGACCTTAGGTGACTTGCACAATTCGGGCTGAAACTAGTGCCAAATGAGAGGGTTGGGATAAACATTCAATTGACCATATGTGCCAAAAATTCTCGTTCTTTAGTTTTCGAGTTATAGCCCCTGAAAGTCGTAAACTGCACGACGTTGCCCTCGAATATCTCGACAACGGAGAAAGGAGAATTTCTGGGATTTTTTCCCAAGAAATATATGGGAATTATCTGTATTTTAGCAGAGTTTCAGAACGATTCGTGAAAGTCACCTTTTAAGAATAACTTCCACTGCAGCCCATACATAAAAGTTTGCTCCTTTATTACTCTGCACATGGACAATTATTTGCGCTGTTATTTGCCCCAGGCATGAACCTATGTAATTACCGTTTACAGTGTAAAGATGGATGTTATCGGTCGCTGAACGTCGGAGCAGTAGGCGTTTAATGCATTTTCCCATAGGGTCCAATGCAAAATTGACACCTCATTTTCTCCATTCTCAAGAGCTTTGAGTCTCTGCAAAACATATACATGTGTAGACACAAATAAGTGAAATAGAATGAAGGCTATTTCAGCTTTGGCTTTTATTCCGTTTGGGAGCTAAAGTCGCACAAACTTTTGTTTACAAAAATTTCGATGGCCTATAGTTCGCAAGTTATGCAATCAGTTGACATAAGATTGTGCATGCGTGTAGACATGTTAATGGCCTTTATACATGCCAAGTTTCAGACGGCTACCTACTCATACAAGCAAGCAGTAGCGGTTTGAAATTTTCACAATTTGGGCTACACGTTCGGGACGATTCGTGACCTTAGGTGACTTGCACAATTCGGGCTGAAACTAGTGCCAAATGAGAGGGTTGGGATAAACATTCAATTGACCATATGTGCCAAAAATTCTCGTTCTTTAGTTTTCGAGTTATAGGCCCTGAAAGTCGTAAACTGCAAGACTTTGCCCTCGAATATCTCGACAACGGAGAAAGGAGAATTTCTGGGATTTTTTCCCAAGAAATATATGGGAATTATCTGTATTTTAGCAGAGTTTCAGAACGATTCGTGAAAGTCACCTATTAAGAATAACTTCCACTGCAGCCCATACATAAAAGTTTGCTCCTTTATTACTCTGCACATGGACAATTATTTGCGCTGTTATTTGCCCCAGGCATGCACCTATGTAATTACCGTTTACAGTGTAAAGATGGATGTTATCGGTCGCTGAACGTCGGAGCAGTAGGCGTTTAATGCATTTTCCCATAGGGTCCAATGCAAAATTGACACCTCATTTTCTCCATTCTCAAGAGCTTTGAGTCTCTGCAAAACATATACATGTGTAGACACAAATAAGTGAAATAGAATGAAGGCTATTTCAGCTTTAGCTTTTATTCCGTTTGGGAGCTAAAGTCGCACAAACTTTTGTTTACAAAAATTTCGATGGCCTATAGTTCGCAAGTTATGCAATCAGTTGACATAAGATTGTGCATGCGTGTAGACATGTTAATGGCCTTTATACATGCCAAGTTTCAGACGGCTACCTGCTCATACCTGCAAGCAGTAGCGGTTTGAAATTTTCACAATTTGGGCTACACGTTCAGGACGATTCGTGACCTTAGGTGACTTGCACAATTCGGGCTGAAACTAGTGCCTAATGAGAGGGTTGGGATAAACATTCAATTGACCATATGTGCCAAAAATTCTCGTTCTTTAGTTTTCGAGTTATAGCCCCTGAAAGTCGTAAACTGCACGACTTTGCCCTCGAATATCTCGACAACGGAGAAAGGAGAATTTCTGGGATTTTTTCCCAAGAAATATATGGGAATTATCTGTATTTTAGCAGAGTTTCAGAACGATTCGTGAAAGTCACCTTTTAAGAATAACTTCCACTGCAGCCCATACATAAAAGTTTGCTCCTTTATTACTCTGCACATGGACAATTATTTGCGCTGTTATTTGCCCCAGGCATGTACCTATGTAATTACCGTTTACAGTGTAAAGATGGATGTTATCGGTCGCTGAACGTCGGAGCAGTAGGCGTTTAATGCATTTTCCCATAGGGTCCAATGCAAAATTGACACCTCATTTTCTCCATTCTCAAGAGCTTTGAGTCTCTGCAAAACATATACATGTGTAGACACAAATAAGTGAAATAGAATGAAGGCTATTTCAGCTTTAGCTTTTATTCCGTTTGGGAGCTAAAGTCGCACAAACTTTTGTTTACAAAAATTTCGATGGTCTATAGTTCGCAAGTTATGCAATCAGTTGACATAAGATTGTGCATGCGTGTAGACATGTTAATGGCCTTTATACATGCCAAGTTTCAGACGGCTACCTACTCATACAAGCAAGCAGTAGCGGTTTGAAATTTTCACAATTTGGGCTACACGATCGGGACGATTCGTGACCTTAGGTGACTTGCACAATTCGGGCTGAAACTAGTGCCAAATGAGAGGGTTGGGATAAACATTCAATTGACCATATGTGCCAAAAATTCTCGTTCTTTAGTTTTCGAGTTATAGCCCCTGAAAGTCGTAAACTGCACGACTTTGCCCTCGAATATCTCGACAACGGAGAAAGGAGAATTTCTGGGATTTTTTCCCAAGAAATATATGGGAATTATCTGTATTTTAGCAGAGTTTCAGAACGATTCGTGAAAGTCACCTTTTAAGAATAACTTCCACTGCAGCCCATACATAAAAGTTTGCTCCTTTATTACTCTGCACATGGACAATTATTTGCGCTGTTATTTGCCCCAGGCATGTACCTATGTAATTACCGTTTACAGTGTAAAGATGGATGTTATCGCCCGCTGAACGTCGGAGCAGTAGGCGTTTAATGCATTTTCCCATAGGGTCCAATGCAAAATTGACACCTCATTTTCTCCATTCTCAAGAGCTTTGAGTCTCTGCAAAACATATACATGTGTAGACACAAATAAGTGAAATAGAATGAAGGCTATTTCAGCTTTAGCTTTTATTCCGTTTGGGAGCTAAAGTCGCACAAACATTTGTTTACAAAAATTTCGATGGCCTATAGTTCGCAAGTTATGTAATCAGTTGACATAAGATTGTGCATGCGTGTAGACATGTTAATGGCCTTTATACATACTAAGTTTCAGACGGCTACCTACTCATACAAGCAAGCAGTAGCGGTTTGAAATTTTCACAATTTGGGCAACACGTTCGGGACGATTCGTGACCTTAGGTGACTTGCACAATTCGGGCTGAAACTAGTGCCTAATGAGAGGGTTGGGATAAACATTCAATTGACCATATGTGCCAAAAATTCTCGTTCTTTAGTTTTCGAGTTATAGCCCCTGAAAGTCGTAAACTGCACGACTTTGCCCTCGAATATCTCGACAACGGAGAAAGGAGAATTTCTGGGATTTTTTCCCAAGAAATATATGGGAATTATCTGTATTTTAGCAGAGTTTCAGAACGATTCGTGAAAGTCACCTTTTAAGAATAACTTCCACTGCAGCCCATACATAAAAGTTTGCTCCTTTATTACTCTGCACATGGACAATTATTTGCGCTGTTATTTGCTCCAGACATGTACCTATGTAATTACCGTTTACAGTGTAAAGATGGATGTTATCGCCCGCTGAACGTCGGAGCAGTAGGCGTTTAATGCATTTTCCCATAGGGTCCAATGCAAAATTGACAACTCATTTTCTCCATTCTCAAGAGCTTTGAGTCTCTGCAAAACATATACATGTGTAGACACAAATAAGTGAAATAGAACGAAGGCTATTTCAGCTTTGGCTTTTATTCCGTTTGGGAGCTAAAGTCGCACAAACATTTGTTTACAAAAATTTCGATGGCCTATAGTTCACAAGTTATGTAATCAGTTGACATAAGATTGTGCATGCGTGTAGACATGTTAATGGCCTTTATACATGCCAAGTTTCAGACGGCTACCTACTCATACAAGCAAGCAGTAGCGGTTTGAAATTTTCACAATTTGGGCTACACGTTCGGGACGATTCGTGACCTTAGGTGACTTGCACAATTCGGGCTGAAACTAGTGCCAAATGAGAGGGTTGGGATAAACATCCAATTGACCATATGTGCCAAAAATTCTCGTTCTTTAGTTTTCGAGTTATAGCCCCTGAAAGTCGTAAACTGCACGACTTTGCCCTCGAATATCTCGACATCGGAGAAAGGAGAATGTCTGGGATTTTTTCCCAAGAAATATATGGGAATTATCTGTATTTTAGCAGAGTTTCAGAACGATTCGTGAAAGTCACCTTTTAAGAATAACTTCCTCTGCAGCCCTTACATAAAAGTTTGCTCCTTTATTACTCTGCACATGGACAATTATTTGCGCTGTTATTTGCCCCAGGCATGTACCTATGTAATTACCGTTTACAGTGTAAAGATGGATGTTATCGGTCGCTGAACGTCGGAGCAGTAGGCGTTTAATGCATTTTCCCATAGGGTCCAATGCAAAATTGACACCTCATTTTCTCCATTCTCAAGAGCTTTGAGTCTCTGCAAAACATATACATGTGTAGACACAAATAAGTGAAATAGGATGCAGGCCATTTCAGCTTTAGCTTTTATTCCGTTTGGGAGCTAAAGTCGCACAAACTTTTGTTTACAAAAATTTCGATGGCCTATAGTTCGCAAGTTATGCAATCAGTTGACATAAGATTGTGCATGCGTGTAGACATGTTAATGGCCTTTATACATGCCAAGTTTCAGACGGCTACCTACTCATACAAGCAAGCAGTAGCGGTTTGAAATTTTCACAATTTGGGCTACACGTTCGGGACGATTCGTGACCTTAGGTGACTTGCACAATTCGGGCTGAAACTAGTGCCAAATGAGAGGGTTGGGATAAACATTCAATTGACCATATGTGCCAAAAATTCTCGTTCTTTAGTTTTCGAGTTATAGCCCCTGAAAGTCGTAAACTGCACGACTTTGCCCTCGAATATCTCGACAACGGAGAAAGGAGAATTTCTGGGATTTTTTCACAAGAAATATATGGGAATTATCTGTATTTTAGCAGAGTTTCAGAACGATTCGTGAAAGTCACCTTTTAAGAATAACTTCCACTGCAGCCCATACATAAAAGTTTGCTCCTTTATTACTCTGCACATGGACAATTATTTGCGCTGTTATTTGCCCCAGGCATGTACCTATGTAATTACCGTTTACAGTGTAAAGATGGATGTTATCGCCCGCTGAACGTCGGAGCAGTAGGCGTTTAATGCATTTTCCCATAGGGTCCAATGCAAAATTGACACCTCATTTTCTCCATTCTCAAGAGCTTTGAGTCTCTGCAAAACATATACATGTGTAGACACAAATAAGTGAAATAGAATGAAGGCTATTTCAGCTTTAGCTTTTATTCCGTTCGGGAGCTAAAGTCGCACAAACATTTGTTTACAAAAATTTCGATGGCCTATAGTTCGCAAGTTATGTAATCAGTTGACATAAGATTGTGCATGCGTGTAGACATGTTAATGGCCTTTATACATACCAAGTTTCAGACGGCTACCTACTCATACAAGCAAGCAGTAGCGGTTTGAAATTTTCACAATTTGGGCAACACGTTCGGGACGATTCGTGACCTTAGGTGACTTGCACAATTCGGGCTGAAACTAGTGCCTAATGAGAGGGTTGGGATAAACATTCAATTGACCATATGTGCCAAAAATTCTCGTTCTTTAGTTTTCGAGTTATAGCCCCTGAAAGTCGTAAACTGCACGACTTTGCCCTCGAATATCTCGACAACGGAGAAAGGAGAATTTCTGGGATTTTTTCCCAAGAAATATATGGGAATTATCTGTATTTTAGCAGAGTTTCAGAACGATTCGTGAAAGTCACCTTTTAAGAATAACTTCCACTGCAGCCCATACATAAAAGTTTGCTCCTTTATTACTCTGCACATGGACAATTATTTGCGCTGTTATTTGCTCCAGACATGTACCTATGTAATTACCGTTTACAGTGTAAAGATGGATGTTATCGCCCGCTGAACGTCGGAGCAGTAGGCGTTTAATGCATTTTCCCATAGGGTCCAATGCAAAATTGACAACTCATTTTCTCCATTCTCAAGAGCTTTGAGTCTCTGCAAAACATATACATGTGTAGACACAAATAAGTGAAATAGAATGAAGGCTATTTCAGCTTTGGCTTTTATTCCGTTTGGGAGCTAAAGTCGCACAAACATTTGTTTACAAAAATTTCGATGGCCTATAGTTCGCAAGTTATGTAATCAGTTGACATAAGATTGTGCATGCGTGTAGACATGTTAATGGCCTTTATACATGCCAAGTTTCAGACGGCTACCTACTCATACAAGCAAGCAGTAGCGGTTTGAAATTTTCACAATTTGGGCTACACGTTCGGGACGATTCGTGACCTTAGGTGACTTGCACAATTCGGGCTGAAACTAGTGCCAAATGAGAGGGTTGGGATAAACATCCAATTGACCATATGTGCCAAAAATTCTCGTTCTTTAGTTTTCGAGTTATAGCCCCTGAAAGTCGTAAACTGCACGACTTTGCCCTCGAATATCTCGACAACGGAGAAAGGAGAATGTCTGGGATTTTTTCCCAAGAAATATATGGGAATTATCTGTATTTTAGCAGAGTTTCAGAACGATTCGTGAAAGTCACCTTTTAAGAATAACTTCCTCTGCAGCCCTTACATAAAAGTTTGCTCCTTTATTACTCTGCACATGGACAATTATTTGCGCTGTTATTTGCCCCAGGCATGTACCTATGTAATTACCGTTTACAGTGTAAAGATGGATGTTATCGGTCGCTGAACGTCGGAGCAGTAGGCGTTTAATGCATTTTCCCATAGGGTCCAATGCAAAATTGACACCTCATTTTCTCCATTCTCAAGAGCTTTGAGTCTCTGCAAAACATATACATGTGTAGACACAAATAAGTGAAATAGGATGCAGGCCATTTCAGCTTTAGCTTTTATTCCGTTTGGGAGCTAAAGTCGCACAAACTTTTGTTTACAAAAATTTCGATGGCCTATAGTTCGCAAGTTATGCAATCAGTTGACATAAGATTGTGCATGCGTGTAGACATGTTAATGGCCTTTATACATGCCAAGTTTCAGACGGCTACCTACTCATACAAGCAAGCAGTAGCGGTTTGAAATTTTCACAATTTGGGCTACACGTTCGGGACGATTCGTGACCTTAGGTGACTTGCACAATTCGGGCTGAAACTAGTGCCAAATGAGAGGGTTGGGATAAACATTCAATTGACCATATGTGCCAAAAATTCTCGTTCTTTAGTTTTCGAGTTATAGCCCCTGAAAGTCGTAAACTGCACGACTTTGCCCTCGAATATCTCGACAACGGAGAAAGGAGAATTTCTGGGATTTTTTCACAAGAAATATATGGGAATTATCTGTATTTTAGCAGAGTTTCAGAACGATTCGTGAAAGTCACCTTTTAAGAATAACTTCCACTGCAGCCCATACATAAAAGTTTGCTCCTTTATTACTCTGCACATTGATAATTATTTGCGCTGTTATTTGCCCCAGGCATGTACCTATGTAATTACCGTTTACAGTGTAAAGATGGATGTTATCGGTCGCTGAACGTCGGAGCAGTAGGCGTTTAATGCATTTTCCCATAGGGTCCAATGCAAAATTGACACCTCATTTTCTCCATTCTCAAGAGCTTTGAGTCTCTGCAAAACATATACATGTGTAGACACAAATAAGTGAAATAGAATGAAGGCTATTTCAGCTTTAGCTTTTATTGCGTTTGGGAGCTAAAGTCGCACAAACTTTTGTTTACAAAAATTTCGATGGCCTATAGTTCGCAAGTTATGCAATCAGTTGACATAAGATTGTGCATGCGTGTAGACTTGTTAATGGCCTTTATACATGCCAAGTTTCAGACGGCTACCTACTCATACAAGCAAGCAGTAGCGGTTTGAAATTTTCACAATTTGGGCTACACGTTCGGGACGATTCGTGACCTTAGGTGACTTGCACAATTCGGGCTGAAACTAGTGCCAAATGAGAGGGTTGGGATAAACATTCAATTGACCATATGTGCCAAAAATTCTCGTTCTTTAGTTTTCGAGTTATAGCCCCTGAAAGTCGTAAACTGCACGACTTTGCCCTCGAATATCTCGACAACGGAGAAAGGAGAATTTCTGGGATTTTTTCCCAAGAAATATATGGGAATTATCTGTATTTTAGCAGAGTTTCAGAACGATTCGTGAAAGTCACCTTTTAAGAATAACTTCCACTGCAGCCCATACATAAAAGTTTGCTCCTTTATTACTCTGCACATGGACAATTATTTGCGCTGTTATTTGCCCCAGGCATGTACCTATGTAATTACCGTTTACAGTGTAAAGATGGATGTTATCGGTCGCTGAACGTCGGAGCAGTAGGCGTTTAATGCATTTTCCCATAGGGTCCAATGCAAAATTGACACCTCATTTTCTCCATTCTCAAGAGCTTTGAGTCTCTGCAAAAAATATACATGTGTAGACACAAATAAGTGAAATAGAATGAAGGCTATTTCAGCTTTGGCTTTTATTCCGTTTGGGAGCTAAAGTCGCACAAACTTTTGTTTACAAAAATTTCGATGGCCTATAGTTCACAAGTTATGCAATCAGTTGTCATAAGATTGTGCATGCGTGTAGACATGTTAATGGCCTTTATACATGCTAAGTTTCAGACGGCTACCTACTCATACAAGCAAGCAGTAGCGGTTTGAAATTTTCACAATTTGGGCTACACGTTCGGGACGATTCGTGACCTTAGGTGACTTGCACAATTCGGGCTGAAACTAGTGCCAAATGAGAGGGTTGGGATAAACATTCAATTGACCATATGTGCCAAAAATTCTCGTTCTTTAGTTTTCGAGTTATAGCCCCTGAAAGTCGTAAACTGCACGACTTTGCCCTCGAATATCTCGACAACGGAGAAAGGAGAATTTCTGGGATTTTTTCCCAAGAAATATATGGGAATTATCTGTATTTTAGCAGAGTTTCAGAACGATTCGTGAAAGTCACCTTTTAAGAATAACTTCCACTGCAGCCCATACATAAAAGTTTGCTCCTTTATTACTCTGCACATGGACAATTATTTGCGCTGTTATTTGCTCCAGACATGTACCTATGTAATTACCGTTTACAGTGTAAAGATGGATGTTATCGCCCGCTGAACGTCGGAGCAGTAGGCGTTTAATGCATTTTCCCATAGGGTCCAATGCAAAATTGACACCTCATTTTCTCCAATCTCAAGAGCTTTGAGTCTCTGCAAAACATATACATGTGTAGACACAAATAAGTGAAATAGAATGAAGGCTATTTCAGCTTTGGCTTTTATTCCGTTTGGGAGCTAAAGTCGCACAAACATTTGTTTACAAAAATTTCGATGGCCTATAGTTCGCAAGTTATGTAATCAGTTGACATAAGATTGTGCATGCGTGTAGACATGTTAATGGCCTTTATACATGCCAAGTTTCAGACGGCTACCTACTCATACAAGCAAGCAGTAGCGGTTTGAAATTTTCACAATTTGGGCTACACGTTCGGGACGATTCGTGACCTTAGGTGACTTGCACAATTCGGGCTGAAACTAGTGCCAAATGAGAGGGTTGGGATAAACATTCAATTGACCATATGTGCCAAAAATTCTCGTTCTTTAGTTTTCGAGTTATAGCCCCTGAAAGTCGTAAACTGCACGACTTTGCCCTCGAATATCTCGACAACGGAGAAAGGAGAATTTCTGGGATTTTTTCCCAAGAAATATATGGGAATTATCTGTATTTTAGCAGAGTTTCAGAACGATTCGTGAAAGTCACCTTTTAAGAATAACTTCCTCTGCAGCCCTTGCATAAAACTTTGCTCCTTTATTACTCTGCACATGGACAATTATTTGCGCTGTTATTTGCCCCAGGCATGTACCTATGTAATTACCGTTTACAGTGTAAAGATGGATGTTATCGGTCGCTGAACGTCGGAGCAGTAGGCGTTTAATGCATTTTCCCATAGGGTCCAATGCAAAATTGACACCTCATTTTCTCCATTCTCAAGAGCTTTGAGTCTCTGCAAAACATATACATGTGTAGACACAAATAAGTGAAATAGGATGCAGGCTATTTCAGCTTTAGCTTTTATTCCGTTTGGGAGCTAAAGTCGCACAAACTTTTGTTTACAAAAATTTCGATGGCCTATAGTTCGCAAGGTATGCAATCAGTTGACATAAGATTGTGCATGCGTGTAGACATGTTAATGGCCTTTATACATGCCAAGTTTCAGACGGCTACCTACTCATACAAGCAAGCAGTAGCGGTTTGAAATTTTCACAATTTGGGCTACACGTTCGGGACGATTCGTGACCTTAGGTGACTTGCACAATTCGGGCTGAAACTAGTGCCAAATGAGAGGGTTGGGATAAACATTCAATTGACCATATGTGCCAAAAATCCTCGTTCTTTAGTTTTCGAGTTATAGCCCCTGAAAGTCGTAAACTGCACGACTTTGCCCTCGAATATCTCGACAACGGAGAAAGGAGAATTTCTGGGATTTTTTCCCAAGAAATATATGGGAATTATCTGTATTTTAGCAGAGTTTCAGAACGATTCGTGAAAGTCACCTTTTAAGAATAACTTCCACTGCAGCCCATACATAAAAGTTTGCTCCTTTATTACTCTGCACATGGACAATTATTTGCGCTGTTATTTGCCCCAGGCATGTACCTATGTAATTACCGTTTACAGTGTAAAGATGGATGTTATCGGTCGCTGAACGTCGGAGCAGTAGGCGTTTAATGCATTTTCCCATAGGGTCCAATGCAAAATTGACACCTCATTTTCTCCATTCTCAAGAGCTTTGAGTCTCTGCAAAACATATACATGTGTAGACACAAATAAGTGAAATAGAATGAAGGCTATTTCAGCTTTAGCTTTTATTCCGTTTGGGAGCTAAAGTCGCACAAACTTTTCTTTACAAAAATTTCGATGGCCTATAGTTCGCAAGTTATGCAATCAGTTGACATAAGATTGTGCATGCGTGTAGACATTTTAATGGCCTTTATACATGCCAAGTTTCAGACGGCTACCTACTCATACAAGCAAGCAGTAGCGGTTTGAAATTTTCACAATTTGGGCTACACGTTCGGGACGATTCGTGACCTTAGGTGACTTGCACAATTCGGGCTGAAACTAGTGCCAAATGAGAGGGTTGGGATAAACATTCAATTGACCATATGTGCCAAAAATTCTCGTTCTTTAGTTTTCGAGTTATAGCCCCTGAAAGTCGTAAACTGCACGACTTTGCCCTCGAATATCTCGACAACGGAGAAAGGAGAATTTCTGGGATTTTTTCCCAAGAAATATATGGGAATTATCTGTATTTTAGCAGAGTTTCAGAACGATTCGTGAAAGTCACCTTTTAAGAATAACTTCCACTGCAGCCCATACATAAAAGTTTGCTCCTTTATTACTCTGCACATGGACAATTATTTGCGCTGTTATTTGCCCCAGGCATGTACCTATGTAATTACCGTTTACAGTGTAAAGATGGATGTTATCGGTCGCTGAACGTCGGAGCAGTAGGCGTTTAATGCATTTTCCCATAGGGTCCAATGCAAAATTGACACCTCATTTTCTCCATTCTCAAGAGCTTTGAGTCTCTGCAAAACATATACATGTGTAGACACAAATAAGTGAAATAGAATGAAGGCTATTTCAGCTTTGGCTTTTATTCCGTTTGGGAGCTAAAGTCGCACAAACTTTTGTTTACAAAAATTTCGATGGCCTATAGTTCGCAAGTTATGCAATCAGTTGACATAAGATTGTGCATGCGTGTAGACATGTTAATGGCCTTTATACATGCCAAGTTTCAGACGGCTACCTACTCATACAAGCAAGCAGTAGCGGTTTGAAATTTTCACAATTTGGGCTACACGTTCGGGACGATTCGTGACCTTAGGTGACTTGCACAATTCGGGCTGAAACTAGTGCCAAATGAGAGGGTTGGGATAAACATTCAATTGACCATATGTGCCAAAAATTCTCGTTCTTTAGTTTTCGAGTTATAGCCCCTGAAAGTCGTAAACTGCACGACTTTGCCCTCGAATATCTCGACAACGGAGAAAGGAGAATTTCTGGGATTTTTTCCCAAGAAATATATGGGAATTATCTGTATTTTAGCAGAGTTTCAGAACGATTCGTGAAAGTCACCTTTTAAGAATAACTTCCACTGCAGCCCATACATAAAAGTTTGCTCCTTTATTACTCTGCACATGGACAATTATTTGCGCTGTTATTTGCCCCAGGCATGTACCTATGTAATTACCGTTTACAGTGTAAAGATGGATGTTATCGGTCGCTGAACGTCGGAGCAGTAGGCGTTTAATGCATTTTCCCATAGGGTCCAATGCAAAATTGACACCTCATTTTCTCCATTCTCAAGAGCTTTGAGTCTCTGCAAAACATATACATGTGTAGACACAAATAAGTGAAATAGAATGAAGGCTATTTCAGCTTTAGCTTTTATTCCGTTTGGGAGCTAAAGTCGCACAAACTTTTGTTTACAAAAATTTCGATGGTCTATAGTTCGCAAGTTATGCAATCAGTTGACATAAGATTGTGCATGCGTGTAGACATGTTAATGGCCTTTATACATGCCAAGTTTCAGACGGCTACCTACTCATACAAGCAAGCAGTAGCGGTTTGAAATTTTCACAATTTGGGCTACACGTTCGGGACGATTCGTGACCTTAGGTGACTTGCACAATTCGGGCTGAAACTAGTGCCAAATGAGAGGGTTGGGATAAACATTCAATTGACCATATGTGCCAAAAATTCTCGTTCTTTAGTTTTCGAGTTATAGCCCCTGAAAGTCGTAAACTGCACGACTTTGCCCTCGAATATCTCGACAACGGAGAAAGGAGAATTTCTGGGATTTTTTCCCAAGAAATATATGGGAATTATCTGTATTTTAGCAGAGTTTCAGAACGATTCGTGAAAGTCACCTTTTAAGAATAACTTCCACTGCAGCCCATACATAAAAGTTTGCTGCTTTATTTCTCTGCACATGGACAATTATTTGCGCTGTTATTCGCCCCAGGCATGTACCTATGTAATTACCGTTTACAGTGTAAAGATGGATGTTATCGGTCGCTGAACGTCGGAGCAGTAGGCGTTTAATGCATTTTCCCATAGGGTCCAATGCAAAATTGACACCTCATTTTCTCCATTCTCAAGAGCTTTGAGTCTCTG
The DNA here is from genome assembly GCA_963989385.1 of Ctena decussata. Classification (NCBI taxonomy): domain Eukaryota; kingdom Metazoa; phylum Mollusca; class Bivalvia; order Lucinida; family Lucinidae; genus Ctena; species Ctena decussata. Next base: position 13,934 of record CAXDIV010000085.1, read on the forward strand.
CAAAACATATACATGTGTAGACACAAATAAGTGAAATAGAATGAAGGCTATTTCAGCTTTGGCTTTTATTCCGTTTGGGAGCTAAAGTCGCACAAACTTTTGTTTACAAAAATTTCGATGGCCTATAGTTCGCAAGTTATGCAATCAGTTGACATAAGATTGTGCATGCGTGTAGACATGTTAATGGCCTTTATACATGCCAAGTTTCAGACGGCTACCTACTCATACAAGCAAGCAGTAGCGGTTTGAAATTTTCACAATTTGGGCTACACGTTCGGGACGATTCGTGACCTTAGGTGACTTGCACAATTCGGGCTGAAACTAGTGCCAAATGAGAGGGTTGGGATAAACATTCAATTGACCATATGTGCCAAAAATTCTCGTTCTTTAGTTTTCGAGTTATAGCCCCTGAAAGTCGTAAACTGCACGACTTTGCCCTCGAATATCTCGACAACGGAGAAAGGAGAATTTCTGGGATTTTTCCCAAGAAATATATGGGAATTATCTGTATTTTAGCAGAGTTTCAGAACGATTCGTGAAAGTCACCTTTTAAGAATAACTTCCACTGCAGCCCATACATAAAAGTTTGCTCCTTTATTACTCTGCACATGGACAATTATTTGCGCTGTTATTTGCCCCAGGCATGTACCTATGTAATTACCGTTTACAGTGTAAAGATGGATGTTATCGGTCGCTGAACGTCGGAGCAGTAGGCGTTTAATGCATTTTCCCATAGGGTCCAATGCAAAATTGACACCTCATTTTCTCCATTCTCAAGAGCTTTGAGTCTCTGCAAAACATATACATGTGTAGACACAAATAAGTGAAATAGAATGAAGGCTATTTCAGCTTTAGCTTTTATTCCGTTTGGGAGCTAAAGTCGCACAAACTTTTCTTTACAAAAATTTCGATGGCCTATAGTTCGCAAGTTATGCAATCAGTTGACATAAGATTGTGCATGCGTGTAGACATTTTAATGGCCTTTATACATGCCAAGTTTCAGACGGCTACCTACTCATACAAGCAAGCAGTAGCGGTTTGAAATTTTCACAATTTGGGCTACACGTTCGGGACGATTCGTGACCTTAGGTGACTTGCACAATTCGGGCTGAAACTAGTGCCAAATGAGAGGGTTGGGATAAACATTCAATTGACCATATGTGCCAAAAATTCTCGTTCTTTAGTTTTCGAGTTATAGCCCCTGAAAGTCGTAAACTGCACGACTTTGCCCTCGAATATCTCGACAACGGAGAAAGGAGAATTTCTGGGATTTTTTCCCAAGAAATATATGGGAATTATCTGTATTTTAGCAGAGTTTCAGAACGATTCGTGAAAGTCACCTTTTAAGAATAACTTCCACTGCAGCCCATACATAAAAGTTTGCTCCTTTATTACTCTGCACATGGACAATTATTTGCGCTGTTATTTGCCCCAGGCATGTACCTATGTAATTACCGTTTACAGTGTAAAGATGGATGTTATCGGTCGCTGAACGTCGGAGCAGTAGGCGTTTAATGCATTTTCCCATAGGGTCCAATGCAAAATTGACACCTCATTTTCTCCATTCTCAAGAGCTTTGAGTCTCTGCAAAACATATACATGTGTAGACACAAATAAGTGAAATAGAATGAAGGCTATTTCAGCTTTGGCTTTTATTCCGTTTGGGAGCTAAAGTCGCACAAACTTTTGTTTACAAAAATTTCGATGGCCTATAGTTCGCAAGTTATGCAATCAGTTGACATAAGATTGTGCATGCGTGTAGACATGTTAATGGCCTTTATACATGCCAAGTTTCAGACGGCTACCTACTCATACAAGCAAGCAGTAGCGGTTTGAAATTTTCACAATTTGGGCTACACGTTCGGGACGATTCGTGACCTTAGGTGACTTGCACAATTCGGGCTGAAACTAGTGCCAAATGAGAGGGTTGGGATAAACATTCAATTGACCATATGTGCCAAAAATTCTCGTTCTTTAGTTTTCGAGTTATAGCCCCTGAAAGTCGTAAACTGCACGACTTTGCCCTCGAATATCTCGACAACGGAGAAAGGAGAATTTCTGGGATTTTTTCCCAAGAAATATATGGGAATTATCTGTATTTTAGCAGAGTTTCAGAACGATTCGTGAAAGTCACCTTTTAAGAATAACTTCCACTGCAGCCCATACATAAAAGTTTGCTCCTTTATTACTCTGCACATGGACAATTATTTGCGCTGTTATTTGCCCCAGGCATGTACCTATGTAATTACCGTTTACAGTGTAAAGATGGATGTTATCGGTCGCTGAACGTCGGAGCAGTAGGCGTTTAATGCATTTTCCCATAGGGTCCAATGCAAAATTGACACCTCATTTTCTCCATTCTCAAGAGCTTTGAGTCTCTGCAAAACATATACATGTGTAGACACAAATAAGTGAAATAGAATGAAGGCTATTTCAGCTTTAGCTTTTATTCCGTTTGGGAGCTAAAGTCGCACAAACTTTTGTTTACAAAAATTTCGATGGTCTATAGTTCGCAAGTTATGCAATCAGTTGACATAAGATTGTGCATGCGTGTAGACATGTTAATGGCCTTTATACATGCCAAGTTTCAGACGGCTACCTACTCATACAAGCAAGCAGTAGCGGTTTGAAATTTTCACAATTTGGGCTACACGTTCGGGACGATTCGTGACCTTAGGTGACTTGCACAATTCGGGCTGAAACTAGTGCCAAATGAGAGGGTTGGGATAAACATTCAATTGACCATATGTGCCAAAAATTCTCGTTCTTTAGTTTTCGAGTTATAGCCCCTGAAAGTCGTAAACTGCACGACTTTGCCCTCGAATATCTCGACAACGGAGAAAGGAGAATTTCTGGGATTTTTTCCCAAGAAATATATGGGAATTATCTGTATTTTAGCAGAGTTTCAGAACGATTCGTGAAAGTCACCTTTTAAGAATAACTTCCACTGCAGCCCATACATAAAAGTTTGCTGCTTTATTTCTCTGCACATGGACAATTATTTGCGCTGTTATTCGCCCCAGGCATGTACCTATGTAATTACCGTTTACAGTGTAAAGATGGATGTTATCGGTCGCTGAACGTCGGAGCAGTAGGCGTTTAATGCATTTTCCCATAGGGTCCAATGCAAAATTGACACCTCATTTTCTCCATTCTCAAGAGCTTTGAGTCTCTGCAAAACATATACATGTGTAGACACAAATAAGTGAAATAGAATGAAGGCTATTTCAGCTTTGGCTTTTATTCCGTTTGGGAGCTAAAGTCGCACAAACTTTTGTTTACAAAAATTTCGATGGCCTATAGTTCGCAAGTTATGCAATCAGTTGACATAAGATTGTGCATGCGTGTAGACATGTTAATGGCCTTTATACATGCCAAGTTTCAGACGGCTACCTACTCATACAAGCAAGCAGTAGCGGTTTGAAATTTTCACAATTTGGGCTACACGTTCGGGACGATTCGTGACCTTAGGTGACTTGCACAATTCGGGCTGAAACTAGTGCCAAATGAGAGGGTTGGGATAAACATTCAATTGACCATATGTGCCAAAAATTCTCGTTCTTTAGTTTTCGAGTTATAGCCCCTGAAAGTCGTAAACTGCACGACTTTGCCCTCGAATATCTCGACAACGGAGAAAGGAGAATTTCTGGGATTTTTCCCAAGAAATATATGGGAATTATCTGTATTTTAGCAGAGTTTCAGAACGATTCGTGAAAGTCACCTTTTAAGAATAACTTCCACTGCAGCCCATACATAAAAGTTTGCTCCTTTATTACTCTGCACATGGACAATTATTTGCGCTGTTATTTGCCCCAGGCATGTACCTATGTAATTACCGTTTACAGTGTAAAGATGGATGTTATCGGTCGCTGAACGTCGGAGCAGTAGGCGTTTAATGCATTTTCCCATAGGGTCCAATGCAAAATTGACACCTCATTTTCTCCATTCTCAAGAGCTTTGAGTCTCTGCAAAACATATACATGTGTAGACACAAATAAGTGAAATAGAATGAAGGCTATTTCAGCTTTGGCTTTTATTCCGTTTGGGAGCTAAAGTCGCACAAACTTTTGTTTACAAAAATTTCGATGGCCTATAGTTCGCAAGTTATGCAATCAGTTGACATAAGATTGTGCATGCGTGTAGACATGTTAATGGCCTTTATACATGCCAAGTATCAGACGGCTACCTACTCATACAAGCAAGCAGTAGCGGTTTGAAATTTTCACAATTTGGGCTACACGTTCGGGACGATTCGTGACCTTAGGTGACTTGCACAATTCGGGCTGAAACTAGTGCCAAATGAGAGGGTTGGGATAAACATTCAATTGACCATATGTGCCAAAAATTCTCGTTCTTTAGTTTTCGAGTTATAGCCCCTGAAAGTCGTAAACTGCACGACTTTGCCCTCGAATATCTCGACAACGGAGAAAGGAGAATTTCTGGGATTTTTTCCCAAGAAATATATGGGAATTATCTGTATTTTAGCAGAGTTTCAGCACGATTCGTGAATGTCACCTTTTAAGAATAACTTCCACTGCAGCCCATACATAAAAGTTTGCTCCTTTATTACTCTGCACATGGACAATTATTTGCGCTGTTATTTGCCCCCGGCATGTACCTATGTAATTACCGTTTACAGTGTAAAGATGGATGTTATCGGTCGCTGAACGTCGGAGCAGTAGGCGTTTAATGCATTTTCCCATAGGGTCCAATGCAAAATTGACACCTCATTTTCTCCATTCTCAAGAGCTTTGAGTCTCTGCAAAACATATACATGTGTAGACACAAATAAGTGAAATAGAATGAAGGCTATTTCAGCTTTGGCTTTTATTCCGTTTGGGAGCTAAAGTCGCACAAACTTTTGTTTACAAAAATTTCGATGGCCTATAGTTCGCAAGTTATGCAATCAGTTGACATAAGATTGTGCATGCGTGTAGACATGTTAATGGCCTTTATACATGCCAAGTTTCAGACGGCTACCTACTCATACAAGCAAGCAGTAGCGGTTTGAAATTTTCACAATTTGGGCTACACGTTCGGGACGATTCGTGACCTTAGGTGACTTGCACAATTCGGGCTGAAACTAGTGCCAAATGAGAGGGTTGGGATAAACATTCAATTGACCATATGTGCCAAAAATTCTCGTTCTTTAGTTTTCGAGTTATAGCCCCTGAAAGTCGTAAACTGCACGACTTTGCCCTCGAATATCTCGACAACGGAGAAAGGAGAATTTCTGGGATTTTTTCCCAAGAAATATATGGGAATTATCTGTATTTTAGCAGAGTTTCAGAACGATTCGTGAAAGTCACCTTTTAAGAATAACTTCCACTGCAGCCCATACATAAAAGTTTGCTCCTTTATTACTCTGCACATGGACAATTATTTGCGCTGTTATTTGCCCCAGGCATGTACCTATGTAATTACCGTTTACAGTGTAAAGATGGATGTTATCGGTCGCTGAACGTCGGAGCAGTAGGCGTTTAATGCATTTTCCCATAGGGTCCAATGCAAAATTGACACCTCATTTTCTCCATTCTCAAGAGCTTTGAGTCTCTGCAAAACATATACATGTGTAGACACAAATAAGTGAAATAGAATGAAGGCTATTTCAGCTTTGGCTTTTATTCCGTTTGGGAGCTAAAGTCGCACAAACTTTTGTTTACAAAAATTTCGATGGCCTATAGTTCGCAAGTTATGCAATCAGTTGACATAAGATTGTGCATGCGTGTAGACATGTTAATGGCCTTTATACATGCCAAGTATCAGACGGCTACCTACTCATACAAGCAAGCAGTAGCGGTTTGAAATTTTCACAATTTGGGCTACACGTTCGGGACGATTCGTGACCTTAGGTGACTTGCACAATTCGGGCTGAAACTAGTGCCAAATGAGAGGGTTGGGATAAACATTCAATTGACCATATGTGCCAAAAATTCTCGTTCTTTAGTTTTCGAGTTATAGCCCCTGAAAGTCGTAAACTGCACGACTTTGCCCTCGAATATCTCGACAACGGAGAAAGGAGAATTTCTGGGATTTTTTCCCAAGAAATATATGGGAATTATCTGTATTTTAGCAGAGTTTCAGCACGATTCGTGAATGTCACCTTTTAAGAATAACTTCCACTGCAGCCCATACATAAAAGTTTGCTCCTTTATTACTCTGCACATGGACAATTATTTGCGCTGTTATTTGCCCCCGGCATGTACCTATGTAATTACCGTTTACAGTGTAAAGATGGATGTTATCGGTCGCTGAACGTCGGAGCAGTAGGCGTTTAATGCATTTTCCCATAGGGTCCAATGCAAAATTGACACCTCATTTTCTCCATTCTCAAGAGCTTTGAGTCTCTGCAAAACATATACATGTGTAGACACAAATAAGTGAAATAGAATGAAGGCTATTTCAGCTTTGGCTTTTATTCCGTTTGGGAGCTAAAGTCGCACAAACTTTTGTTTACAAAAATTTCGATGGCCTATAGTTCGCAAGTTATGCAATCAGTTGACATAAGATTGTGCATGCGTGTAGACATGTTAATGGCCTTTATACATGCCAAGTTTCAGACGGCTACCTACTCATACAAGCAAGCAGTAGCGGTTTGAAATTTTCACAATTTGGGCTACACGTTCGGGACGATTCGTGACCTTAGGTGACTTGCACAATTCGGGATGAAACTAGTGCCAAATGAGAGGGTTGGGATAAACATTCAATTGACCATATGTGCCAAAAATTCTCGTTCTTTAGTTTTCGAGTTATAGCCCCTGAAAGTCGTAAACTGCACGACTTTGCCCTCGAATATCTCGACAACGGAGAAAGGAGAATTTCTGGGATTTTTTTCCCAAGAAATATATGGGAATTATCTGTATTTTAGCAGAGTTTCAGAACGATTCGTGAAAGTCACCTTTTAAGAATAACTTCCACTGCAGCCCATACATAAAAGTTTGCTCCTTTATTACTCTGCACATGGACAATTATTTGCGCTGTTATTTGCCCCAGGCATGTACCTATGTAATTACCGTTTACAGTGTAAAGATGGATGTTATCGGTCGCTGAACGTCGGAGCAGTAGGCGTTTCATGCATTTTCCCATAGGGTCCAATGCAAAATTGACACCTCATTTTCTCCATTCTCAAGAGCTTTGAGTCTCTGCAAAACATAAACATGTGTAGACACAAATAAGTAAAATAGAATGAAGGCTATTTCAGCTTTGGCTTTTATTCCGTTTGGGAGCTAAAGTCGCACAAACGTTTGTTTACAAAAATTTCGATGGCCTATAGTTCGCAAGTTATGCAATCAGTTGACATAAGATTGTGCATGCGTGTAGACATGTTAATGGCCTTTATACATGCCAAGTTTCAGACGGCTACCTACTCATACAAGCAAGCAGTAGCGGTTTGAAATTTTCACAATTTGGGCTACACGTTCGGGACGATTCGTGACCTTAGGTGACTTGCACAATTCGGGCTGAAACTAGTGCCAAATGAGAGGGTTGGGATAAACATTAAATTGACCATATGTGCCAAAAATTCTCGTTCTTTAGTTTTCGAGTTATAGCCCCTGAAAGTCGTAAACTGCACGACCCTCGAATATCTCGACAACGGAGAAAGGAGAATTTCTGGGATTTTTCCCAAGAAATATATGGGAATTATCTGTATTTTAGCAGAGTTTCAGAACGATTCGTGAAAGTCACCTTTTAAGAATAACTTCCACTGCAGCCCATACATAAAAGTTTGCTCCTTTATTACTCTGCACATGGACAATTATTTGCGCTGTTATTTGCCACAGGCATGTACCTATGTAATTACCGTTTACAGTGTAAAGATGGATGTTATCGGTCGCTGAACGTCGGAGCAGTAGGCGTTTAATGCATTTTCCCATAGGGTCCAATGCAAAATTGACACCTCATTTTCTCCATTCTCAAGAGCTTTCATTCTCTGCAAAACATATACATGTGTAGACACAAATAAGTGAAATAGAATGAAGGCTATTTCAGCTTTGGCTTTTATTCCGTTTGGGAGCTAAAGTCGCACAAACTTTTGTTTACAAAAATTTCGATGGTCTATAGTTCGCAAGTTATGCAATCAGTTGACATAAGATTGTGCATGCGTGTAGACATGTTAATGGCCTTTATACATGCCAAGTTTCAGACGGCTACCTACTCATACAAGCAAGCAGTAGCGGTTGGAAATTTTCTCAATTTGGGCTACACGTTCGGGACGATTCGTGACCTTTGGTGACTTGCACAATTCGGGCTGAAACTAGTGCCAAATGAGAGGGTTGGGATAAACATTCAATTGACCATATGTGCCAAAAATTCTCGTTCTTTAGTTTTCGAGGTATAGCCCCTGAAAGTCGTAAACTGCACGACTTTGCCCTCGAATATCTCGACAACGGAGAAAGGAGAATTTCTGGGATTTTTTCCCAAGAAATATATGGGAATTATCTGTATTTCAGCAGAGTTTCAGAACGATTCGTGAAAGTCACCTTTTAAAAATAACTTCCACTGCAGCCCATACATAAAAGTTTGCTCCTTTATTACTCTGCACATGGACAATTATTTGCGCTGTTATTTGCCCCAGGCATGTACCTATGTAATTACCGTTTACAGTGTAAAGATGGATGTTATCGGTCGCTGAACGTCGGAGCAGTAGGCGTTTAATGCATTTTCCCACAGGGTCCAATGCAAAATTGACACCTCATTTTCTCCATTCTCAAGAGCTTTGAGTCTCTGCAAAACATATACATGTGTAGACACAAATAAGTGAAATAGAATGAAGGCTATTTCACCTTTAGCTTTTATTCCGTTTGGGAGCTAAAGTCGCACAAACTTTTGTTTACAAAAATTTCGATGGCCTATAGTTCGCAAGTTATGCAATCAGTTGACATAAGATTGTGCATGCGTGTAGACATGTTAATGGCCTTTATACATGCCAAGTTTCAGACGGCTACCTACTCATACAAGCAAGCAGTAGCGGTTTGAATTTTTCACAATTTGGGCTACACGTTCGGGACGATTCGTGACCTTAGGTGACTTGCACAATTCGGGCTGAAACTAGTGCCAAATGAGAGGGTTGGGATAAACATTCAATTGACCATATGTGCCAAAAATTCTCGTTCTTTAGTTTTCGAGTTATAGCCCCTGAAAGTCGTAAACTGCACGACTTTGCCCTCGAATATCTCGACAACGGAGAAAGGAGAATTTCTGGGATTTTTTCCCAAGAAATATATGGGAATTATCTGTATTTTAGCAGAGTTTCAGAACGATTCGTGAAAGTCACCTTTTAAGAATAACTTCCACTGCAGCCCATACATAAAAGTTTGCTCCTTTATTACTCTGCACATGGACAATTATTTGCGCTGTTATTTGCCCCAGGCATGTACCTATGTAATTACCGTTTACAGTGTAAAGATGGATGTTATCGGTCGCTGAACGTCGGAGCAGTAGGCGTTTAATGCATTTTCCCATAGGGTCCAATGCAAAATTGACACCTCATTTTCTCCATTCTCAAGAGCTTTGAGTCTCTGCAAAACATATACATGTGTAGACACAAATAAGTGAAATAGAATAAAGGCTATTTCAGCTTTAGCTTTTATTCCGTTTGGGAGCTAAAGTCGCACAAACTTTTGTTTACAAAAATTTCGATGGCCTATAGTTCGCAAGTTATGCAATCAGTTGACATAAGATTGTGCATTGCGTGTAGACATGTTAATGGCCTTTATACATGCCAAGTTTCAGACGGCTACCTACTCATACAAGCAAGCAGTAGCGGTTTGAAATTTTCACAATTTGGGCTACACGTTCGGGACGATTCGTGACCTTAGGTGACTTGCACAATTCGGGCTGAAACTAGTGCCAAATGAGAGGGTTGGGATAAACATTCAATTGACCATATGTGCCAAAAATTCTCGTTCTTTAGTTTTCGAGTTATAGCCCCTGAAAGTCGTAAACTGCACGACTTTGCCCTCGAATATCTCGACAACGGAGAAAGGAGAATTTCTGGGATTTTTTCCCAAGAAATATATGGGAATTATCTGTATTTTAGCAGAGTTTCAGAACGATTCGTGAAAGTCACCTTTTAAGAATATGTTCCACTGCAGCCCATACATAAAAGTTTGCTCCTTTATTACTCTGCACATGGACAATTATTTGCGCTGTTATTTGCCCCAGGCATGTACCTATGTAATTACCGTTTACAGTGTAAAGATGGATGTTATCGGTCGCTGAACGTCGGAGCAGTAGGCGTTTAATGCATTTTCCCATAGGGTCCAATGCAAAATTGACACCTCATTTTCTCCATTCTCAAGAGCTTTGAGTCTCTGCAAAACATATACATGTGTAGACACAAATAAGTGAAATAGAATGAAGGCTATTTCAGCTTTAGCTTTTATTCCGTTTGGGAGCTAAAGTCGCACAAACTTTTGTTTACAAACATTTCGATGGCCTATAGTTCGCAAGTTATGCAATCAGTTGACATAAGATTGTGCATGCGTGTAGACATGTTAATGGCCTTTATACATGCCAAGTTTCAGACGGCTACCTACTCATACAAGCAAGCAGTAGCGGTTTGAAATTTTCACAATTTGGGCTACACGTTCGGGACGATTCGTGACCTTAGGTGACTTGCACAATTCGGGCTGAAACTAGTGCCAAATGAGAGGGTTGGGATAAACATTCAATTGACCATATGTGCCAAAAATTCTCGTTCTTTAGTTTTCGAGTTATAGCCCCTGAAAGTCGTAAACTGCACGACTTTGCCCTCGAATATCTCGACAACGGAGAAAGGAGAATTTCTGGGATTTTTTCCCAAGAAATATATGGGAATTATCTGTATTTTAGCAGAAATTCAGAACGATTCGTGAAAGTCACCTTTTAAGAATAACTTCCACTGCAGCCCATACATAAAAGTTTGCTCCTTTATTACTCTGCACATGGACAATTATTTGCGCTGTTATTTGCCCCAGGCATGTACCTATGTAATTACCGTTTACAGTGTAAAGATGGATGTTATCGGTCGCTGAACGTCGGAGCAGTAGGCGTTTAATGCATTTTCCCATAGGGTCCAATGCAAAATTGACACCTCATTTTCTCCATTCTCAAGAGCTTTGAGTCTCTGCAAAACATATACATGTGTAGACACAAATAAGTGAAATAGAATAAAGGCTATTTCAGCTTTAGCTTTTATTCCGTTTGGGAGCTAAAGTCGCACAAACTTTTGTTTACAAAAATTTCGATGGCCTATAGTTCGCAAGTTATGCAATCAGTTGACATAAGATTGTGCATGCGTGTAGACATGTTAATGGCCTTTATACATGCCAAGTTTCAGACGGCTACCTACTCATACAAGCAAGCAGTAGCGGTTTGAAATTTTCACAATTTGGGCTACACGTTCGGGACGATTCGTGACCTTAGGTGACTTGCACAATTCGGGCTGAAACTAGTGCCAAATGAGAGGGTTGGGATAAACATTCAATTGACAATATGTGCCAAAAATTCTCGTTCTTTAGTTTTCGAGTTATAGCCCCTGAAAGTCGTAAACTGCACGACTTTGCCCTCGAATATCTCGACAACGGAGAAAGGAGAATTTCTGGGATTTTTTCCCAAGAAATATATGGGAATTATCTGTATTTTAGCAGAGTTTCAGAACGATTCGTGAAAGTCACCTTTTAAGAATATGTTCCACTGCAGCCCATACATAAAAGTTTGCTCCTTTATTACTCTGCACATGGACAATTATTTGCGCTGTTATTTGCCCCAGGCATGTACCTATGTAATTACCGTTTACAGTGTAAAGATGGATGTTATCGGTCGCTGAACGTCGGAGCAGTAGGCGTTTAATGCATTTTCCCATAGGGTCCAATGCAAAATTGACACCTCATTTTCTCCATTCTCAAGAGCTTTGAGTCTCTGCAAAACATATACATGTGTAGACACAAATAAGTGAAATAGAATGAAGGCTATTTCAGCTTTAGCTTTTATTCCGTTTGGGAGCTAAAGTCGCACAAACTTTTGTTTACAAACATTTCGATGGCCTATAGTTCGCAAGTTATGCAATCAGTTGACATAAGATTGTGCATGCGTGTAGACATGTTAATGGCCTTTATACATGCCAAGTTTCAGACGGCTACCTACTCATACAAGCAAGCAGTAGCGGTTTGAAATTTTCACAATTTGGGCTACACGTTCGGGACGATTCGTGACCTTAGGTGACTTGCACAATTCGGGCTGAAACTAGTGCCAAATGAGAGGGTTGGGATAAACATTCAATTGACCATATGTGCCAAAAATTCTCGTTCTTTAGTTTTCGAGTTATAGCCCCTGAAAGTCGTAAACTGCACGACTTTGCCCTCGAATATCTCGACAACGGAGAAAGGAGAATTTCTGGGATTTTTTCCCAAGAAATATATGGGAATTATCTGTATTTTAGCAGAGTTTCAGAACGATTCGTGAAAGTCACCTTTTAAGAATAACTTCCACTGCAGCCCATACATAAAAGTTTGCTCCTTTATTACTCTGCACATGGACAATTATTTGCGCTGTTATTTGCCCCAGGCATGTACCTATGTAATTACCGTTTACAGTGTAAAGATGGATGCTATCGGTCGCTGAACGTCGGAGCAGTAGGCGTTTAATGCATTTTCCATAGGGTCCAATGCAAAATTGACACCTCATTTTCTCCATTCTCAAGAGCTTTCAGTCTCTGCAAAACATATACATGTGTAGACACAAATAAGTGAAATAGAATGAAGGCTATTTCAGCTTTAGCTTTTATTCCGTTTGGGAGCTAAAGTCGCACAAACTTTTGTTTACAAAAATTTCGATGGCCTATAGTTCGCAAGTTATGCAATCAGTTGACATAAGATTGTGCATGCGTGTAGACATGTTAATGGCCTTTATACATGCCAAGTTTCAGACGGCTACCTACTCATACAAGCAAGCAGTAGCGGTTTGAAATTTTCACAATTTGGGCTACACGTTCGGGACGATTCGTGACCTTAGGTGACTTGCACAATTCGGGCTGAAACTAGTGCCAAATGAGAGGGTTGGGATAAACATTCAATTGACCATATGTGCCAAAAATTCTCGTTCTTTAGTTTTCGAGTTATAGCCCCTGAAAGTCGTAAACTGCACGACTTTGCCCTCGAATATCTCGACAACGGAGAAAGGAGAATTTCTGGGATTTTTTCCCAAGAAATATATGGGAATTATCTGTATTTTAGCAGAGTTTCAGAACGATTCGTGAAAGTCACCTTTTAAGAATAACTTCCACTGCAGCCCATACATAAAAGTTTGTTCCTTTATTACTCTGCACATGGACAATTATTTGCGCTGTTATTTGCCCCAGGCATGTACCTATGTAATTACCGTTTACAATGTAAAGATGGATGTTATCGGTCGCTGAACGTCGGAGCAGTAGGCGTTTAATGCATTTTCCCATAGGGTCCAATGCAAAATTGACACCTCATTTTCTCCATTCTCAAGAGCTTTGAGTCTCTGCAAAACATATACATGTGTAGACACAAATAAGTGAAATAGAATGAAGGCTATTTCAGCTTTAGCTTTTATTCCGTTTGGGAGCTAAAGTCGCACAAACTTTTGTTTACAAAAATTTCGATGGCCTATAGTTCGCAAGTTATGCAATCAGTTGACATAAGAATGTGCATGCGTGTAGACATGTTAATGGCCTTTATACATGCCAAGTTTCAGACGGCTACCTACTCATACAAGCAAGCAGTAGCGGTTTGAAATTTTCACAATTTGGGCTACACGTTCGGGACGATTCGTGACCTTAGGTGACTTGCACAATTCGGGCTGAAACTAGTGCCAAATGAGAGGGTTGGGATAAACATTCAATTGACCATATGTGCCAAAAATTCTCGTTCTTTAGTTTTCGAGTTATAGCCCCTGAAAGTCGTAAACTGCACGACTTTGCCCTCGAATATCTCGACAACGGAGAAAGGAGAATTTCTGGGATTTTTTCCCAAGAAATATATGGGAATTATCTGTATTTTAGCAGAGTTTCAGAACGATTCGTGAAAGTCACCTTTTAAGAATAACTTCCACTGCAGCCCATACATAAAAGTTTGCTCCTTTATTACTCTGCACATGGACAATTATTTGCGCTGTTATTTGCCCCAGGCATGTACCTATGTAATTACCGTTTACAGTGTAAAGATGGATGTTATCGGTCGCTGAACGTCGGAGCAGTAGGCGTTTAATGCATTTTCCCATAGGGTCCAATGCAAAATTGACACCTCATTTTCTCCATTCTCAAGAGCTTTGAGTCTCTGCAAAACATATACATGTGTAGACACAAATAAGTGAAATAGAATGAAGGCTATTTCAGCTTTAGCTTTTATTCCGTTTGGGAGCTAAAGTCGCACAAACTTTTGTTTACAAAAATTTCGATGGCCTATAGTTCGCAAGTTATGCAATCAGTTGACATAAGAATGTGCATGCGTGTAGACATGTTAATGGCCTTTATACATGCCAAGTTTCAGACGGCTACCTACTCATACAAGCAAGCAGTAGCGGTTTGAAATTTTCACAATTTGGGCTACACGTTCGGGACGATTCGTGACCTTAGGTGACTTGCACAATTCGGGCTGAAACTAGTGCCAAATGAGAGGGTTGGGATAAACATTCAATTGACCATATGTGCCAAAAATTCTCGTTCTTTAGTTTTCGAGTTATATCCCCTGAAAGTCGTAAACTGCACGACTTTGCCCTCGAATATCTCGACAACGGAGAAAGGAGAATTTCTGGGATTTTTTCCCAAGAAATATATGGGAATTATCTGTATTTTAGCAGAGTTTCAGAACGATTCGTGAAAGTCACCTTTTAAGAATAACTTCCACTGCAGCCCATACATAAAAGTTTGCTCCTTTATTACTCTGCACATGGACAATTATTTGCGCTGTTATTTGCCCCAGGCATGTACCTATGTAATTACCGTTTACAGTGTAAAGATGGATGTTATCGGTCGCTGAACGTCGGAGCAGTAGGCGTTTAATGCATTTTCCCGTAGGGTCCAATGCAAAATTGACACCTCATTTTCTCCATTCTCAAGAGCTTTCAGTCTCTGCAAAACATATACATGTGTAGACACAAATAAATGAAATAGAATGAAGGCTATTTCAGCTTTAGCTTTTATTCCGTTTGGGAGCTAAAGTCGCACAAACTTTTGTTTACAAAAATTTCGATGGCCTATAGTTCGCAAGTTATGCAATCAGTTGACATAAGATTGTGCATGCGTGTAGACATGTTAATGGCCTTTATACATGCCAAGTTTCAGACGGCTACCTACTCATACAAGCAAGCAGTAGCGGTTTGAAATTTTCACAATTTGGGCTACACGTTCGGGACGATTCGTGACCTTAGGTGACTTGCACAATTCGGGCTGAAACTAGTGCCAAATGAGAGGGTTGGGATAAACATTCAATTGACCATATGTGCCAAAAATTCTCGTTCTTTAGTTTTCGAGTTATAGCCCCTGAAAGTCGTAAACTGCACGACTTTGCCCTCGAATATCTCGACAACGGAGAAAGGAGAATTTCTGGGATCTTTTCCCAAGAAATATATGGGAATTATCTGTATTTTAGCAGAGTTTCAGAACGATTCGTGAAAGTCACCTTTTAAGAATAACTTCCACTGCAGCCCATACATAAAAGTTTGCTCCTTTATTACTCTGCACATGGACAATTATTTGCGCTGTTATTTGCCCCAGGCATGTACCTATGTAATTACCGTTTACAGTGTAAAGATGGATGTTATCGGTCGCTGAACGTCGGAGCAGTAGGCGTTTAATGCATTTTCCCATAGGGTCCAATGCAAAATTGACACCTCATTTTCTCCATTCTCAAGAGCTTTGAGTCTCTGCAAAACATATACATGTGTAGACACAAATAAGTGAAATAGAATGAAAGCTATTTCAGCTTTAGCTTTTATTCCGTTTGGGAGCTTAAGTCGCACAAGCTTTTGTTTACAAAAATTTCGATGGCCTATAGTTCGCAAGTTATGCAATCAGTTGACATAAGATTGTGCATGCGTGTAGACATGTTAATGGCCTTTATACATGCCAAGTTTCAGACGGCTACCTACTCATACAAGCAAGCAGTAGCGGTTTGAAATTTTCACAATTTGGGCTTCACGTTCGGGACGATTCGTGACCTTAGGTGACTTGCACAATTCGGGCTGAAACTAGTGCCAAATGAGAGGGTTGGGATAAACATTCAATTGACCATATGTGCCAAAAATTCTCGTTCTTTAGTTTTCGAGTTATAGCCCCTGAAAGTCGTAAACTGCACGACTTTGCCCTCGAATATCTCGACAACGGAGAAAGGAGAATTTCTGGTATTTTTTCCCAAGAAATATATGGGAATTATCTGTATTTTAGCAGAGTTTCAGAACGATTCGTGAAAGTCACCTTTTAAGAATAACTTCCACTGCAGCCCATACATAAAAGTTTGTTCCTTTATTACTCTGCACATGGACAATTATTTGCGCTGTTATTTGCCCCAGGCATGTACCTATGTAATTACCGTTTACAATGTAAAGATGGATGTTATCGGTCGCTGAACGTCGGAGCAGTAGGCGTTTAATGCATTTTCCCATAGGGTCCAATGCAAAATTGACACCTCATTTTCTCCATTCTCAAGAGCTTTGAGTCTCTGCAAAACATATACATGTGTAGACACAAATAAGTGAAATAGAATGAAGGCTATTTCAGCTTTAGCTTTTATTCCGTTTGGGAGCTAAAGTCGCACAAACTTTTGTTTACAAAAATTTCGATGGCCCATAGTTCGCAAGTTATGCAATCAGTTGACATAAGAATGTGCATGCGTGTAGACATGTTAATGGCCTTTATACATGCCAAGTTTCAGACGGCTACCTACTCATACAAGCAAGCAGTAGCGGTTTGAAATTTTCACAATTTGGGCTTCACGTTCGGGACGATTCGTGACCTTAGGTGACTTGCACAATTCGGGCTGAAACTAGTGCCAAATGAGAGGGTTGGGATAAACATTCAATTGACCATATGTGCCAAAAATTCTCGTTCTTTAGTTTTCGAGTTATAGCCCCTGAAAGTCGTAAACTGCACGACTTTGCCCTCGAATATCTCGACAACGGAGAAAGGAGAATTTCTGGGATTTTTTCCCAAGAAATATATGGGAATTATCTGTATTTTAGCAGAGTTTCAGAACGATTCGTGAAAGTCACCTTTTAAGAATAACTTCCACTGCAGCCCATACATAAAAGTTTGCTCCTTTATTACTCTGCACATGGACAATTATTTGCGCTGTTATTTGCCCCAGGCATGTACCTATGTAATTACCGTTTACAGTGTAAAGATGGATGTTATCGGTCGCTGAACGTCGGAGCAGTAGGCGTTTAATGCATTTTCCCATAGGGTCCAATGCAAAATTGACACCTCATTTTCTCCATTCTCAAGAGCTTTGAGTCTCTGCAAAACATATACATGTGTAGACACAAATAAGTGAAATAGAATGAAGGCTATTTCAGCTTTAGCTTTTATTCCGTTTGGGAGCTAAAGTCGCACAAACTTTTGTTTACAAAAATTTCGATGGCCTATAGTTCGCAAGTTATGCAATCAGTTGACATAAGAATGTGCATGCGTGTAGACATGTTAATGGCCTTTATACATGCCAAGTTTCAGACGGCTACCTACTCATACAAGCAAGCAGTAGCGGTTTGAAATTTTCACAATTTGGGCTACACGTTCGGGACGATTCGTGACCTTAGGTGACTTGCACAATTCGGGCTGAAACTAGTGCCAAATGAGAGGGTTGGGATAAACATTCAATTGACCATATGTGCCAAAAATTCTCGTTCTTTAGTTTTCGAGTTATATCCCCTGAAAGTCGTAAACTGCACGACTTTGCCCTCGAATATCTCGACAACGGAGAAAGGAGAATTTCTGGGATTTTTTCCCAAGAAATATATGGGAATTATCTGTATTTTAGCAGAGTTTCAGAACGATTCGTGAAAGTCACCTTTTAAGAATAACTTCCACTGCAGCCCATACATAAAAGTTTGCTCCTTTATTACTCTGCACATGGACAATTATTTGCGCTGTTATTTGCCCCAGGCATGTACCTATGTAATTACCGTTTACAGTGTAAAGATGGATGTTATCGGTCGCTGAACGTCGGAGCAGTAGGCGTTTAATGCATTTTCCCATAGGGTCCAATGCAAAATTGACACCTCATTTTATCCATTCTCAAGAGCTTTCAGTCTCTGCAAAACATATACATGTGTAGACACAAATAAATGAAATAGAATGAAGGCTATTTCAGCTTTAGCTTTTATTCCGTTTGGGAGCTAAAGTCGCACAAACTTTTGTTTACAAAAATTTCGATGGCCTATAGTTCGCAAGTTATGCAATCAGTTGACATAAGATTGTGCATGCGTGTAGACATGTTAATGGCCTTTATACATGCCAAGTTTCAGACGGCTACCTACTCATACAAGCAAGCAGTAGCGGTTTGAAATTTTCACAATTTGGGCTACACGTTCGGGACGATTCGTGACCTTAGGTGACTTGCACAATTCGGGCTGAAACTAGTGCCAAATGAGAGGGTTGGGATAAACATTCAATTGACCATATGTGCCAAAAATTCTCGTTCTTTAGTTTTCGAGTTATAGCCCCTGAAAGTCGTAAACTGCACGACTTTGCCCTCGAATATCTCGACAACGGAGAAAGGAGAATTTCTGGGATCTTTTCCCAAGAAATATATGGGAATTATCTGTATTTTAGCAGAGTTTCAGAACGATTCGTGAAAGTCACCTTTTAAGAATAACTTCCACTGCAGCCCATACATAAAAGTTTGCTCCTTTATTACTCTGCACATGGACAATTATTTGCGCTGTTATTTGCCCCAGGCATGTACCTATGTAATTACCGTTTACAGTGTAAAGATGGATGTTATCGGTCGCTGAACGTCGGAGCAGTAGGCGTTTAATGCATTTTCCCATAGGGTCCAATGCAAAATTGACACCTCATTTTCTCCATTCTCAAGAGCTTTGAGTCTCTGCAAAACA
This sequence comes from Ctena decussata, assembly GCA_963989385.1. NCBI lineage: Eukaryota > Metazoa > Mollusca > Bivalvia > Lucinida > Lucinidae > Ctena > Ctena decussata. Next base: position 32,990 of record CAXDIV010000085.1, read on the forward strand.
TATACATGTGTAGACACAAATAAGTGAAATAGAATGAAAGCTATTTCAGCTTTAGCTTTTATTCCGTTTGGGAGCTTAAGTCGCACAAGCTTTTGTTTACAAAAATTTCGATGGCCTATAGTTCGCAAGTTATGCAATCAGTTGACATAAGATTGTGCATGCGTGTAGACATGTTAATGGCCTTTATACATGCCAAGTTTCAGACGGCTACCTACTCATACAAGCAAGCAGTAGCGGTTTGAAATTTTCACAATTTGGGCTACATGTTCGGGACGATTCGTGACCTTAGGTGACTTGCACAATTCGGGCTGAAACTAGTGCCAAATGAGAGGGTTGGGATAAACATTCAATTGACCATATGTGCCAAAAATTCTCGTTCTTTAGTTTTCGAGTTATAGCCCCTGAAAGTCGTAAACTGCACGACTTTGCCCTCGAATATCTCGACAACGGAGAAAGGAGAATTTCTGGGATTTTTTCCCAAGAAATATATGGGAATTATCTGTATTTTAGCAGAGTTTCAGAACGATTCGTGAAAGTCACCTTTTAAGAATAACTTCCACTGCAGCCCATACATAAAAGTTTGCTCCTTTATTACTCTGCACATGGACAATTATTTGCGCTGTTATTTGCCCCAGGCATGTACCTATGTAATTACCGTTTACAGTGTAAAGATGGATGTTATCGGTCGCTGAACGTCGGAGCAGTAGGCGTTTAATGCATTTTCCCATAGGGTCCAATGCAAAATTGACACCTCATTTTCTCCATTCTCAAGAGCTTTGAGTCTCTGCAAAACATATACATGTGTAGACACAAATAAGTGAAATAGAATAAAGGCTATTTCAGCTTTAGCTTTTATTTCGTTTGGGAGCTAAAGTCGCACAAACTTTTGTTTACAAAAATTTCGATGGCCTATAGTTCGCAAGTTATGCAATCAGTTGACATAAGATTGTGCATGCGTGTAGACATGTTAATGGCCTTTATACATGCCAAGTTTCAGACGGCTACCTACTCATACAAGCAAGCAGTAGCGGTTTGAATTTTTCACAATTTGGGCTACACGTTCGGGACGATTCGTGACCTTAGGTGACTTGCACAATTCGGGCTGAAACTAGTGCCAAATGAGAGGGTTGGGATAAACATTCAATTGACCATATGTGCCAAAAATTCTCGTTCTTTAGTTTTCGAGTTATAGCCCCTAAAAGTCGTAAACTGCACGACTTTGCCCTCGAATATCTCGACAACGGAGAAAGGAGAATTTCTGGGATCTTTTCCCAAGAAATATATGGGAATTATCTGTATTTTAGCAGAGATTCAGAACGATTCGTGAAAGTCACCTTTTAAGAATAACTTCCACTGCAGCCCATACATAAAAGTTTGCTCCTTTATTACTCTGCACATGGACAATTATTTGCGCTGTTATTTGCCCCAGGCATGTACCTATGTAATTACCGTTTACAGTGTAAAGATGGATGTTATCGGTCGCTGAACGTCGGAGCAGTAGGCGTTTAATGCATTTTCCCATAGGGTCCAATGCAAAATTGACACCTCATTTTCTCCATTCTCAAGAGCTTTGAGTCTCTGCAAAACATATACATGTGTAGACACAAATAAGTGAAATAGAATGAAGGCTATTTCAGCTTTGGCTTTTATTCCGTTTGGGAGCTAAAGTCGCACACTTTTGTTTACAAAAATTTCGATGGCCTATAGTTCGCAAGTTATGCAATCAGTTGACATAAGATTGTGCATGCGTGTAGACATGTTAATGGCCTTTATACATGCCAAGTTTCAGACGGCTACCTACTCATACAAGCAAGCAGTAGCGGTTTGAAATTTTCACAATTTGGGCTACACGTTCGGGACGATTCGTGACCTTAGGTGACTTGCACAATTCGGGCTGAAACTAGTGCCAAATGAGATGGTTGGGATAAACATTCAATTGACCATATGTGCCAAAAATTCTCGTTCTTTAGTTTTCGAGTTATAGCCCCTGAAAGTCGTAAACTGCACGACTTTGCCCTCGAATATCTCGACAACGGAGAAAGGAGAATTTCTGGGATTTTTTCCCAAGAAATATATGGGAATTATCTGTATTTTAGCAGAGTTTCAGAACGATTCGTGAAAGTCACCTTTTAAGAATAACTTCCACTGCAGCCCATACATAAAAGTTTGCTCCTTTATTACTCTGCACATGGACAATTATTTGCGCTGTTATTTGCCCCAGGCATGTACCTATGTAATTACCGTTTACAGTGTAAAGATGGATGTTATCGGTCGCTGAACGTCGGAGCAGTAGGCGTTTAATGCATTTTCCCAAAGGGTCCAATGCAAAATTGACACCTCATTTTCTCCATTCTCAAGAGCTTTGAGTCTCTGCAAAACATATACATGTGTAGACACAAATAAGTGAAATAGAATGAAGGCTATTTCAGCTTTAGCTTTTATTCCGTTTGGGAGCTAAAGTCGCACAAACTTTTGTTTACAAAAATTTCGATGGCCTATAGTTCGCAAGTTATGCAATCAGTTGACATAAGATTGTGCATGCGTGTAGACATGTTAATGGCCTTTATACATGCCAAGTTTCAGACGGCTACCTACTCATACAAGCAAGCAGTAGCGGTTTGAATTTTTCACAATTTGGGCTACACGTTCGGGACGATTCGTGACCTTAGGTGACTTGCACATTTCGGGCTGAAACTAGTGCCAAATGAGAGGGTTGGGATAAACATTCAATTGACCATATGTGCCAAAAATTCTCGTTCTTTAGTTTTCGAGTTATAGCCCCTGAAAGTCGTAAACTGCACGACTTTGCCCTCGAATATCTCGACAACGGAGAAAGGAGAATTTCTGGGATTTTTTCCCAAGAAATATATGGGAATTATCTGTATTTTAGCAGAGTTTCAGAACGATTCGTGAAAGTCACCTTTTAAGAATAACTTCCACTGCAGCCCATGCATAAAAGCTTGCTCCTTTATTACTCTGCACATGGACAATTATTTGCGCTGTTATTTGCCCCAGGCATGTACCTATGTAATTACCGTTTACAGTGTAAAGATGGATGTTATCGGTCGCTGAACGTCGGAGCAGTAGGCGTTTAATGCATTATCCCATAGGGTCCAATGCAAAATTGACACCTCATTTTCTCCATTCTCAAGAGCTTTGAGTCTCTGCAAAACATATACATGTGTAGACACAAATAAGTGAAATAGAATGAAGGCTATTTCAGCTTTAGCTTTTATTCCGTTTGGAAGCTAAAGTCGCACAAACTTTTGTTTACAAAAATTTCGATGGTCTATAGTTCGCAAGTTATGCAATCAGTTGACATAAGATTGTGCATGCGTGTAGACATGTTAATGGCCTTTATACATGCCAAGTTTCAGACGGCTACCTACTCATACAAGCAAGCAGTAGCGGTTTGAAATTTTCACAATTTGGGCTACACGTTCGGGACGATTCGTGACCTTAGGTGACTTGCACAATTCGGGCTGAAACTAGTGCCAAATGAGAGGGTTGGGATAAACATTCAAATGACCATATGTGCCAAAAATTCTCCTTCTTTAGTTTTCGAGTTATAGCCCCTGAAAGTCGTAAACTGCACGACTTTGCCCTCGAATATCTCGACAACGGAGAAAGGAGAATTTCTGGGATTTTTTCCCAAGAAATATATGGGAATTATCTGTATTTTAGCAGAGTTTCAGAACGATTCGTGAAAGTCACCTTTTAAGAATAACTTCCACTGCAGCCCATACATAAAAGTTTGCTCCTTTATTACTCTGCACATGGACAATTATTTGCGCTGTTATTTGCCCCAGGCATGTACCTATGTAATTACCGTTTACAGTGTAAAGATAGATGTTATCGGTTGCTGAACGTCGGAGCAGTAGCGTTTAATGCATTTTCCCATAGGGTCCAATGCAAAATTGACACCTCATTTTCTCCATTCTCATGAGCTTTGAGTCTCTGCAAAACATATACATGTGTAGACACAAATAAGTGAAATAGAATGAAGGCTATTTCAGCTTTGGCTTTTATTCCGCTTGGGAGCTAAAGTCGCACAAACTTTTGTTTACAAAAATTTCGATGGCCTATAGTTCGCAAGTTATGCAATCAGTTGACATAAGATTGTGCATGCGTGTAGACATGTTAATGGCCTTTATACATGCCAAGTTTCAGACGGCTACCTACTCATACAAGCAAGCAGTAGCGGTTTGAAATTTTCACAATTTGGGCTACACGTTCGGGACGATTCGTGACCTTAGGTGACTTGCACAATTCGGGCTGAAACTAGTGCCAAATGAGAGGGTTGGGATAAACATTCAATTGACCATATGTGCCAAAAATTCTCGTTCTTTAGTTTTCGAGTTATAGCCCCTGAAAGTCGTAAACTGCACGACTTTGCCCTCGAATATCTCGACAACGGAGAAAGGAGAATTTCTGGGATTTTTCCCCAAGAAATATATGGGAATTATCTGTATTTTAGCAGGGTTTCAGAACGATTCGTGAAAGTCACCTTTTAAGAATAACTTCCACTGCAGCCCATACATAAAAGTTTGCTCCTTTATTACTCTGCACATGGACAATTATTTGCGCTGTTATTTGCCCCAGGCATGTACCTATGTAATTACCGTTTACAGTGTAAAGATGGATGTTATCGGTCGCTGAACGTCGGAGCAGTAGGCGTTTAATGCATTTTCCCATAGGGTCCAATGCAAAATTGACACCTCATTTTCTCCATTCTCAAGAGCTTTGAGTCTCTGCAAAACATATACATGTGTAGACACAAATAAGTGAAATAGAATGAAGCTATTTCAGCTTTAGCTTTTATTCCGTTTGGGAGCTAAAGTCGCACAAACTTTTGTTTACAAAAATTTCGATGGTCTATTGTTCGCAAGTTATGCAATCAGTTGACATTAGATTGTGCATGCGTGTAGACATGTTAATGGCCTTTATACATGCCAAGTTTCAGACGGCTACCTACTCATACAAGCAAGCAGTAGCGGTTTGAAATTTTCACAATTTGGGCTACACGTTCGGGACGATTCGTGACCTTAGGTGACTTGCACAATTCGGGCTGAAACTAGTGCCAAATGAGAGGGTTGGGATAAACATTCAAATGACCATATGTGCCAAAAATTCTTGTTCTTTAGTTTTCGAGTTATAGCCCCTGAAAGTCGTAAACTGCACGACTTTGCCCTCGAATATCTCGACAACGGAGAAAGGAGAATTTCTGGGATTTTTTCCCAAGAAATATATGGGAATTATCTGTATTTTAGCAGAGTTTCAGAACGATTCGTGAAAGTCACCTTTTAAGAATAACTTCCACTGCAGCCCATACATAAAAGTTTGCTCCTTTATTACTCTGCACATGGACAATTATTTGCGCTGTTATTTGCCCCAGGCATGTACCTATGTAATTACCGTTTACAGTGTAAAGATGGATGTTATCGGTCGCTGAACGTCGGAGCAGTAGGCGTTTAATGCATTTCCCATAGGGTCCAATGCAAAATTGACACCTCATTTTCTCCATTCTCAAGAGCTTTGAGTCTCTGCAAAACATATACATGTGTAGACACAAATAAGTGAAATAGAATGAAGGCTATTTCAGCTTTGGCTTTTATTCCGTTTGGGAGCTAAAGTCGCACAAACTTTTGTTTACAAAAATTTCGATGGCCTATAGTTCGCAAGTTATGCAATCAGTTGACGTAAGATTGTGCATGCGTGTAGACATGTTAATGGCCTTTATACATGCCAAGTTTCAGACGGCTACCTTCTCATACAAGCAAGCAGTAGCGGTTTGAAATTTTCACAATTTGGGCTACACGTTCGGGACGATTCGTGACCTTAGGTGACTTGCACAATTCGGGCTGAAACTAGTGCCAAATGAGAGGGTTGGGATAAACATTCAATTGACCATATGTGCCAAAAAATTCTCGTTCTTTAGTTTTCGAGTTATAGCCCCTGAAAGTCGTAAACTGCACGACTTTGCCCTCGAATATCTCGACAACGGAGAAAGGAGAATTTCTGGGATTTTTTCCCAAGAAATATATGGGAATTATCTGTATTTTAGCAGAGTTTCAGAACGATTCGTGAAAGTCACCTTTTAAGAATAACTTCCACTGCAACCCATACATAAAAGTTTGCTCCTTTATTACTCTGCACATGGACAATTATTTGCGCTGTTATTTGCCCCAGGCATGTACCTATGTAATTACCGTTTACAGTGTAAAGATGGATGTTATCGGTCGCTGAACGTCGGAGCAGTAGGCGTTTAATGCATTTTCCCATAGGGTCCAATGCAAAATTGACACCTCATTTTCTCCATTCTCAAGAGCTTTGAGTCTCTGCAAAACATATACATGTGTAGACACAAATAAGTGAAATAGAATGAAGGCTATTTCAGCTTTGGCTTTTATTCCGTTTGGGAGCTAAAGTCGCACAAACTTTTGTTTACAAAAATTTCGATGGCCTAAAGTTCGCAAGTTATGCAATCAGTTGACATAAGATTGTGCATGCGTGTAGACATGTTAATGGCCTTTATACATGCCAAGTTTCAGACGGCTACCTTCTCATACAAGCAAGCAGTAGCGGTTTGAAATTTTCACAATTTGGGCTACACGTTCGGGACGATTCGTGACCTTAGGTGACTTGCACAATTCGGGCTGAAACTAGTGCCAAATGAGAGGGTTGGGATAAACATTCAATTGACCATATGTGCCAAAAATTCTCGTTCTTTAGTTTTCGAGTTATAGCCCCTGAAAGTCGTAAACTGCACGACTTTGCCCTCGAATATCTCGACAACGGAGAAAGGAGAATTTCTGGGATTTTTTTCCCAAGAAATATATGGGAATTATCTGTATTTTAGCAGAGTTTCAGAACGATTCGTGAAAGTCACCTTTTAAGAATAACTTCCACTGCAGCCCATACATAAAGGTTTGCTCCTTTATTACTCTGCACATGGACAATTATTTGCGCTGTTATTTGCCCCAGGCATGTACCTGTGTAATTACCGTTTACAGTGTAAAGATGGATGTTATCGGTCGCTGAACGTCGGAGCAGTAGGCGTTTAATGCATTTTCCCATAGGTCCAATGCAAAATTGACACCTCATTTTCTCCATTCTCAAGAGCTTTGAGTCTCTGCAAAACATATACATGTGTAGACACAAATAAGTGAAATAGAATGAAGGCTATTTCAGCTTTAGCTTTTATTCCGTTTGGGAGCTAAAGTCGCACAAACTTTTGTTTACATAAATTTCGATGGTCTATAGTTCGCAAGTTATGCAATCAGTTGACATAAGATTGTGCATGCGTGTAGACATGTTAATGGCCTTTATACATGCCAAGTGTCAGACGGCTACCTACTCATACAAGCAAGCAGTAGCGGTTTGAAATTTTCACAATTTGGGCTACACGTTCGGGACGATTCGTGACCTTAGGTGACTTGCACAATTCGGGCTGAAACTAGTGCCAAATGAGAGGGTTGGGTAACATTCAATTGACTATATGTGCCAAAAATTCTCGTTCTTTAGTTTTCGAGTTATAGCCCCTGAAAGTCGTAAACTGCACGACTTTGCCCTCGAATATCTCGACAACGGAGAAAGGAGAATTTCTGGGATTTTTTCCCAAGAAATATATGGGAATTATCTGTATTTTAGCAGGGTTTCAGAACGATTCGTGAAAGTCACCTTTTAAGAATAACTTCCACTGCAGCCCATACATAAAAGTTTGCTCCTTTATTACTCTGCACATGGGCAATTATTTGCGCTGTTATTTGCCCCAGGCATGTACCTGTGTAATTACCGTTTACAGTGTAAAGATGGATGTTATCGGTCGCTGTACGTCGGAGCAGTAGGCGTTTAATGCATTTTCCCAAAGGGTCCAATGCAAAATTGACACCTCATTTTCTCCATTCTCAAGAGCTTTGAGTCTCTGCAAAACATATACATGTGTAGACACAAATAAGTGAAATAGAATGAAGACTATTTCAGCTTTAGCTTTTATTCCGTTTGGGAGCTAAAGTCGCACAAACTTTTGTTTACAAAAATTTCGATGGTCTATAGTTTGCAAGTTATGCAATCAGTTGACATAAGATTGTGCATGCGTGTAGACATGTTAATGGCCTTTATACATGCCAAGTTTCAGACGGCTACCTACTCATACAAGCAAGCAGTAGCGGTTTGAAATTTTCACAATTTGGGCTACACGTTCGGGACGATTCGTGACCTTAGGTGACTTGCACAATTCGGGCTGAAACTAGTGCCAAATGAGAGGGTTGGGATAAACATTCAATTGACCATATGTGCAAAAAATTCTCGTTCTTTAGTTTTCGAGTTATAGCCCCTGAAATTCGTAAACTGCACGACTTTGCCCTCGAATATCTCGACAACGGAGAAAGGAGAATTTCTGGGATTTTTTCCCAAGAAATATATGGGAATTATCTGTATTTTAGCAGAGTTTCAGAACGATTCGTGAAAGTCACCTTTTAAGAATAACTTCCACGGCAGCCCATACATAAAAGTTTGCTCCTTTATTACTCTGCACATGGACAATTATTTGCGCTGTTATTTGCCCCAGGCATGTACCTATGTGATTACCGTTTACAGTGTAAAGATGGATGTTATCGGTCGCTGAACGTCGGAGCAGTAGGCGTTTCATGCATTTTCCCATAGGGTCCAATGCAAAATTGACACCTCATTTTCTCCATTCTCAAGAGCTTTGAGTCTCTGCAAAACATATACATGTGTAAACACAAATAAGTGAAATAGAATGAAGGCTATTTCAGCTTTGGCTTTTATTCCGTTTGGGAGCTAAAGTCGCACAAACTTTTGTTTACAAAAAATTCGATGGCCTATAGTTCGCAAGTTATGCAATCAGTTGACATAAGATTGTGCGTGCGTGTAGACATGTTAATGGCCTTTATACATGCCAAGTTTCAGACGGCTACCTTCTCATACAAGCAAGCAGTAGCGGTTTGAAATTTTCACAATTTGGGCTACACGTTCGGGACGATTCGTAACCTTAGGTGACTTGCACAATTCGGGCTGAAACTAGTGCCAAATGAGAGGGTTGGGATAAACATTCAATTGACCATATGTGCCAAAAATTCTCGTTCTTTAGTTTTCGAATTATAGCCCCTGAAAGTCGTAAACTGCACGACTTTGCCCTCGAATATCTCGACACGGAGAAAGGAGAATTTCTGGGATTTTTTCCCAAGAAATATATGGGAATTATCTGTATTTTAGCAGAGTTTCAGAACGATTCGTGAAAGTCACCTTTTAAGAATAACTTCCACTGCAGCCCATACATAAAAGTTTGCTCCTTTATTACTCTGCACATGGACAATTATTTGCGCTGTTATTTGCCCCAGGCGTGTACCTGTGTAATTACCGTTTACAGTGTAAAGATGGATGTTATCGGTCGCTGAACGTCGGAGCAGTAGGCGTTTAATGCATTTTCCCATAGGGTCCAATGCAAAATTGACACCTCATTTTCTCCATTCTCAAGAGCTTTGAGTCTCTGCAAAACATATACATGTGTAGACACAAATAAGTGAAATAGAATGAAGGCTATTTCAGCTTTAGCTTTTATTCCGTTTGGGAGCTAAAGTCGCACAAACTTTTGTTTACAAAAATTTCGATGGTCTATAGTTCGCAAGTTATGCAATCAGTTGACATAAGATTGTGCATGCGTGTAGACATGTTAATGGCCTTTATACATGCCAAGTTTCAGACGGCTACCTACTCATACACGCAAGCAGTAGCGGTTTGAAATTTTCACAATTTGGGCTACACGTTCGGGACGATTCGTGACCTTAGGTGACTTGCACAATTCGGGCTGAAACTAGTGCCAAATGAGAGGGTTGGGATAAACATTCAATTGACCATATGTGCCAAAAATTCTCGTTCTTTAGTTTTCGAGTTATAGCCCCTGAAAGTCGTAAACTGCACGACTTTGCCCTCGAATATCTCGACAACGGAGAAAGGAGAATTTCTGGGATTTTTTCCCAAGAAATATATGGGAATTATCTGTATTTTAGCAGAGTTTCAGAACGATTCGTGAAAGTCACCTTTTAAGAATAACTTCCACTGCAGCCCATACATAAAAGTTTGCTCCTTTATTACTCTGCACATGGACAATTATTTGCGCTGTTATTTGCCCCAGGCATGTACCTATGTAATTACCGTTTACAGTGTAAAGATGGATGTTATCGGTCGCTGAACGTCGGAGCAGTAGGCGTTTAATGCATTTTCCCATAGGGTCCAATGCAAAATTGACACCTCATTTTCTCCATTCTCAAGAGCTTTGAGTCTCTGCAAAACATATACATGTGTAGACACAAATAAGTGAAATAGAATGAAGGCTATTTCAGCTTTGGCTTTTATTCCGTTTGGGAGCTAAAGTCGCACAAACTTTTGTTTACAAAAATTTCGATGGCCTATAGTTCGCAAGTTATGCAATCAGTTGACATAAGATTGTGCATGCGTGTAGACATGTTAATGGCCTTTATACATGCCAAGTTTCAGACGGCTACCTACTCATACAAGCAAGCAGTAGCGGTTTGAAATTTTCACAATTTGGGCTACACGTTCGGGACGATTCGTGACCTTAGGTGACTTGCACAATTCGGGCTGAAACTAGTGCCAAATGAGAGGGTTGGGATAAACATTCAATTGACCATATGTGCCAAAAATTCTCGTTCTTTAGTTTTCGAGTTATAGCCCCTGAAAGTCGTAAACTGCACGACTTTGCCCTCGAATATCTCGACAACGGAGAAAGGAGAATTTCTGGGATTTTTTCCCAAGAAATATATGGGAATTATCTGTATTTTAGCAGAGTTTCAGAACGATTCGTGAAAGTCAACTTTTAAGAATAACTTCCACTGCAGCCCATACATAAAAATTTGCTCCTTTATTACTCTGCACATGGACAATTATTTGCGCTGTTATTTGCTCCAGGCATGTACCTATGTAATTACCGTTTACAGTGTAAAGATGGATGTTATCGGTCGCTGAACGTCGGAGCAGTAGGCGTTTAATGCATTTTCCCAAAGGGTCCAATGCAAAATTGACACCTTATTTTCTCCATTCTCAAGAGCTTTGAGTCTCTGCAAAACATATACATGTGTAGACACAAATAAGTGAAATAGAATGAAGGCTATTTCAGCTTTAGCTTTTATTCCGTTTGGGAGCTAAAGTCGCACAAACTTTTGTTTACAAAAACTTCGATGGTCTATAGTTCGCAAGTTATGCAATCAGTTGACATAAGATTGTGCATGCGTGTAGACATGTTAATGGCCTTTATACATGCCAAGTTTCAGACGGCTACCTACTCATACAAGCAAGCAGTAGCGGTTTGAAATTTTCACAATTTGGGCTACACGTTCGGGACGATTCGTGACCTTAGGTGACTTGCACAATTCGGGCTGAAACTAGTGCCAAATGAGAGGGTTGGGATAAACATTCAATTGACCATATGTGCCAAAAATTCTCGTTCTTTAGTTTTCGAGTTATAGCCCCTGAAAGTCGTAAACTGCACGACTTTGCCCTCGAATATCTCGACAACGGAGAAAGGAGAATTTCTGGGATTTTTTCCCAAGAAATATATGGGAATTATCTGTATTTTAGCAGAGTTTCAGAACGATTCGTGAAAGTCACCTTTTAAGAATAACTTCCACTGCAGCCCATACATATAATGTTTGCTCCTTTATTACTCTGCACATGGACAATTATTTGCGCTGTTATTTGCCCCAGGCATGTACCTATGTAATTACCGTTTACAGTGTAAAGATGGATGTTATCGGTCGCTGAACGTCGGAGCAGTAGGCGTTTAATGCATTTTCCCATAGGGTCCAATGCAAAATTGACACCTCATTTTCTCCATTCTCAAGAGCTTTGAGTCTCTGCAAAACATATACATGTGTAGACACAAATAAGTGAAATAGATGAAAGGCTATTTCAGCTTTGGCTTTTATTCCGTTTGGGAGCTGAAGTCGCACAAACTTTTGTTTACAAAAATTTCGATGGCCTATAGTTCGCAAGTTATGCAATCAGTTGACATAAGATTGTGCATGCGTGTAGACATGTTAATGGCCTTTATACATGCCAAGTTTCAGACGGCTACCTACTCATACAAGCAAGCAGTTGCGGTTTGAAATTTTCACAATATGGGCTACACATTCGGGACGATTCGTGACCTTAGGTGACTTGCACAATTCGGGCTGAAACTAGTGCCAAATGAGAGGGTTGGGATAAACATTCAATTGACCATATGTGCCAAAAATTCTCGTTCTTTAGTTTTCGAGTTATAGCCCCTGAAAGTCGTAAACTGCACGACTTTGCCCTCGAATATCTCGACAACGGAGAAAGGAGAATTTCTGGGATTTTTTCCCAAGAAATATATGGGAATTATCTGTATTTTAGCAGAGTTTCAGAACGATTCGTGAAAGTCACCTTTTAAGAATAACTTCCACTGCAGCCCATACATAAAAGTTTGCTCCTTTATTACTCTGCACATGGACAATTATTTGCGCTGTTATTTACCCCAGGCATGTACCTATGTAATTACCGTTTACAGTGTAAAGATGGATGTTATCGGTCGCTGAACGTCGGAGCAGTAGGCGTTTAATGCATTTTCCCATAGGGTCCAATGCAAAATTGACACCTCATTTTCTCCATTCTCAAGAGCTTTGAGTCTCTGCAAAACATATACATGTGTAGACACAAATAAGTGAAATAGAATGAAGGCTATTTCAGCTTTGGCTTTTATTCCGTTTGGGAGCTAAAGTCGCACAAACTTTTGTTTACAAAAATTTCGATGGTCTATAGTTCGCAAGTTATGCAATCAGTTGACATAAGATTGTGCATGCGTGTAGACATGTTAATGGCCTTTATACATGTCAAGTTTCAGACGGCTACCTACTCATACAAGCAAGCAGTAGCGGTTTGAAATTTTCACAATTTGGGCTACACGTTCGGGACGATTCGTGACCTTAGGTGACTTGCACAATTCGGGCTGAAACTAGTGCCAAATGAGAGGGTTGGGATAAACATTCAATTGACCATATGTGCCAAAAATTCTCGTTCTTTAGTTTTCGAGTTATAGCCCCTGAAAGTCGTAAACTGCACGACTTTGCCCTCGAATATCTCGACAACGGAGAAAGGAGAATTTCTGGGATTTTTTCCCAAGAAATATATGGGAATTATCTGTATTTTAGCAGAGTTTCAGAACGATTCGTGAAAGTCACCTTTTAAGAATAACTTCCACTGCAGCCCATACATAAAAGTTTGCTCCTTTATTACTCTGCACATGGACAATTATTTGCGCTGTTATTTGCCCCAGGCATGTACCTATGTAATTACCGTTTACAGTGTAAAGATGGATGTTATCGGTCGCTGAACGTCGGAGCAGTAGCGTTTAATGCATTTTCCCATAGGGTCCAATGCAAAATTGACACCTCATTTTCTCCATTATCAAGAGCTTTGAGTTTCTGCAAAACATATACATGTGTAGACACAAATAAGTGAAATAGAATGAAGGCTATTTCAGCTTTGGCTTTTATTCCGTTTGGGAGCTAAAGTCGCACAAACTTTTGTTTACAAAAATTTCGATGGCCTATAGTTCGCAAGTTATGCAATCAGTTGACATAAGATTGTGCATGCGTGTAGAGATGTTAATGGCCTTTATACATGCCAAGTTTCAGACGGCTACCTACTCATACAAGCAAGCAGTAGCGGTTTGAAATTTTCTCAATTTGGGCTACACGTTCGGGACGATTCGTGACCTTAGGTGACTTGCACAATTCGGGCTGAAGCTAGAGCCAAATGAGAGGGTTGGGATAAACATTCAATTGACCATATGTGCCAAAAATTCTCGTTCTTTAGTTTTCGAGTTATAGCCCCTGAAAGTCGTAAACTGCACGACTTTGCCCTCGAATATCTCGACAACGGAGAAAGGAGAATTTCTGGGATTTTTTCCCAAGAAATATATGGGAATTATCTGTATTTTAGCAGAGTTTCAGAACGATTCGTGAAAGTCACCTTTTAAGAATAACTTCCACTGCAGCCCATACATAAAAGTTTGCTCCTTTATTACTCTGCACATGGACAATTATTTGCGCTGTTATTTGCCCCAGGCATGTACCTATGTAATTACCGTTTACAGTGTAAAGATGGGTGTTATCGGTCGCTGAACGTCGGAGCAGTAGGCGTTTAATGCATTTTCCCATAGGGTCCAATGCAAAATTGACACCTCATTTTCTCCATTCTCAAGAGCTTTGAGTCTCTGCAAAACATATACATGTGTAGACACAAATAAGTGAAATAGAATGAAGGCTATTTCAGCTTTAGCTTTTATTCCGTTTGGGAGCTAAAGTCGCACAAACTTTTGTTTACAAAAATTTCGATGGTCTATAGTTCGCAAGTTATGCAATCAGTCGACATAAGATTGTGCATGCGTGTAGACATGTTAATGGCCTTTATACATGCCAAGTTTCAGACGGCTACCTACTCATACAAGCAAGCAGTAGCGGTTTGAAATTTTCACAATTTGGGCTACACGTTCGGGACGTTTCGTGACCTTAGGTGACTTGCACAATTCGGGCTGAAACTAGTGCCAAATGAGAGGGTTGGGATAAACATTCAATTGACCATATGTGCCAAAAATTCTCGTTCTTTAGTTTTCGAGTTATAGCCCCTGAAAGTCGTAAACTGCACGACTTTGCCCTCGAATATCTCGACAACGGAGAAAGGAGAATTTCTGGGATTTTTTCCCAAGAAATATATGGGAATTATCTGTATTTTAGCAGAGTTTCAGAACGATTCGTGAAAGTCACCTTTTAAGAATAACTTCCACTGCAGCCCATACATAAAAGTTTGCTCCTTTATTACTCTGCACATGGACAATTATTTGCGCTGTTATTTGCCCCAGGCATGTACCTATGTAATTACCGTTTACAGTGTAAAGATGGATGTTATCGGTCGCTGAACGTCGGAGCAGTAGGCGTTTAATGCATTTTCCCATAGGGTCCAATGCAAATTGACACCTCATTTTCTCCATTCTCAAGAGCTTTGAGTCTCTGCAAAACATATACATGTGTAGACACAAATAAGTGAAATAGAATGAAGGCTATTTCAGCTTTAGCTTTTATTCCGTTTGGGAGCTAAAGTCGCACAAACTTTTGTTTACAAAAATTTCGATGGCCTATAGTTCGCAAGTTATGCAATAAGTTGACATAAGAATGTGCATGCGTGTAGACATGTTAATGGCCTTTATACATGCCAAGTTTCAGACGGCTACCTACTCATACAAGCAAGCAGTAGCGGTTTGAAATTTTCACAATTTGGGCTACACGTTCGGGACGATTCGTGACCTTAGGTGACTTGCACAATTCGGGCTGAAACTAGTGCCAAATGAGAGGGTTGGGATAAACATTTAATTGACCATATGTGCCAAAAATTCTCGTTCTTTAGTTTTCGAGTTATAGCCCCTGAAAGTCGTAAACTGCACGACTTTGCCCTCGAATATCTCGACAACGGAGAAAGGAGAATTTCTGGGATTTTTTCCCAAGAAATATATGGGAATTATCTGTATTTTAGCAGAGTTTCAGAACGATTCGTGAAAGTCACCTTTTAAGAATAACTTCCACTGCAGCCCATACATAAAAGTTTGCTCCTTTATTACTCTGCACATGGACAATTATTTGCGCTGTTATTTGCCCCAGGCATGTACCTATGTAATTACCGTTTACAGTGTAAAGATGGATGTTATCGGTCGCTGAACGTCGGAGCAGTAGGCGTTTAATGCATTTTCCCATAGGGTCCAATGCAAAATTGACACCTCATTTTCTCCATTCTCAAGAGCTTTGAGTCTCTGCAAAACATATACATGTGTAGACACAAATAAGTGAAATAGAATGAAGGCTATTTCAGCTTTGGCTTTTATTTCGTTTGGGAGCTAAAGTCGCACAAACTTTTGTTTACAAAAATTTCGATGGTCTATAGTTCGCAAGTTATGCAATCAGTTGACATAAGATTGTGCATGCGTGTAGACATGTTAATGGCCTTTATACATGCCAAGTTTCAGACGGCTACCTACTCATACAAGCAAGCAGTAGCGGTTTGAAATTTTCACAATTTGGGCTACACGTTCGGGACGATTCGTGACCTTAGGTGACTTGCACAATTCGGGCTGAAACTAGTGCCAAATGAGAGGGTTGGGATAAACATTCAATTGACCATATGTGCCATAAATTCTCGTTCTTTAGTTTTCGAGTTATAGCCCCTGAAAGTCGTAAACTGCACGACTTTGCCCTCGAATATCTCGACAACGGAGAAAGGAGAATTTCTGGGATTTTTTCCCAAGAAATATATGGGAATTATCTGTATTTTAGCAGTTTCAGAACGATTCGTGAAAGTCACCTTTTAAGAATAACTTCCACTGCAGCCCATACATAAAAGTTTGCTCCTTTATTACTCTGCACATGGACAATTATTTGCGCTGTTATTTGCCCCAGGCATGTACCTATGTAATTACCGTTTACAGTGTAAAGATGGATGTTATCGGTCGCTGAACGTCGGAGCAGTAGGCGTTTAATGCATTTTCCCATAGGGTCCAATGCAAAATTGACACCTCATTTTCTCCATTCTCAAGAGCTTTGAGTCTCTGCAAAACATATACATGTGTAGACACAAATAAGTGAAATAGAATGAAGGCTATTTCAGCTTTGGCTTTTATTCCGTTTGGGAGCTAAAGTCGCACAAACTTTTGTTTACAAAAATTTCGATGGTCTATAGTTCGCAAGTTATGCAATC
This sequence comes from Ctena decussata, assembly GCA_963989385.1. Classification (NCBI taxonomy): domain Eukaryota; kingdom Metazoa; phylum Mollusca; class Bivalvia; order Lucinida; family Lucinidae; genus Ctena; species Ctena decussata. The sequence continues at coordinate 49,793 of CAXDIV010000085.1, forward strand.
AGTTGACATAAGATTGTGCATGCGTGTAGACATGTTAATGGCCTTTATACATGCCAAGTTTCAGACGGCTACCTACTCATACAAGCAAGCAGTAGCGGTTTGAAATTTTCACAATTTGGGCTACACGTTCGGGACGATTCGTGACCTTAGGTGACTTGCACAATTCGGGCTGAAACTAGTGCCAAATGAGAGGGTTGGGATAAACATTCAATTGACCATATGTGCCAAAAATTCTCGTTCTTTAGTTTTCGAGTTATAGCCCCTGAAAGTCGTAAACTGCACGACTTTGCCCTCGAATATCTCGACAATGGAGAAAGGAGAATTTCTGGGATTTTTTCCCAAGAAATATATGGGAATTATCTGTATTTTAGCAGAGTTTCAGAACGATTCGTGAAAGTCACCTTTTAAGAATAACTTCCACTGCAGCCCATACATAAAAGTTTGCTCCTTTATTACTCTGCACATGGACAATTATTTGCGCTGTTATTTGCCCCAGGCATGTACCTATGTAATTACCGTTTACAGTGTAAAGATGGATGTTATCGGTCGCTGAACGTCGGAGCAGTAGGCGTTTAATGCATTTTCCCATAGGGTCCAATGCAAAATTGACACCTCATTTTCTCCATTCTCAAGAGCTTTGAGTCTCTGCAAAACATATACATGTGTAGACACAAATAAGTGAAATAGAATGAAGGCTATTTCAGCTTTGGCTTTTATTCCGTTTGGGAGCTAAAGTCGCACAAACTTTTGTTTACAAAAATTTCGATGGCCTATAGTTCGCAAGTTATGCAATCAGTTGACATAAGATTGTGCATGCGTGTAGACATGTTAATGGCCTTTATACATGCCAAGTTTCAGACGGCTACCTACTCATACAAGCAAGCAGTAGCGGTTTGAAATTTTCACAATTTGGGCTACACGTTCGGGACGATTCGTGACCTTAGGTGACTTGCACAATTCGGGCTGAAACTAGTGCCAAATGAGAGGGTTGAGATAAACATTCAATTGACCATATGTGCCAAAAATTCTCGTTCTTTAGTTTTCGAGTTATAGCCCCTGAAAGTCGTAAACTGCACGACTTTGTTCTCGAATATCTCGACAACGGAGAAAGGAGAATTTCTGGGATTTTTTCCCAAGAAATATATGGGAATTATCTGTATTTTAGCAGAGTTTCAGAACGATTCGTGAAAGTCACCTTTTAAGAATAACTTCCACTGCAGCCCATACATAAAAGTTTGCTCCTTTATTACTCTGCACATGGACAATTATTTGCGCTGTTATTTGCCCCAGGCATGTACCTATGTAATTACCGTTTACAGTGTAAAGATGGATGTTATCGGTCGCTGAACGTCGGAGCAGTAGGCGTTTAATGCATTTTCCCATAGGGTCCAATGCAAAATTGACACCTCATTTTCTCCATTCTCAAGAGCTTTGAGTCTCTGCAAAACATATACATGTGTAGACACAAATAAGTGAAATAGAATGAAGGCTATTTCAGCTTTAGCTTTTATTCCGTTTGGGAGCTAAAGTCGCACAAACTTTTGTTTACAAAAATTTCGATGGTCTATAGTTCGCAAGTTATGCAATCAGTTGACATAAGATTGTGCAAGCGTGTAGACATGTTAATGGCCTTTATACATGCCAAGTTTCAGACGGCTACCTACTCATACAAGCAAGCAGTAGCGGTTTGAAATTTTCACAATTTGGGCTACACGTTCGGGACGATTCGTGACCTTAGGTGACTTGCACAATTCGGGCTGAAACGAGTGCCAAATGAGAGGGTTGGGATAAACATTCAATTGACCATATGTGCCAAAAATTCTCGTTCTTTAGTTTTCGAGTTATAGCCCCTGAAAGTCGTAAACTGCACGACTTTGCCCTCGAATATCTCGACAACGGAGAAAGGAGAATTTCTGGGATTTTTTCCCAAGAAATATATGGGAATTATCTGTATTTTAGCAGAGTTTCAGAACGATTCGTGAAAGTCACCTTTTAAGAATAACTTCCACTGCAGCCCATACATAAAAGTTTGCTCCTTTATTACTCTGCACATGGACAATTATTTGCGCTGTTATTTGCCCCAGGCATGTACCTATGTAATTACCGTTTACAGTGTAAAGATGGATGTTATCGGTCGCTGAACGTCGGAGCAGTAGGCGTTTAATGCATTTTCCCATAGGGTCCAATGCAAAATTGACACCTCATTTTCTCCATTCTCAAGAGCTTTGAGTCTCTGCAAAACATATACATGTGTAGACACAAATAAGTGAAATAGAATGAAGGCTATTTCAGCTTTGGCTATTATTCCGTTTGGGAGCTAAAGTCGCACAAACTTTTGTTTACAAAAATTTCGATGGCCTATAGTTCGCAAGTTATGCAATCAGTTGACATAAGATTGTGCATGCGTGTAGACATGTTAATGGCCTTTATACATGCCAAGTTTCAGACGGCTACCTACTCATACAAGCAAGCAGTAGCGGTTTGAAATTTTCACAATTTGGGCTACACGTTCGGGACGATTCGTGACCTTAGGTGACTTGCACAATTCGGGCTGAAACTAGTGCCAAATGAGAGGGTTGGGATAAACAATCAATTGACCATATGTGCCAAAAATTCTCGTTCTTTAGTTTTCGAGTTATAGCCCCTGAAAGTCGTAAACTGCACGACTTTGCCCTCGAATATCTCGACAACGGAGAAAGGAGAATTTCTTGGATTTTTTCCCAAGAAATATATGGGAATTATCTGTATTTTAGCAGAGTTTCAGAACGATTCGTGAAAGTCACCTTTTAAGAATAACTTCCACTGCAGCCCATACATAAAAGTTTGCTCCTTTATTACTCTGCACATGGATAATTATTTGCGCTGTTATTTGCCCCAGGCATGTACCTATGTAATTACCGTTTACAGTGTAAAGATGGATGTTATCGGTCGCTGAACGTCGGAGCAGTAGGCGTTTAATGCATTTTCCCATAGGGTCCAATGCAAAATTGACACCTCATTTTCTCCATTCTCAAGAGCTTTGAGTCTCTGCAAAACATATACATGTGTAGACACAAATAAGTGAAATAGAATGAAGGCTATTTCAGCTTTAACTTTTATTCCGTTTGGGAGCTAAAGTCGCACAAACTTTTGTTTACAAAAAATTCGATGGTCTATAGTTCGCAAGTTATGCAATCAGTTGACATAAGATTGTGCATGCGTGTAGACATGTTAATGGCCTTTATACATGCCAAGTTTCAGACGGCTACCTACTCATACAAGCAAGCAGTAGCGGTTTGAAATTTTCACAATTTGGGCTACACGTTCGGGACGATTCGTGACCTTAGGTGACTTGCACAATTCGGGCTGAAACTAGTGCCAAATGAGAGGGTTGGGATAAACATTCAATTGACCATATGTGCCAAAAATTCTCGTTCTTTAGTTTTCGAGTTATAGCCCCTGAAAGTCGTAAACTGCACGACTTTGCCCTCGAATATCTCGACAACGGAGAAAGGAGAATTTCTGGGATTTTTCCCAAGAAATATATGGGAATTATCTGTATTTTAGCAGAGTTTCAGAACGATTCGTGAAAGTCACCTTTTAAGAATAACTTCCACTGCAGCCCATACATAAAAGTTTGCTCCTTTATTACTCTGCACATGGACAATTATTTGCGCTGTTACTTGCCCAAGGCATGTACCTATGTAATTACCGTTTACAGTGTAAAGATGGATGTTATCGGTCGCTGAACGTCGGAGCAGTAGGCGTTTAATGCATTTTCCCATAGGGTCCAATGCAAAATTGACACCTCATTTTCTCCATTCTCAAGAGCTTTGAGTCTCTGCAAAACATATACATGTGTAGACACAAATAAGTGAAATAGAATGAAGGCTATTTCAGCTTTGGCTTTTATTCCGTTTGGGAGCTAAAGTCGCACAAACTTTTGTTTACAAAAATTTCGATGGCCTATAGTTCGCAAGTTATGAAATCGTTTGACATAAGATTGTGCATGCGTGTAGACATGTTAATGGCCTTTATACATGCCAAGTTTCAGACGGCTACCTACTCATACAAGCAAGCAGTAGCGGTTTGAAATTTTCACAATTTGGGCTACACGTTCGGGACGATTCGTGACCTTAGGTGACTTGCACAATTCGGGCTGAAACTAGTGCCAAATGAGAGGGTTGGGATAAACATTCAATTGACCATATGTGCCAAAAATTCTTGTTCTTTAGTTTTCGAGTTATAGCCCCTGAAAGTCGTAAACTGCACGACTTTGCCCTCGAATATCTCGACAACGGAGAAAGGAGAATTTCTGGGATTTTTTCCCAAGAAATATATGGGAATTATCTGTATTTTAGCAGAGTTTCAGAACGATTCGTGAAAGTCACCTTTTAAGAATAACTTCCACTGCAGCCCATACATAAAAGTTTGCTCCTTTATTACTCTGCACATGGACAATTATTTGCGCTGTTATTTGCCCCAGGCATGTACCTATGTAATTACCGTTTACAGTGTAAAGATGGATGTTATCGGTCGCTGAACGTCGGAGCAGTAGGCGTTTAATGCATTTTCCCATAGGGTCCAATGCAAAATTGACACCTCATTTTCTCCATTCTCAAGAGCTTTGAGTCTCTGCAAAACATATACATGTGTAGACACAAATAAGTGAAATAGAATGAAGGCTATTTCAGCTTTAACTTTTATTCCGTTTGGGAGCTAAAGTCGCACAAACTTTTGTTTACAAAAAATTCGATGGTCTATAGTTCGCAAGTTATGCAATCAGTTGACATAAGATTGTGCATGCGTGTAGACATGTTAATGGCCTTTATACATGCCAAGTTTCAGACGGCTACCTACTCATACAAGCAAGCAGTAGCGGTTTGAAATTTTCACAATTTGGGCTACACGTTCGGGACGATTCGTGACCTTAGGTGACTTGCACAATTCGGGCTGAAACTAGTGCCAAATGAGAGGGTTGGGATAAACATTCAATTGACCATATGTGCCAAAAATTCTCGTTCTTTAGTTTTCGAGTTATAGCCCCTGAAAGTCGTAAACTGCACGACTTTGCCCTCGAATATCTCGACAACGGAGAAAGGAGAATTTCTGGGATTTTTCCCAAGAAATATATGGGAATTATCTGTATTTTAGCAGAGTTTCAGAACGATTCGTGAAAGTCACCTTTTAAGAATAACTTCCACTGCAGCCCATACATAAAAGTTTGCTCCTTTATTACTCTGCACATGGACAATTATTTGCGCTGTTACTTGCCCCAGGCATGTACCTATGTAATTACCGTTTACAGTGTAAAGATGGATGTTATCGGTCGCTGAACGTCGGAGCAGTAGGCGTTTAATGCATTTTCCCATAGGGTCCAATGCTAAATTGACACCTCATTTTCTCCATTCTCAAGAGCTTTGAGTCTCTGCAAAACATATACATGTGTAGACACAAATAAGTGAAATAGAATGAAGGCTATTTCAGCTTTGGCTTTTATTCCGTTAGGGAGCTAAAGTCGCACAAACTTTTGTTTACAAAAATTTCGATGGCCTATAGTTCGCAAGTTATGCAATCAGTTGACATAAGATTGTGCATGCGAGTAGACATGTTAATGGCCTTTATACATGCCAAGTTTCAGACGGCTACCTACTCATACAAGCAAGCAGTAGCGGTTTGAAATTTTCACAATTTGGGCTACACGTTCGGGACGATTCGTGACCTTAGGTGACTTGCACAATTCGGGCTGAAACTAGTGCCAAATGAGAGGGTTGGGATAAACATTCAATTGACCATATGTGCCAAAAATTCTTGTTCTTTAGTTTTCGAGTTATAGCCCCTGAAAGTCGTAAACTGCACGACTTTGCCCTCGAATATCTCGACAACGGAGAAAGGAGAATTTCTGGGATTTTTTCCCAAGAAATATATGGGAATTATCTGTATTTTAGCAGAGTTTCAGAACGATTCGTGAAAGTCACCTTTTAAGAATAACTTCCACTGCAGCCCATACATAAAAGTTTGCTCCTTTATTACTCTGCACATGGACAATTATTTGCGCTGTTATTTGCCCCAGGCATGTACCTATGTAATTTCCGTTTACAGTGTAAAGATGGATGTTATCGGTCGCTGAACGTCGGAGCAGTAGGCGTTTAATGCATTTTCCCATAGGGTCCAATGCAAAATTGACACCTCATTTTCTCCATTCTCAAGAGCTTTGAGTCTCTGCAAAACATATACATGTGTAGACACAAATAAGTGAAATAGAATGAAGGCTATTTCAGCTTTAGCTTTTATTCCGTTTGGGAGCTAAAGTCGCACAAACTTTTGTTTACAAAAATTTCGATGGTCTATAGTTCGCAAGTTATGCAATCAGTTGACATAAGATTGTGCATGCGTGTAGACATGTTAATGACCTTTATACATGCCAAGTTTCAGACGGCTTCCTACTCATACAAGCAAGCAGTAGCGGTTTGAAATTTTCACAATTTGGGCTACACGTTCGGGACGATTCGTGACCTTAGGTGACTTGCACAATTCGGGCTGAAACTAGTGCCAAATGAGAGGGTTGGGATAAACATTCAATTGACCATATGTGCCAAAAATTCTCGTTCTTTAGTTTTCGAGTTATAGCCCCTGAAAGTCGTAAACTGCACGACTTTGCCCTCGAATATCTCGACAACGGAGAAAGGAGAATTTCTGGGATTTTTTCCCAAGAAATATATGGGAATTATCTGTATTTTAGCAGAGTTTCAGAACGATTCGTGAAAGTCACCTTTTAAGAATAACTTCCACTGCAGCCCATACATAAAAGTTTGCTCCTTTATTACTCTGCACATGGACAATTATTTGCGCTGTTATTTGCCCCAGGCATGTACCTATGTAATTACCGTTTACAGTGTAAAGATGGATGTTATCGGTCGCTGAACGTCGGAGCAGTAGCGTTTAATGCATTTTCCCATAGGGTCCAATGCAAAATTGACACCTCATTTTCTCCATTATCAAGAGCTTTGAGTTTCTGCAAAACATATACATGTGTAGACACAAATAAGTGAAATAGAATGAAGGCTATTTCAGCTTTGGCTTTTATTCCGTTTGGGAGCTAAAGTCGCACAAACTTTTGTTTACAAAAATTTCGATGGCCTATAGTTCGCAAGTTATGCAATCAGTTGACATAAGATTGTGCATGCGTGTAGAGATGTTAATGGCCTTTATACATGCCAAGTTTCAGACGGCTACCTACTCATACAAGCAAGCAGTAGCGGTTTGAAATTTTCTCAATTTGGGCTACACGTTCGGGACGATTCGTGACCTTAGGTGACTTGCACAATTCGGGCTGAAACTAGTGCCAAATGAGAGGGTTGGGATAAACATTCAATTGACCATATGTGCCAAAAATTCTCGTTCTTTAGTTTTCGAGTTATAGCCCCTGAAAGTCGTAAACTGCACGACTTTGCCCTCGAATATCTCGACAACGGAGAAAGGAGAATTTCTGGGATTTTTTCCCAAGAAATATATGGGAATTATCTGTATTTTAGCAGAGTTTCAGAACGATTCGTGAAAGTCACCTTTTAAGAATAACTTCCACTGCAGCCCATACATAAAAGTTTGCTCCTTTATTACTCTGCACATGGACAATTATTTGCGCTGTTATTTGCCCCAGGCATGTACCTATGTAATTACCGTTTACAGTGTAAAGATGGGTGTTATCGGTCGCTGAACGTCGGAGCAGTAGGCGTTTAATGCATTTTCCCATAGGGTCCAATGCAAAATTGACACCTCATTTTCTCCATTCTCAAGAGCTTTGAGTCTCTGCAAAACATATACATGTGTAGACACAAATAAGTGAAATAGAATGAAGGCTATTTCAGCTTTAGCTTTTATTCCGTTTGGGAGCTAAAGTCGCACAAACTTTTGTTTACAAAAATTTCGATGGTCTATAGTTCGCAAGTTATGCAATCAGTCGACATAAGATTGTGCATGCGTGTAGACATGTTAATGGCCTTTATACATGCCAAGTTTCAGACGGCTACCTACTCATACAAGCAAGCAGTAGCGGTTTGAAATTTTCACAATTTGGGCTACACGTTCGGGACGTTTCGTGACCTTAGGTGACTTGCACAATTCGGGCTGAAACTAGTGCCAAATGAGAGGGTTGGGATAAACATTCAATTGACCATATGTGCCAAAAATTCTCGTTCTTTAGTTTTCGAGTTATAGCCCCTGAAAGTCGTAAACTGCACGACTTTGCCCTCGAATATCTCGACAACGGAGAAAGGAGAATTTCTGGGATTTTTTCCCAAGAAATATATGGGAATTATCTGTATTTTAGCAGAGTTTCAGAACGATTCGTGAAAGTCACCTTTTAAGAATAACTTCCACTGCAGCCCATACATAAAAGTTTGCTCCTTTATTACTCTGCACATGGACAATTATTTGCGCTGTTATTTGCCCCAGGCATGTACCTATGTAATTACCGTTTACAGTGTAAAGATGGATGTTATCGGTCGCTGAACGTCGGAGCAGTAGGCGTTTAATGCATTTTCCCATAGGGTCCAATGCAAATTGACACCTCATTTTCTCCATTCTCAAGAGCTTTGAGTCTCTGCAAAACATATACATGTGTAGACACAAATAAGTGAAATAGAATGAAGGCTATTTCAGCTTTGGCTTTTATTCCGTTTGGGAGCTAAAGTCGCACAAACTTTTGTTTACAAAAATTTCGATGGCCTATAGTTCGCAAGTTATGCAATAAGTTGACATAAGATTGTGCATGCGTGTAGACATGTTAATGGCCTTTATACATGCCAAGTTTCAGACGGCTACCTACTCATACAAGCAAGCAGTAGCGGTTTGAAATTTTCACAATTTGGGCTACACGTTCGGGACGATTCGTGACCTTAGGTGACTTGCACAATTCGGGCTGAAACTAGTGCCAAATGAGAGGGTTGGGATAAACATTCAATTGACCATATGTGCCAAAAATTCTCGTTCTTTAGTTTTCGAGTTATAGCCCCTGAAAGTCGTAAACTGCACGACTTTGCCCTCGAATATCTCGACAACGGAGAAAGGAGAATTTCTGGGATTTTTTCCCAAGAAATATATGGGAATTATCTGTATTTTAGCAGAGTTTCAGAACGATTCGTGAAAGTCACCTTTTAAGAATAACTTCCACTGCAGCCCATACATAAAAGTTTGCTCCTTTATTACTCTGCACATGGACAATTATTTGCGCTGTTATTTGCCCCAGGCATGTACCTATGTAATTACCGTTTACAGTGTAAAGATGGATGTTATCGGTCGCTGAACTTCGGAGCAGTAGGCGTTTAATGCATTTTCCCATAGGGTCCAATGCAAAATTGACACCTCATTTTCTCCATTCTCAAGAGCTTTGAGTCTCTGCAAAACATATACATGTGTAGACACAAATAAGTGAAATAGAATGAAGGCTATTTCAGCTTTGGCTTTTATTCCGTTTGGGAGCTAAAGTCGCACAAACTTTTGTTTACAAAAATTTCGATGGCCTATAGTTCGCAAGTTATGCAATCAGTTGACATAAGATTGTGCATGCGTGTAGACATGTTAATGGCCTTTATACATGCCAAGTTTCAGACGGCTACCTACTCATACAAGCAAGCAGTAGCGGTTTGAAATTTTCACAATTTGGGCTACACGTTCGGGACGATTCGTGACCTTAGGTGACTTGCACAATTCGGGCTGAAACTAGTGCCAAATGAGAGGGTTGGGATAAACATTCAATTGACCATATGTGCCAAAAATTCTCGTTCTTTAGTTTTCGAGTTATAGCCCCTGAAAGTCGTAAACTGCACGACTTTGCCCTCGAATATCTCGACAACGGAGAAAGGAGAATTTCTGGGATTTTTTCCCAAGAAATATATGGGAATTATCTGTATTTTAGCAGAGTTTCAGAACGATTCGTGAAAGTCAACTTTTAAGAATAACTTCCACTGCAGCCCATACATAAAAATTTGCTCCTTTATTACTCTGCACATGGACAATTATTTGCGCTGTTATTTGCTCCAGGCATGTACCTATGTAATTACCGTTTACAGTGTAAAGATGGATGTTATCGGTCGCTGAACGTCGGAGCAGTAGGCGTTTAATGCATTTTCCCAAAGGGTCCAATGCAAAATTGACACCTCATTTTCTCCATTCTCAAGAGCTTTGAGTCTCTGCAAAACATATACATGTGTAGACACAAATAAGTGAAA
>CAXDIV010000086.1:0-101836 GCA_963989385.1 Ctena decussata
TCGAAATTTTCAGAAATACGCACTGAAAATGGAAAATTTCGCAATTCTTTTGAATATTCCAGTGAATGTATATGTCAAGATAGGCATGTAATTAAAAAGGCAAGGGAAGCAAGAAAACTTTAACTTTTTCGAAAAATGAAAACACCTTCGTGTAGGTAATATAGCAGGCTTTCAGAATATAGGTTATAAAATATTCAAATAATTTGAAAAAGGTAAGAAAAACATAAAATTATTGATATTCCGTATTCAATTCTATGTAAATTTGATACCCAATATTAGACAGACAAGGCTGTCTAACAGGGGCGATAACAAAATCGATAATCCAATGCATCGGTAAAGAATGTTCAGTATGGCTTAATCATGTTAATCTAGCGTCACTTTGTTTATTTAAGTAAATATTGACCTCATCCGTAGAAAAAAGTACCTTTGGCATAAACAAACTGTGCCAGGCTGCACATGCACAATATCAGAGTTCGCAAAGAAAACAGCTAGGCTGTGCACTGTTTTGAAAAAGAACTGCCCATGTCTGATCAGCCTGCGCATTTCATGTAGAGGCTAGTGTTTAGCTAGCGAAATTCGCGTATATCCTTCATATACTCATCCCATGACGCGGATCAGTTGTATAACAGCAACATGCGCGTGGAAAAAGACATTCGAATATACAGTCCGAACATCACAGAACAGTCTGCGCGTACGTACAGTCTGGTAATATTAGGGTTTGCATGGGTGCTGGATGAACTGAGCATGCATTGTTCATATAATTATTATGCGTTTGTGAATCCCGCGTCTCATTTGCTAAATAACTGTTAGCTGTATCCAAGACAGAGGAGATCCTGATCAGACCGCTCCCTTCAACACTAGCTCTTAGGGCTTAAGGGTAAGCTTTGGATACTGATGTACGGGTTATGCTCTGAAATACACAGTTTCTGGTGCATGCGGACCAGTAAGCACAGTTTCCAATAAAAGCTTTACACCACGCAAATCCTTGAAATAACGTATCAACGTCGGTTTAACATTATTTTGTCAAACAAATGTTGATACGCATTGATACCCAACGTTATGTGCCTCTTAGCGGGGCAGATTGGGCGCGGCGGAAGGGGCTGGGGGACAAAAGGCGTTAAAATATGTACTTGAATAGTGCATGCCCCAGAGATGAGGATGATTAGACTCATCTAAACAGTTGTTCATATTTGTTAACTTAAATATCCAGTGTGATTCTTCTTCTCGTTAACGTGAAAAGTGGATCCATTCTTGTATAAGGGTCGGATCCGAGTCTTCGCTGTTCGCACAAGATGTACTTACTAATATGCTTATAAGATGGGGATTTCCCTCCAACGGAAAGAATCTTTGGGATTGTTAGGGAAACTCTCGCCTTACGGTGCAATGGGTTGTTCTATATGTGCAAGACATGGGGAAGGGGAGGGGAAGCATGCGGCTTTTTGCAGAATCGCTGATTGCACATGATGTACCTATTTATTCGGTTATAAGATTGGGGATCTCACAAGGTCATTGGGATTGTAAGGAGAACATCCGTCTTACCGCACAATGGGTTTTCTGTTTAAAATGGCATGCGTCTTATAGCCGAACGCTGTTTGAACAGGTTGCAGCCACTGATTCAGTTATAAGATGGGGTTTTCCTCCCAACAATATATCTAGTTCCGTCTTTAAGATATTGTTAGTTATTCTGTGTTTACGGACGGAGGAGTACATGCGTCTCATAGCCAAATCGCTGTTCACACGACATACTTCTATATTCAGTTATAAGACGAGGGAAATCTAGGTCTAGATCGTGAAAAGATCTAGATCTTTGGGTTTGTATTGGGAAACGCCGTCTAACAGCACAATTACACAATAGTGATTAGGTAATTATCGGGTTTTCTGTGTGCGTATTGGTAGGGGAGTGGGGAGAAGACTGGGGACAGGGCATGCGTCTTATAGCAGAATTGCTGTTTGCACATGGTGCTCCTACTCATTCGGTTATGAAACAGGGGTAGCCGCTTTACAACACAATAACGCAATAGTGATTAATATATTGTGGGTTATTCTGTGTGTGGGGTGGAGACATGCTTCTTATAGCCGAATTAAAGGGTAATCGGCGTACCATATCTAAGAGCTATTCTAACACAGTGCGCCTATAGAAGCAATGGAAAGTTTCCGTGTTTTATTCTGCAACAAACTGTCGGGCAGTTGTAAGTAGATATATCACTCGCGCTCCGCGCTCGTGATTTGATCTACATTACAACTGACATCCAAAAAGTGAAACATTACTCAACAGTTCACTGCTAGAGCTAATCTATTTCTTAAATAAGACTCTTGTCTGGCAAACCAAAAATAGTTATGTCCGAACTTGCATGCCTGACGAAATTACTGCATTTTAGCGGTAAACAAAATGTTGCCAAGGTACAATTCTGTAGTAAAATTTTGCAGTTTTTTTTAAGATATTGCAAGAGTAATGATTATCTATATGGGCTATTCATCTTATATAGTAGTTATGCTTTTATTTGTTAATTTGAAGGAGGACACATAGTGCGAACTTTGCTTTCAACAAGATATTTATGCCTTCACTTACAAGAACAACCATGTTGAACATTCTAGGGGGTATTGGACGAGTGATGGTTCCTGCTCACCTGTGCAGTATTGTTAATTGGATAATTTCCCTTAGGAACGGTCTACACTATAATCGACTCGCTTTTTTGTGACAACACATAAGCCTAGCATCCCCCGAAGGGGAATCCGGCGAGAAGTGAACATCCAGATCAGACGCTTCAAACCCGAGGTCTGATCAGGATCTGCACTGTTTGCCTTAAATGTTGGAATTTTTGTAAGAATAATCTAAAATCAGTAATAATAAACTATGTATTTTTTCTTATTTTTAATTTCATTCTATTCTATTTCATTTGTTTATTTATTCATTTACTTATGTTTTTTTTATTATTATTATTATTTTTTTTTTTTTTTTTCCTTTTCTTTGCGAACCTTTGAATTGAATTGTTGAATTTGTTTCGCTAGTTCCTATTTAAATTACGCATCCAAAGGAATTCTGACAGGATCGGTGGCAATGCATTTCTTAAACGAAGCGACTGAGTTTTCAGCGCCGCAAAAGGCAAAACTCTTAAAGTTTCAGTTTTTGGACTCATGGGGAAGCATGAAGACATAATGTTAACTTTGAAAAAGATGTATCATTTTAATCCTCAGAATAAAGACTGTCAGAAATAAGGTTATAAAAAAATCAGTATAGCTCGAAATTTTCAGAAATACGCACTGAAAATGGAAAATTTCGCAATTCTTTTGAATATTCCAGTGAATGTATATGTCAAGATAGGCATGTAATTAAAAAGGCAAGGGAAGCAAGAAAACTTTAACTTTTTCGAAAAATGAAAACACCTTCGTGTAGGTAATATAGCAGGCTTTCAGAATATAGGTTATAAAATATTCAAATAATTTGAAAAAGGTAAGAAAAACATAAAATTATTGATATTCCGTATTCAATTCTATGTAAATTTGATACCCAATATTAGACAGACAAGGCTGTCTAACAGGGGCGATAACAAAATCGATAATCCAATGCATCGGTAAAGAATGTTCAGTATGGCTTAATCATGTTAATCTAGCGTCACTTTGTTTATTTAAGTAAATATTGACCTCATCCGTAGAAAAAAGTACCTTTGGCATAAACAAACTGTGCCAGGCTGCACATGCACAATATCAGAGTTCGCAAAGAAAACAGCTAGGCTGTGCACTGTTTTGAAAAAGAACTGCCCATGTCTGATCAGCCTGCGCATTTCATGTAGAGGCTAGTGTTTAGCTAGCGAAATTCGCGTATATCCTTCATATACTCATCCCATGACGCGGATCAGTTGTATAACAGCAACATGCGCGTGGAAAAAGACATTCGAATATACAGTCCGAACATCACAGAACAGTCTGCGCGTACGTACAGTCTGGTAATATTAGGGTTTGCATGGGTGCTGGATGAACTGAGCATGCATTGTTCATATAATTATTATGCGTTTGTGAATCCCGCGTCTCATTTGCTAAATAACTGTTAGCTGTATCCAAGACAGAGGAGATCCTGATCAGACCGCTCCCTTCAACACTAGCTCTTAGGGCTTAAGGGTAAGCTTTGGATACTGATGTACGGGTTATGCTCTGAAATACACAGTTTCTGGTGCATGCGGACCAGTAAGCACAGTTTCCAATAAAAGCTTTACACCACGCAAATCCTTGAAATAACGTATCAACGTCGGTTTAACATTATTTTGTCAAACAAATGTTGATACGCATTGATACCCAACGTTATGTGCCTCTTAGCGGGGCAGATTGGGCGCGGCGGAAGGGGCTGGGGGACAAAAGGCGTTAAAATATGTACTTGAATAGTGCATGCCCCAGAGATGAGGATGATTAGACTCATCTAAACAGTTGTTCATATTTGTTAACTTAAATATCCAGTGTGATTCTTCTTCTCGTTAACGTGAAAAGTGGATCCATTCTTGTATAAGGGTCGGATCCGAGTCTTCGCTGTTCGCACAAGATGTACTTACTAATATGCTTATAAGATGGGGATTTCCCTCCAACGGAAAGAATCTTTGGGATTGTTAGGGAAACTCTCGCCTTACGGTGCAATGGGTTGTTCTATATGTGCAAGACATGGGGAAGGGGAGGGGAAGCATGCGGCTTTTTGCAGAATCGCTGATTGCACATGATGTACCTATTTATTCGGTTATAAGATTGGGGATCTCACAAGGTCATTGGGATTGTAAGGAGAACATCCGTCTTACCGCACAATGGGTTTTCTGTTTAAAATGGCATGCGTCTTATAGCCGAACGCTGTTTGAACAGGTTGCAGCCACTGATTCAGTTATAAGATGGGGTTTTCCTCCCAACAATATATCTAGTTCCGTCTTTAAGATATTGTTAGTTATTCTGTGTTTACGGACGGAGGAGTACATGCGTCTCATAGCCAAATCGCTGTTCACACGACATACTTCTATATTCAGTTATAAGACGAGGGAAATCTAGGTCTAGATCGTGAAAAGATCTAGATCTTTGGGTTTGTATTGGGAAACGCCGTCTAACAGCACAATTACACAATAGTGATTAGGTAATTATCGGGTTTTCTGTGTGCGTATTGGTAGGGGAGTGGGGAGAAGACTGGGGACAGGGCATGCGTCTTATAGCAGAATTGCTGTTTGCACATGGTGCTCCTACTCATTCGGTTATGAAACAGGGGTAGCCGCTTTACAACACAATAACGCAATAGTGATTAATATATTGTGGGTTATTCTGTGTGTGGGGTGGAGACATGCTTCTTATAGCCGAATTAAAGGGTAATCGGCGTACCATATCTAAGAGCTATTCTAACACAGTGCGCCTATAGAAGCAATGGAAAGTTTCCGTGTTTTATTCTGCAACAAACTGTCGGGCAGTTGTAAGTAGATATATCACTCGCGCTCCGCGCTCGTGATTTGATCTACATTACAACTGACATCCAAAAAGTGAAACATTACTCAACAGTTCACTGCTAGAGCTAATCTATTTCTTAAATAAGACTCTTGTCTGGCAAACCAAAAATAGTTATGTCCGAACTTGCATGCCTGACGAAATTACTGCATTTTAGCGGTAAACAAAATGTTGCCAAGGTACAATTCTGTAGTAAAATTTTGCAGTTTTTTTTAAGATATTGCAAGAGTAATGATTATCTATATGGGCTATTCATCTTATATAGTAGTTATGCTTTTATTTGTTAATTTGAAGGAGGACACATAGTGCGAACTTTGCTTTCAACAAGATATTTATGCCTTCACTTACAAGAACAACCATGTTGAACATTCTAGGGGGTATTGGACGAGTGATGGTTCCTGCTCACCTGTGCAGTATTGTTAATTGGATAATTTCCCTTAGGAACGGTCTACACTATAATCGACTCGCTTTTTTGTGACAACACATAAGCCTAGCATCCCCCGAAGGGGAATCCGGCGAGAAGTGAACATCCAGATCAGACGCTTCAAACCCGAGGTCTGATCAGGATCTGCACTGTTTGCCTTAAATGTTGGAATTTTTGTAAGAATAATCTAAAATCAGTAATAATAAACTATGTATTTTTTCTTATTTTTAATTTCATTCTATTCTATTTCATTTGTTTATTTATTCATTTACTTATGTTTTTTTTATTATTATTATTATTTTTTTTTTTTTTTTCCTTTTCTTTGCGAACCTTTGAATTGAATTGTTGAATTTGTTTCGCTAGTTCCTATTTAAATTACGCATCCAAAGGAATTCTGACAGGATCGGTGGCAATGCATTTCTTAAACGAAGCGACTGAGTTTTCAGCGCCGCAAAAGGCAAAACTCTTAAAGTTTCAGTTTTTGGACTCATGGGGAAGCATGAAGACATAATGTTAACTTTGAAAAAGATGTATCATTTTAATCCTCAGAATAAAGACTGTCAGAAATAAGGTTATAAAAAAATCAGTATAGCTCGAAATTTTCAGAAATACGCACTGAAAATGGAAAATTTCGCAATTCTTTTGAATATTCCAGTGAATGTATATGTCAAGATAGGCATGTAATTAAAAAGGCAAGGGAAGCAAGAAAACTTTAACTTTTTCGAAAAATGAAAACACGTTCGTGTAGGTAATATAGCAGGCTTTCAGAATATAGGTTATAAAATATTCAAATAATTTGAAAAAGGTAAGAAAAACATAAAATTATTGATATTCCGTATTCAATTCTATGTAAATTTGATACCCAATATTAGACAGACAAGGCTGTCTAACAGGGGCGATAACAAAATCGATAATCCAATGCATCGGTAAAGAATGTTCAGTATGGCTTAATCATGTTAATCTAGCGTCACTTTGTTTATTTAAGTAAATATTGACCTCATCCGTAGAAAAAAGTACCTTTGGCATAAACAAACTGTGCCAGGCTGCACATGCACAATATCAGAGTTCGCAAAGAAAACAGCTAGGCTGTGCACTGTTTTGAAAAAGAACTGCCCATGTCTGATCAGCCTGCGCATTTCATGTAGAGGCTAGTGTTTAGCTAGCGAAATTCGCGTATATCCTTCATATACTCATCCCATGACGCGGATCAGTTGTATAACAGCAACATGCGCGTGGAAAAAGACATTCGAATATACAGTCCGAACATCACAGAACAGTCTGCGCGTACGTACAGTCTGGTAATATTAGGGTTTGCATGGGTGCTGGATGAACTGAGCATGCATTGTTCATATAATTATTATGCGTTTGTGAATCCCGCGTCTCATTTGCTAAATAACTGTTAGCTGTATCCAAGACAGAGGAGATCCTGATCAGACCGCTCCCTTCAACACTAGCTCTTAGGGCTTAAGGGTAAGCTTTGGATACTGATGTACGGGTTATGCTCTGAAATACACAGTTTCTGGTGCATGCGGACCAGTAAGCACAGTTTCCAATAAAAGCTTTACACCACGCAAATCCTTGAAATAACGTATCAACGTCGGTTTAACATTATTTTGTCAAACAAATGTTGATACGCATTGATACCCAACGTTATGTGCCTCTTAGCGGGGCAGATTGGGCGCGGCGGAAGGGGCTGGGGGACAAAAGGCGTTAAAATATGTACTTGAATAGTGCATGCCCCAGAGATGAGGATGATTAGACTCATCTAAACAGTTGTTCATATTTGTTAACTTAAATATCCAGTGTGATTCTTCTTCTCGTTAACGTGAAAAGTGGATCCATTCTTGTATAAGGGTCGGATCCGAGTCTTCGCTGTTCGCACAAGATGTACTTACTAATATGCTTATAAGATGGGGATTTCCCTCCAACGGAAAGAATCTTTGGGATTGTTAGGGAAACTCTCGCCTTACGGTGCAATGGGTTGTTCTATATGTGCAAGACATGGGGAAGGGGAGGGGAAGCATGCGGCTTTTTGCAGAATCGCTGATTGCACATGATGTACCTATTTATTCGGTTATAAGATTGGGGATCTCACAAGGTCATTGGGATTGTAAGGAGAACATCCGTCTTACCGCACAATGGGTTTTCTGTTTAAAATGGCATGCGTCTTATAGCCGAACGCTGTTTGAACAGGTTGCAGCCACTGATTCAGTTATAAGATGGGGTTTTCCTCCCAACAATATATCTAGTTCCGTCTTTAAGATATTGTTAGTTATTCTGTGTTTACGGACGGAGGAGTACATGCGTCTCATAGCCAAATCGCTGTTCACACGACATACTTCTATATTCAGTTATAAGACGAGGGAAATCTAGGTCTAGATCGTGAAAAGATCTAGATCTTTGGGTTTGTATTGGGAAACGCCGTCTAACAGCACAATTACACAATAGTGATTAGGTAATTATCGGGTTTTCTGTGTGCGTATTGGTAGGGGAGTGGGGAGAAGACTGGGGACAGGGCATGCGTCTTATAGCAGAATTGCTGTTTGCACATGGTGCTCCTACTCATTCGGTTATGAAACAGGGGTAGCCGCTTTACAACACAATAACGCAATAGTGATTAATATATTGTGGGTTATTCTGTGTGTGGGGTGGAGACATGCTTCTTATAGCCGAATTAAAGGGTAATCGGCGTACCATATCTAAGAGCTATTCTAACACAGTGCGCCTATAGAAGCAATGGAAAGTTTCCGTGTTTTATTCTGCAACAAACTGTCGGGCAGTTGTAAGTAGATATATCACTCGCGCTCCGCGCTCGTGATTTGATCTACATTACAACTGACATCCAAAAAGTGAAACATTACTCAACAGTTCACTGCTAGAGCTAATCTATTTCTTAAATAAGACTCTTGTCTGGCAAACCAAAAATAGTTATGTCCGAACTTGCATGCCTGACGAAATTACTGCATTTTAGCGGTAAACAAAATGTTGCCAAGGTACAATTCTGTAGTAAAATTTTGCAGTTTTTTTTAAGATATTGCAAGAGTAATGATTATCTATATGGGCTATTCATCTTATATAGTAGTTATGCTTTTATTTGTTAATTTGAAGGAGGACACATAGTGCGAACTTTGCTTTCAACAAGATATTTATGCCTTCACTTACAAGAACAACCATGTTGAACATTCTAGGGGGTATTGGACGAGTGATGGTTCCTGCTCACCTGTGCAGTATTGTTAATTGGATAATTTCCCTTAGGAACGGTCTACACTATAATCGACTCGCTTTTTTGTGACAACACATAAGCCTAGCATCCCCCGAAGGGGAATCCGGCGAGAAGTGAACATCCAGATCAGACGCTTCAAACCCGAGGTCTGATCAGGATCTGCACTGTTTGCCTTAAATGTTGGAATTTTTGTAAGAATAATCTAAAATCAGTAATAATAAACTATGTATTTTTTCTTATTTTTAATTTCATTCTATTCTATTTCATTTGTTTATTTATTCATTTACTTATGTTTTTTTTATTATTATTATTATTTTTTTTTTTTTTTTCCTTTTCTTTGCGAACCTTTGAATTGAATTGTTGAATTTGTTTCGCTAGTTCCTATTTAAATTACGCATCCAAAGGAATTCTGACAGGATCGGTGGCAATGCATTTCTTAAACGAAGCGACTGAGTTTTCAGCGCCGCAAAAGGCAAAACTCTTAAAGTTTCAGTTTTTGGACTCATGGGGAAGCATGAAGACATAATGTTAACTTTGAAAAAGATGTATCATTTTAATCCTCAGAATAAAGACTGTCAGAAATAAGGTTATAAAAAAATCAGTATAGCTCGAAATTTTCAGAAATACGCACTGAAAATGGAAAATTTCGCAATTCTTTTGAATATTCCAGTGAATGTATATGTCAAGATAGGCATGTAATTAAAAAGGCAAGGGAAGCAAGAAAACTTTAACTTTTTCGAAAAATGAAAACACCTTCGTGTAGGTAATATAGCAGGCTTTCAGAATATAGGTTATAAAATATTCAAATAATTTGAAAAAGGTAAGAAAAACATAAAATTATTGATATTCCGTATTCAATTCTATGTAAATTTGATACCCAATATTAGACAGACAAGGCTGTCTAACAGGGGCGATAACAAAATCGATAATCCAATGCATCGGTAAAGAATGTTCAGTATGGCTTAATCATGTTAATCTAGCGTCACTTTGTTTATTTAAGTAAATATTGACCTCATCCGTAGAAAAAAGTACCTTTGGCATAAACAAACTGTGCCAGGCTGCACATGCACAATATCAGAGTTCGCAAAGAAAACAGCTAGGCTGTGCACTGTTTTGAAAAAGAACTGCCCATGTCTGATCAGCCTGCGCATTTCATGTAGAGGCTAGTGTTTAGCTAGCGAAATTCGCGTATATCCTTCATATACTCATCCCATGACGCGGATCAGTTGTATAACAGCAACATGCGCGTGGAAAAAGACATTCGAATATACAGTCCGAACATCACAGAACAGTCTGCGCGTACGTACAGTCTGGTAATATTAGGGTTTGCATGGGTGCTGGATGAACTGAGCATGCATTGTTCATATAATTATTATGCGTTTGTGAATCCCGCGTCTCATTTGCTAAATAACTGTTAGCTGTATCCAAGACAGAGGAGATCCTGATCAGACCGCTCCCTTCAACACTAGCTCTTAGGGCTTAAGGGTAAGCTTTGGATACTGATGTACGGGTTATGCTCTGAAATACACAGTTTCTGGTGCATGCGGACCAGTAAGCACAGTTTCCAATAAAAGCTTTACACCACGCAAATCCTTGAAATAACGTATCAACGTCGGTTTAACATTATTTTGTCAAACAAATGTTGATACGCATTGATACCCAACGTTATGTGCCTCTTAGCGGGGCAGATTGGGCGCGGCGGAAGGGGCTGGGGGACAAAAGGCGTTAAAATATGTACTTGAATAGTGCATGCCCCAGAGATGAGGATGATTAGACTCATCTAAACAGTTGTTCATATTTGTTAACTTAAATATCCAGTGTGATTCTTCTTCTCGTTAACGTGAAAAGTGGATCCATTCTTGTATAAGGGTCGGATCCGAGTCTTCGCTGTTCGCACAAGATGTACTTACTAATATGCTTATAAGATGGGGATTTCCCTCCAACGGAAAGAATCTTTGGGATTGTTAGGGAAACTCTCGCCTTACGGTGCAATGGGTTGTTCTATATGTGCAAGACATGGGGAAGGGGAGGGGAAGCATGCGGCTTTTTGCAGAATCGCTGATTGCACATGATGTACCTATTTATTCGGTTATAAGATTGGGGATCTCACAAGGTCATTGGGATTGTAAGGAGAACATCCGTCTTACCGCACAATGGGTTTTCTGTTTAAAATGGCATGCGTCTTATAGCCGAACGCTGTTTGAACAGGTTGCAGCCACTGATTCAGTTATAAGATGGGGTTTTCCTCCCAACAATATATCTAGTTCCGTCTTTAAGATATTGTTAGTTATTCTGTGTTTACGGACGGAGGAGTACATGCGTCTCATAGCCAAATCGCTGTTCACACGACATACTTCTATATTCAGTTATAAGACGAGGGAAATCTAGGTCTAGATCGTGAAAAGATCTAGATCTTTGGGTTTGTATTGGGAAACGCCGTCTAACAGCACAATTACACAATAGTGATTAGGTAATTATCGGGTTTTCTGTGTGCGTATTGGTAGGGGAGTGGGGAGAAGACTGGGGACAGGGCATGCGTCTTATAGCAGAATTGCTGTTTGCACATGGTGCTCCTACTCATTCGGTTATGAAACAGGGGTAGCCGCTTTACAACACAATAACGCAATAGTGATTAATATATTGTGGGTTATTCTGTGTGTGGGGTGGAGACATGCTTCTTATAGCCGAATTAAAGGGTAATCGGCGTACCATATCTAAGAGCTATTCTAACACAGTGCGCCTATAGAAGCAATGGAAAGTTTCCGTGTTTTATTCTGCAACAAACTGTCGGGCAGTTGTAAGTAGATATATCACTCGCGCTCCGCGCTCGTGATTTGATCTACATTACAACTGACATCCAAAAAGTGAAACATTACTCAACAGTTCACTGCTAGAGCTAATCTATTTCTTAAATAAGACTCTTGTCTGGCAAACCAAAAATAGTTATGTCCGAACTTGCATGCCTGACGAAATTACTGCATTTTAGCGGTAAACAAAATGTTGCCAAGGTACAATTCTGTAGTAAAATTTTGCAGTTTTTTTTAAGATATTGCAAGAGTAATGATTATCTATATGGGCTATTCATCTTATATAGTAGTTATGCTTTTATTTGTTAATTTGAAGGAGGACACATAGTGCGAACTTTGCTTTCAACAAGATATTTATGCCTTCACTTACAAGAACAACCATGTTGAACATTCTAGGGGGTATTGGACGAGTGATGGTTCCTGCTCACCTGTGCAGTATTGTTAATTGGATAATTTCCCTTAGGAACGGTCTACACTATAATCGACTCGCTTTTTTGTGACAACACATAAGCCTAGCATCCCCCGAAGGGGAATCCGGCGAGAAGTGAACATCCAGATCAGACGCTTCAAACCCGAGGTCTGATCAGGATCTGCACGGTTTGCCTTAAATGTTGGAATTTTTGTAAGAATAATCTAAAATCAGTAATAATAAACTATGTATTTTTTCTTATTTTTAATTTCATTCTATTCTATTTCATTTGTTTATTTATTCATTTACTTATGTTTTTTTTATTATTATTATTATTTTTTTTTTTTTTTTTCCTTTTCTTTGCGAACCTTTGAATTGAATTGTTGAATTTGTTTCGCTAGTTCCTATTTAAATTACGCATCCAAAGGAATTCTGACAGGATCGGTGGCAATGCATTTCTTAAACGAAGCGACTGAGTTTTCAGCGCCGCAAAAGGCAAAACTCTTAAAGTTTCAGTTTTTGGACTCATGGGGAAGCATGAAGACATAATGTTAACTTTGAAAAAGATGTATCATTTTAATCCTCAGAATAAAGACTGTCAGAAATAAGGTTATAAAAAAATCAGTATAGCTCGAAATTTTCAGAAATACGCACTGAAAATGGAAAATTTCGCAATTCTTTTGAATATTCCAGTGAATGTATATGTCAAGATAGGCATGTAATTAAAAAGGCAAGGGAAGCAAGAAAACTTTAACTTTTTCGAAAAATGAAAACACCTTCGTGTAGGTAATATAGCAGGCTTTCAGAATATAGGTTATAAAATATTCAAATAATTTGAAAAAGGTAAGAAAAACATAAAATTATTGATATTCCGTATTCAATTCTATGTAAATTTGATACCCAATATTAGACAGACAAGGCTGTCTAACAGGGGCGATAACAAAATCGATAATCCAATGCATCGGTAAAGAATGTTCAGTATGGCTTAATCATGTTAATCTAGCGTCACTTTGTTTATTTAAGTAAATATTGACCTCATCCGTAGAAAAAAGTACCTTTGGCATAAACAAACTGTGCCAGGCTGCACATGCACAATATCAGAGTTCGCAAAGAAAACAGCTAGGCTGTGCACTGTTTTGAAAAAGAACTGCCCATGTCTGATCAGCCTGCGCATTTCATGTAGAGGCTAGTGTTTAGCTAGCGAAATTCGCGTATATCCTTCATATACTCATCCCATGACGCGGATCAGTTGTATAACAGCAACATGCGCGTGGAAAAAGACATTCGAATATACAGTCCGAACATCACAGAACAGTCTGCGCGTACGTACAGTCTGGTAATATTAGGGTTTGCATGGGTGCTGGATGAACTGAGCATGCATTGTTCATATAATTATTATGCGTTTGTGAATCCCGCGTCTCATTTGCTAAATAACTGTTAGCTGTATCCAAGACAGAGGAGATCCTGATCAGACCGCTCCCTTCAACACTAGCTCTTAGGGCTTAAGGGTAAGCTTTGGATACTGATGTACGGGTTATGCTCTGAAATACACAGTTTCTGGTGCATGCGGACCAGTAAGCACAGTTTCCAATAAAAGCTTTACACCACGCAAATCCTTGAAATAACGTATCAACGTCGGTTTAACATTATTTTGTCAAACAAATGTTGATACGCATTGATACCCAACGTTATGTGCCTCTTAGCGGGGCAGATTGGGCGCGGCGGAAGGGGCTGGGGGACAAAAGGCGTTAAAATATGTACTTGAATAGTGCATGCCCCAGAGATGAGGATGATTAGACTCATCTAAACAGTTGTTCATATTTGTTAACTTAAATATCCAGTGTGATTCTTCTTCTCGTTAACGTGAAAAGTGGATCCATTCTTGTATAAGGGTCGGATCCGAGTCTTCGCTGTTCGCACAAGATGTACTTACTAATATGCTTATAAGATGGGGATTTCCCTCCAACGGAAAGAATCTTTGGGATTGTTAGGGAAACTCTCGCCTTACGGTGCAATGGGTTGTTCTATATGTGCAAGACATGGGGAAGGGGAGGGGAAGCATGCGGCTTTTTGCAGAATCGCTGATTGCACATGATGTACCTATTTATTCGGTTATAAGATTGGGGATCTCACAAGGTCATTGGGATTGTAAGGAGAACATCCGTCTTACCGCACAATGGGTTTTCTGTTTAAAATGGCATGCGTCTTATAGCCGAACGCTGTTTGAACAGGTTGCAGCCACTGATTCAGTTATAAGATGGGGTTTTCCTCCCAACAATATATCTAGTTCCGTCTTTAAGATATTGTTAGTTATTCTGTGTTTACGGACGGAGGAGTACATGCGTCTCATAGCCAAATCGCTGTTCACACGACATACTTCTATATTCAGTTATAAGACGAGGGAAATCTAGGTCTAGATCGTGAAAAGATCTAGATCTTTGGGTTTGTATTGGGAAACGCCGTCTAACAGCACAATTACACAATAGTGATTAGGTAATTATCGGGTTTTCTGTGTGCGTATTGGTAGGGGAGTGGGGAGAAGACTGGGGACAGGGCATGCGTCTTATAGCAGAATTGCTGTTTGCACATGGTGCTCCTACTCATTCGGTTATGAAACAGGGGTAGCCGCTTTACAACACAATAACGCAATAGTGATTAATATATTGTGGGTTATTCTGTGTGTGGGGTGGAGACATGCTTCTTATAGCCGAATTAAAGGGTAATCGGCGTACCATATCTAAGAGCTATTCTAACACAGTGCGCCTATAGAAGCAATGGAAAGTTTCCGTGTTTTATTCTGCAACAAACTGTCGGGCAGTTGTAAGTAGATATATCACTCGCGCTCCGCGCTCGTGATTTGATCTACATTACAACTGACATCCAAAAAGTGAAACATTACTCAACAGTTCACTGCTAGAGCTAATCTATTTCTTAAATAAGACTCTTGTCTGGCAAACCAAAAATAGTTATGTCCGAACTTGCATGCCTGACGAAATTACTGCATTTTAGCGGTAAACAAAATGTTGCCAAGGTACAATTCTGTAGTAAAATTTTGCAGTTTTTTTTAAGATATTGCAAGAGTAATGATTATCTATATGGGCTATTCATCTTATATAGTAGTTATGCTTTTATTTGTTAATTTGAAGGAGGACACATAGTGCGAACTTTGCTTTCAACAAGATATTTATGCCTTCACTTACAAGAACAACCATGTTGAACATTCTAGGGGGTATTGGACGAGTGATGGTTCCTGCTCACCTGTGCAGTATTGTTAATTGGATAATTTCCCTTAGGAACGGTCTACACTATAATCGACTCGCTTTTTTGTGACAACACATAAGCCTAGCATCCCCCGAAGGGGAATCCGGCGAGAAGTGAACATCCAGATCAGACGCTTCAAACCCGAGGTCTGATCAGGATCTGCACTGTTTGCCTTAAATGTTGGAATTTTTGTAAGAATAATCTAAAATCAGTAATAATAAACTATGTATTTTTTCTTATTTTTAATTTCATTCTATTCTATTTCATTTGTTTATTTATTCATTTACTTATGTTTTTTTTATTATTATTATTATTTTTTTTTTTTTTTTTCCTTTTCTTTGCGAACCTTTGAATTGAATTGTTGAATTTGTTTCGCTAGTTCCTATTTAAATTACGCATCCAAAGGAATTCTGACAGGATCGGTGGCAATGCATTTCTTAAACGAAGCGACTGAGTTTTCAGCGCCGCAAAAGGCAAAACTCTTAAAGTTTCAGTTTTTGGACTCATGGGGAAGCATGAAGACATAATGTTAACTTTGAAAAAGATGTATCATTTTAATCCTCAGAATAAAGACTGTCAGAAATAAGGTTATAAAAAAATCAGTATAGCTCGAAATTTTCAGAAATACGCACTGAAAATGGAAAATTTCGCAATTCTTTTGAATATTCCAGTGAATGTATATGTCAAGATAGGCATGTAATTAAAAAGGCAAGGGAAGCAAGAAAACTTTAACTTTTTCGAAAAATGAAAACACCTTCGTGTAGGTAATATAGCAGGCTTTCAGAATATAGGTTATAAAATATTCAAATAATTTGAAAAAGGTAAGAAAAACATAAAATTATTGATATTCCGTATTCAATTCTATGTAAATTTGATACCCAATATTAGACAGACAAGGCTGTCTAACAGGGGCGATAACAAAATCGATAATCCAATGCATCGGTAAAGAATGTTCAGTATGGCTTAATCATGTTAATCTAGCGTCACTTTGTTTATTTAAGTAAATATTGACCTCATCCGTAGAAAAAAGTACCTTTGGCATAAACAAACTGTGCCAGGCTGCACATGCACAATATCAGAGTTCGCAAAGAAAACAGCTAGGCTGTGCACTGTTTTGAAAAAGAACTGCCCATGTCTGATCAGCCTGCGCATTTCATGTAGAGGCTAGTGTTTAGCTAGCGAAATTCGCGTATATCCTTCATATACTCATCCCATGACGCGGATCAGTTGTATAACAGCAACATGCGCGTGGAAAAAGACATTCGAATATACAGTCCGAACATCACAGAACAGTCTGCGCGTACGTACAGTCTGGTAATATTAGGGTTTGCATGGGTGCTGGATGAACTGAGCATGCATTGTTCATATAATTATTATGCGTTTGTGAATCCCGCGTCTCATTTGCTAAATAACTGTTAGCTGTATCCAAGACAGAGGAGATCCTGATCAGACCGCTCCCTTCAACACTAGCTCTTAGGGCTTAAGGGTAAGCTTTGGATACTGATGTACGGGTTATGCTCTGAAATACACAGTTTCTGGTGCATGCGGACCAGTAAGCACAGTTTCCAATAAAAGCTTTACACCACGCAAATCCTTGAAATAACGTATCAACGTCGGTTTAACATTATTTTGTCAAACAAATGTTGATACGCATTGATACCCAACGTTATGTGCCTCTTAGCGGGGCAGATTGGGCGCGGCGGAAGGGGCTGGGGGACAAAAGGCGTTAAAATATGTACTTGAATAGTGCATGCCCCAGAGATGAGGATGATTAGACTCATCTAAACAGTTGTTCATATTTGTTAACTTAAATATCCAGTGTGATTCTTCTTCTCGTTAACGTGAAAAGTGGATCCATTCTTGTATAAGGGTCGGATCCGAGTCTTCGCTGTTCGCACAAGATGTACTTACTAATATGCTTATAAGATGGGGATTTCCCTCCAACGGAAAGAATCTTTGGGATTGTTAGGGAAACTCTCGCCTTACGGTGCAATGGGTTGTTCTATATGTGCAAGACATGGGGAAGGGGAGGGGAAGCATGCGGCTTTTTGCAGAATCGCTGATTGCACATGATGTACCTATTTATTCGGTTATAAGATTGGGGATCTCACAAGGTCATTGGGATTGTAAGGAGAACATCCGTCTTACCGCACAATGGGTTTTCTGTTTAAAATGGCATGCGTCTTATAGCCGAACGCTGTTTGAACAGGTTGCAGCCACTGATTCAGTTATAAGATGGGGTTTTCCTCCCAACAATATATCTAGTTCCGTCTTTAAGATATTGTTAGTTATTCTGTGTTTACGGACGGAGGAGTACATGCGTCTCATAGCCAAATCGCTGTTCACACGACATACTTCTATATTCAGTTATAAGACGAGGGAAATCTAGGTCTAGATCGTGAAAAGATCTAGATCTTTGGGTTTGTATTGGGAAACGCCGTCTAACAGCACAATTACACAATAGTGATTAGGTAATTATCGGGTTTTCTGTGTGCGTATTGGTTGGGGAGTGGGGAGAAGACTGGGGACAGGGCATGCGTCTTATAGCAGAATTGCTGTTTGCACATGGTGCTCCTACTCATTCGGTTATGAAACAGGGGTAGCCGCTTTACAACACAATAACGCAATAGTGATTAATATATTGTGGGTTATTCTGTGTGTGGGGTGGAGACATGCTTCTTATAGCCGAATTAAAGGGTAATCGGCGTACCATATCTAAGAGCTATTCTAACACAGTGCGCCTATAGAAGCAATGGAAAGTTTCCGTGTTTTATTCTGCAACAAACTGTCGGGCAGTTGTAAGTAGATATATCACTCGCGCTCCGCGCTCGTGATTTGATCTACATTACAACTGACATCCAAAAAGTGAAACATTACTCAACAGTTCACTGCTAGAGCTAATCTATTTCTTAAATAAGACTCTTGTCTGGCAAACCAAAAATAGTTATGTCCGAACTTGCATGCCTGACGAAATTACTGCATTTTAGCGGTAAACAAAATGTTGCCAAGGTACAATTCTGTAGTAAAATTTTGCAGTTTTTTTTAAGATATTGCAAGAGTAATGATTATCTATATGGGCTATTCATCTTATATAGTAGTTATGCTTTTATTTGTTAATTTGAAGGAGGACACATAGTGCGAACTTTGCTTTCAACAAGATATTTATGCCTTCACTTACAAGAACAACCATGTTGAACATTCTAGGGGGTATTGGACGAGTGATGGTTCCTGCTCACCTGTGCAGTATTGTTAATTGGATAATTTCCCTTAGGAACGGTCTACACTATAATCGACTCGCTTTTTTGTGACAACACATAAGCCTAGCATCCCCCGAAGGGGAATCCGGCGAGAAGTGAACATCCAGATCAGACGCTTCAAACCCGAGGTCTGATCAGGATCTGCACTGTTTGCCTTAAATGTTGGAATTTTTGTAAGAATAATCTAAAATCAGTAATAATAAACTATGTATTTTTTCTTATTTTTAATTTCATTCTATTCTATTTCATTTGTTTATTTATTCATTTACTTATGTTTTTTTTATTATTATTATTATTTTTTTTTTTTTTTTTCCTTTTCTTTGCGAACCTTTGAATTGAATTGTTGAATTTGTTTCGCTAGTTCCTATTTAAATTACGCATCCAAAGGAATTCTGACAGGATCGGTGGCAATGCATTTCTTAAACGAAGCGACTGAGTTTTCAGCGCCGCAAAAGGCAAAACTCTTAAAGTTTCAGTTTTTGGACTCATGGGGAAGCATGAAGACATAATGTTAACTTTGAAAAAGATGTATCATTTTAATCCTCAGAATAAAGACTGTCAGAAATAAGGTTATAAAAAAATCAGTATAGCTCGAAATTTTCAGAAATACGCACTGAAAATGGAAAATTTCGCAATTCTTTTGAATATTCCAGTGAATGTATATGTCAAGATAGGCATGTAATTAAAAAGGCAAGGGAAGCAAGAAAACTTTAACTTTTTCGAAAAATGAAAACACCTTCGTGTAGGTAATATAGCAGGCTTTCAGAATATAGGTTATAAAATATTCAAATAATTTGAAAAAGGTAAGAAAAACATAAAATTATTGATATTCCGTATTCAATTCTATGTAAATTTGATACCCAATATTAGACAGACAAGGCTGTCTAACAGGGGCGATAACAAAATCGATAATCCAATGCATCGGTAAAGAATGTTCAGTATGGCTTAATCATGTTAATCTAGCGTCACTTTGTTTATTTAAGTAAATATTGACCTCATCCGTAGAAAAAAGTACCTTTGGCATAAACAAACTGTGCCAGGCTGCACATGCACAATATCAGAGTTCGCAAAGAAAACAGCTAGGCTGTGCACTGTTTTGAAAAAGAACTGCCCATGTCTGATCAGCCTGCGCATTTCATGTAGAGGCTAGTGTTTAGCTAGCGAAATTCGCGTATATCCTTCATATACTCATCCCATGACGCGGATCAGTTGTATAACAGCAACATGCGCGTGGAAAAAGACATTCGAATATACAGTCCGAACATCACAGAACAGTCTGCGCGTACGTACAGTCTGGTAATATTAGGGTTTGCATGGGTGCTGGATGAACTGAGCATGCATTGTTCATATAATTATTATGCGTTTGTGAATCCCGCGTCTCATTTGCTAAATAACTGTTAGCTGTATCCAAGACAGAGGAGATCCTGATCAGACCGCTCCCTTCAACACTAGCTCTTAGGGCTTAAGGGTAAGCTTTGGATACTGATGTACGGGTTATGCTCTGAAATACACAGTTTCTGGTGCATGCGGACCAGTAAGCACAGTTTCCAATAAAAGCTTTACACCACGCAAATCCTTGAAATAACGTATCAACGTCGGTTTAACATTATTTTGTCAAACAAATGTTGATACGCATTGATACCCAACGTTATGTGCCTCTTAGCGGGGCAGATTGGGCGCGGCGGAAGGGGCTGGGGGACAAAAGGCGTTAAAATATGTACTTGAATAGTGCATGCCCCAGAGATGAGGATGATTAGACTCATCTAAACAGTTGTTCATATTTGTTAACTTAAATATCCAGTGTGATTCTTCTTCTCGTTAACGTGAAAAGTGGATCCATTCTTGTATAAGGGTCGGATCCGAGTCTTCGCTGTTCGCACAAGATGTACTTACTAATATGCTTATAAGATGGGGATTTCCCTCCAACGGAAAGAATCTTTGGGATTGTTAGGGAAACTCTCGCCTTACGGTGCAATGGGTTGTTCTATATGTGCAAGACATGGGGAAGGGGAGGGGAAGCATGCG
This sequence comes from Ctena decussata, assembly GCA_963989385.1. Classification (NCBI taxonomy): domain Eukaryota; kingdom Metazoa; phylum Mollusca; class Bivalvia; order Lucinida; family Lucinidae; genus Ctena; species Ctena decussata. The sequence goes on from CAXDIV010000086.1 coordinate 20,867, forward strand.
GCTTTTTGCAGAATCGCTGATTGCACATGATGTACCTATTTATTCGGTTATAAGATTGGGGATCTCACAAGGTCATTGGGATTGTAAGGAGAACATCCGTCTTACCGCACAATGGGTTTTCTGTTTAAAATGGCATGCGTCTTATAGCCGAACGCTGTTTGAACAGGTTGCAGCCACTGATTCAGTTATAAGATGGGGTTTTCCTCCCAACAATATATCTAGTTCCGTCTTTAAGATATTGTTAGTTATTCTGTGTTTACGGACGGAGGAGTACATGCGTCTCATAGCCAAATCGCTGTTCACACGACATACTTCTATATTCAGTTATAAGACGAGGGAAATCTAGGTCTAGATCGTGAAAAGATCTAGATCTTTGGGTTTGTATTGGGAAACGCCGTCTAACAGCACAATTACACAATAGTGATTAGGTAATTATCGGGTTTTCTGTGTGCGTATTGGTAGGGGAGTGGGGAGAAGACTGGGGACAGGGCATGCGTCTTATAGCAGAATTGCTGTTTGCACATGGTGCTCCTACTCATTCGGTTATGAAACAGGGGTAGCCGCTTTACAACACAATAACGCAATAGTGATTAATATATTGTGGGTTATTCTGTGTGTGGGGTGGAGACATGCTTCTTATAGCCGAATTAAAGGGTAATCGGCGTACCATATCTAAGAGCTATTCTAACACAGTGCGCCTATAGAAGCAATGGAAAGTTTCCGTGTTTTATTCTGCAACAAACTGTCGGGCAGTTGTAAGTAGATATATCACTCGCGCTCCGCGCTCGTGATTTGATCTACATTACAACTGACATCCAAAAAGTGAAACATTACTCAACAGTTCACTGCTAGAGCTAATCTATTTCTTAAATAAGACTCTTGTCTGGCAAACCAAAAATAGTTATGTCCGAACTTGCATGCCTGACGAAATTACTGCATTTTAGCGGTAAACAAAATGTTGCCAAGGTACAATTCTGTAGTAAAATTTTGCAGTTTTTTTTAAGATATTGCAAGAGTAATGATTATCTATATGGGCTATTCATCTTATATAGTAGTTATGCTTTTATTTGTTAATTTGAAGGAGGACACATAGTGCGAACTTTGCTTTCAACAAGATATTTATGCCTTCACTTACAAGAACAACCATGTTGAACATTCTAGGGGGTATTGGACGAGTGATGGTTCCTGCTCACCTGTGCAGTATTGTTAATTGGATAATTTCCCTTAGGAACGGTCTACACTATAATCGACTCGCTTTTTTGTGACAACACATAAGCCTAGCATCCCCCGAAGGGGAATCCGGCGAGAAGTGAACATCCAGATCAGACGCTTCAAACCCGAGGTCTGATCAGGATCTGCACTGTTTGCCTTAAATGTTGGAATTTTTGTAAGAATAATCTAAAATCAGTAATAATAAACTATGTATTTTTTCTTATTTTTAATTTCATTCTATTCTATTTCATTTGTTTATTTATTCATTTACTTATGTTTTTTTTATTATTATTATTATTTTTTTTTTTTTTTTTCCTTTTCTTTGCGAACCTTTGAATTGAATTGTTGAATTTGTTTCGCTAGTTCCTATTTAAATTACGCATCCAAAGGAATTCTGACAGGATCGGTGGCAATGCATTTCTTAAACGAAGCGACTGAGTTTTCAGCGCCGCAAAAGGCAAAACTCTTAAAATTCAGTTTTTGGACTCATGGGGAAGCATGAAGACATAATGTTAACTTTGAAAAAGATGTATCATTTTAATCCTCAGAATAAAGACTGTCAGAAATAAGGTTATAAAAAAATCAGTATAGCTCGAAATTTTCAGAAATACGCACTGAAAATGGAAAATTTCGCAATTCTTTTGAATATTCCAGTGAATGTATATGTCAAGATAGGCATGTAATTAAAAAGGCAAGGGAAGCAAGAAAACTTTAACTTTTTCGAAAAATGAAAACACCTTCGTGTAGGTAATATAGCAGGCTTTCAGAATATAGGTTATAAAATATTCAAATAATTTGAAAAAGGTAAGAAAAACATAAAATTATTGATATTCCGTATTCAATTCTATGTAAATTTGATACCCAATATTAGACAGACAAGGCTGTCTAACAGGGGCGATAACAAAATCGATAATCCAATGCATCGGTAAAGAATGTTCAGTATGGCTTAATCATGTTAATCTAGCGTCACTTTGTTTATTTAAGTAAATATTGACCTCATCCGTAGAAAAAAGTACCTTTGGCATAAACAAACTGTGCCAGGCTGCACATGCACAATATCAGAGTTCGCAAAGAAAACAGCTAGGCTGTGCACTGTTTTGAAAAAGAACTGCCCATGTCTGATCAGCCTGCGCATTTCATGTAGAGGCTAGTGTTTAGCTAGCGAAATTCGCGTATATCCTTCATATACTCATCCCATGACGCGGATCAGTTGTATAACAGCAACATGCGCGTGGAAAAAGACATTCGAATATACAGTCCGAACATCACAGAACAGTCTGCGCGTACGTACAGTCTGGTAATATTAGGGTTTGCATGGGTGCTGGATGAACTGAGCATGCATTGTTCATATAATTATTATGCGTTTGTGAATCCCGCGTCTCATTTGCTAAATAACTGTTAGCTGTATCCAAGACAGAGGAGATCCTGATCAGACCGCTCCCTTCAACACTAGCTCTTAGGGCTTAAGGGTAAGCTTTGGATACTGATGTACGGGTTATGCTCTGAAATACACAGTTTCTGGTGCATGCGGACCAGTAAGCACAGTTTCCAATAAAAGCTTTACACCACGCAAATCCTTGAAATAACGTATCAACGTCGGTTTAACATTATTTTGTCAAACAAATGTTGATACGCATTGATACCCAACGTTATGTGCCTCTTAGCGGGGCAGATTGGGCGCGGCGGAAGGGGCTGGGGGACAAAAGGCGTTAAAATATGTACTTGAATAGTGCATGCCCCAGAGATGAGGATGATTAGACTCATCTAAACAGTTGTTCATATTTGTTAACTTAAATATCCAGTGTGATTCTTCTTCTCGTTAACGTGAAAAGTGGATCCATTCTTGTATAAGGGTCGGATCCGAGTCTTCGCTGTTCGCACAAGATGTACTTACTAATATGCTTATAAGATGGGGATTTCCCTCCAACGGAAAGAATCTTTGGGATTGTTAGGGAAACTCTCGCCTTACGGTGCAATGGGTTGTTCTATATGTGCAAGACATGGGGAAGGGGAGGGGAAGCATGCGGCTTTTTGCAGAATCGCTGATTGCACATGATGTACCTATTTATTCGGTTATAAGATTGGGGATCTCACAAGGTCATTGGGATTGTAAGGAGAACATCCGTCTTACCGCACAATGGGTTTTCTGTTTAAAATGGCATGCGTCTTATAGCCGAACGCTGTTTGAACAGGTTGCAGCCACTGATTCAGTTATAAGATGGGGTTTTCCTCCCAACAATATATCTAGTTCCGTCTTTAAGATATTGTTAGTTATTCTGTGTTTACGGACGGAGGAGTACATGCGTCTCATAGCCAAATCGCTGTTCACACGACATACTTCTATATTCAGTTATAAGACGAGGGAAATCTAGGTCTAGATCGTGAAAAGATCTAGATCTTTGGGTTTGTATTGGGAAACGCCGTCTAACAGCACAATTACACAATAGTGATTAGGTAATTATCGGGTTTTCTGTGTGCGTATTGGTAGGGGAGTGGGGAGAAGACTGGGGACAGGGCATGCGTCTTATAGCAGAATTGCTGTTTGCACATGGTGCTCCTACTCATTCGGTTATGAAACAGGGGTAGCCGCTTTACAACACAATAACGCAATAGTGATTAATATATTGTGGGTTATTCTGTGTGTGGGGTGGAGACATGCTTCTTATAGCCGAATTAAAGGGTAATCGGCGTACCATATCTAAGAGCTATTCTAACACAGTGCGCCTATAGAAGCAATGGAAAGTTTCCGTGTTTTATTCTGCAACAAACTGTCGGGCAGTTGTAAGTAGATATATCACTCGCGCTCCGCGCTCGTGATTTGATCTACATTACAACTGACATCCAAAAAGTGAAACATTACTCAACAGTTCACTGCTAGAGCTAATCTATTTCTTAAATAAGACTCTTGTCTGGCAAACCAAAAATAGTTATGTCCGAACTTGCATGCCTGACGAAATTACTGCATTTTAGCGGTAAACAAAATGTTGCCAAGGTACAATTCTGTAGTAAAATTTTGCAGTTTTTTTTAAGATATTGCAAGAGTAATGATTATCTATATGGGCTATTCATCTTATATAGTAGTTATGCTTTTATTTGTTAATTTGAAGGAGGACACATAGTGCGAACTTTGCTTTCAACAAGATATTTATGCCTTCACTTACAAGAACAACCATGTTGAACATTCTAGGGGGTATTGGACGAGTGATGGTTCCTGCTCACCTGTGCAGTATTGTTAATTGGATAATTTCCCTTAGGAACGGTCTACACTATAATCGACTCGCTTTTTTGTGACAACACATAAGCCTAGCATCCCCCGAAGGGGAATCCGGCGAGAAGTGAACATCCAGATCAGACGCTTCAAACCCGAGGTCTGATCAGGATCTGCACTGTTTGCCTTAAATGTTGGAATTTTTGTAAGAATAATCTAAAATCAGTAATAATAAACTATGTATTTTTTCTTATTTTTAATTTCATTCTATTCTATTTCATTTGTTTATTTATTCATTTACTTATGTTTTTTTTATTATTATTATTATTTTTTTTTTTTTTTCCTTTTCTTTGCGAACCTTTGAATTGAATTGTTGAATTTGTTTCGCTAGTTCCTATTTAAATTACGCATCCAAAGGAATTCTGACAGGATCGGTGGCAATGCATTTCTTAAACGAAGCGACTGAGTTTTCAGCGCCGCAAAAGGCAAAACTCTTAAAGTTTCAGTTTTTGGACTCATGGGGAAGCATGAAGACATAATGTTAACTTTGAAAAAGATGTATCATTTTAATCCTCAGAATAAAGACTGTCAGAAATAAGGTTATAAAAAAATCAGTATAGCTCGAAATTTTCAGAAATACGCACTGAAAATGGAAAATTTCGCAATTCTTTTGAATATTCCAGTGAATGTATATGTCAAGATAGGCATGTAATTAAAAAGGCAAGGGAAGCAAGAAAACTTTAACTTTTTCGAAAAATGAAAACACCTTCGTGTAGGTAATATAGCAGGCTTTCAGAATATAGGTTATAAAATATTCAAATAATTTGAAAAAGGTAAGAAAAACATAAAATTATTGATATTCCGTATTCAATTCTATGTAAATTTGATACCCAATATTAGACAGACAAGGCTGTCTAACAGGGGCGATAACAAAATCGATAATCCAATGCATCGGTAAAGAATGTTCAGTATGGCTTAATCATGTTAATCTAGCGTCACTTTGTTTATTTAAGTAAATATTGACCTCATCCGTAGAAAAAAGTACCTTTGGCATAAACAAACTGTGCCAGGCTGCACATGCACAATATCAGAGTTCGCAAAGAAAACAGCTAGGCTGTGCACTGTTTTGAAAAAGAACTGCCCATGTCTGATCAGCCTGCGCATTTCATGTAGAGGCTAGTGTTTAGCTAGCGAAATTCGCGTATATCCTTCATATACTCATCCCATGACGCGGATCAGTTGTATAACAGCAACATGCGCGTGGAAAAAGACATTCGAATATACAGTCCGAACATCACAGAACAGTCTGCGCGTACGTACAGTCTGGTAATATTAGGGTTTGCATGGGTGCTGGATGAACTGAGCATGCATTGTTCATATAATTATTATGCGTTTGTGAATCCCGCGTCTCATTTGCTAAATAACTGTTAGCTGTATCCAAGACAGAGGAGATCCTGATCAGACCGCTCCCTTCAACACTAGCTCTTAGGGCTTAAGGGTAAGCTTTGGATACTGATGTACGGGTTATGCTCTGAAATACACAGTTTCTGGTGCATGCGGACCAGTAAGCACAGTTTCCAATAAAAGCTTTACACCACGCAAATCCTTGAAATAACGTATCAACGTCGGTTTAACATTATTTTGTCAAACAAATGTTGATACGCATTGATACCCAACGTTATGTGCCTCTTAGCGGGGCAGATTGGGCGCGGCGGAAGGGGCTGGGGGACAAAAGGCGTTAAAATATGTACTTGAATAGTGCATGCCCCAGAGATGAGGATGATTAGACTCATCTAAACAGTTGTTCATATTTGTTAACTTAAATATCCAGTGTGATTCTTCTTCTCGTTAACGTGAAAAGTGGATCCATTCTTGTATAAGGGTCGGATCCGAGTCTTCGCTGTTCGCACAAGATGTACTTACTAATATGCTTATAAGATGGGGATTTCCCTCCAACGGAAAGAATCTTTGGGATTGTGATATATCTACTTACAACTGCCCGACAGTTTGTTGCAGAATAAAACACGGAAACTTTCCATTGCTTCTATAGGCGCACTGTGTTAGAATAGCTCTTAGATATGGTACGCCGATTACCCTTTAATTCGGCTATAAGAAGCATGTCTCCACCCCACACACAGAATAACCCACAATATATTAATCACTATTGCGTTATTGTGTTGTAAAGCGGCTACCCCTGTTTCATAACCGAATGAGTAGGAGCACCATGTGCAAACAGCAATTCTGCTATAAGACGCATGCCCTGTCCCCAGTCTTCTCCCCACTCCCCTACCAATACGCACACAGAAAACCCGATAATTACCTAATCACTATTGTGTAATTGTGCTGTTAGACGGCGTTTCCCAATACAAACCCAAAGATCTAGATCTTTTCACGATCTAGACCTAGATTTCCCTCGTCTTATAACTGAATATAGAAGTATGTCGTGTGAACAGCGATTTGGCTATGAGACGCATGTACTCCTCCGTCCGTAAACACAGAATAACTAACAATATCTTAAAGACGGAACTAGATATATTGTTGGGAGGAAAACCCCATCTTATAACTGAATCAGTGGCTGCAACCTGTTCAAACAGCGTTCGGCTATAAGACGCATGCCATTTTAAACAGAAAACCCATTGTGCGGTAAGACGGATGTTCTCCTTACAATCCCAATGACCTTGTGAGATCCCCAATCTTATAACCGAATAAATAGGTACATCATGTGCAATCAGCGATTCTGCAAAAAGCCGCATGCTTCCCCTCCCCTTCCCCATGTCTTGCACATATAGAACAACCCATTGCACCGTAAGGCGAGAGTTTTCTTCTTCTCGTTAACGTGAAAAGTGGATCCATTCTTGTATAAGGGTCGGATCCGAGTCTTCGCTGTTCGCACAAGATGTACTTACTAATATGCTTATAAGATGGGGATTTCCCTCCAACGGAAAGAATCTTTGGGATTGTTAGGGAAACTCTCGCCTTACGGTGCAATGGGTTGTTCTATATGTGCAAGACATGGGGAAGGGGAGGGGAAGCATGCGGCTTTTTGCAGAATCGCTGATTGCACATGATGTACCTATTTATTCGGTTATAAGATTGGGGATCTCACAAGGTCATTGGGATTGTAAGGAGAACATCCGTCTTACCGCACAATGGGTTTTCTGTTTAAAATGGCATGCGTCTTATAGCCGAACGCTGTTTGAACAGGTTGCAGCCACTGATTCAGTTATAAGATGGGGTTTTCCTCCCAACAATATATCTAGTTCCGTCTTTAAGATATTGTTAGTTATTCTGTGTTTACGGACGGAGGAGTACATGCGTCTCATAGCCAAATCGCTGTTCACACGACATACTTCTATATTCAGTTATAAGACGAGGGAAATCTAGGTCTAGATCGTGAAAAGATCTAGATCTTTGGGTTTGTATTGGGAAACGCCGTCTAACAGCACAATTACACAATAGTGATTAGGTAATTATCGGGTTTTCTGTGTGCGTATTGGTAGGGGAGTGGGGAGAAGACTGGGGACAGGGCATGCGTCTTATAGCAGAATTGCTGTTTGCACATGGTGCTCCTACTCATTCGGTTATGAAACAGGGGTAGCCGCTTTACAACACAATAACGCAATAGTGATTAATATATTGTGGGTTATTCTGTGTGTGGGGTGGAGACATGCTTCTTATAGCCGAATTAAAGGGTAATCGGCGTACCATATCTAAGAGCTATTCTAACACAGTGCGCCTATAGAAGCAATGGAAAGTTTCCGTGTTTTATTCTGCAACAAACTGTCGGGCAGTTGTAAGTAGATATATCACTCGCGCTCCGCGCTCGTGATTTGATCTACATTACAACTGACATCCAAAAAGTGAAACATTACTCAACAGTTCACTGCTAGAGCTAATCTATTTCTTAAATAAGACTCTTGTCTGGCAAACCAAAAATAGTTATGTCCGAACTTGCATGCCTGACGAAATTACTGCATTTTAGCGGTAAACAAAATGTTGCCAAGGTACAATTCTGTAGTAAAATTTTGCAGTTTTTTTTAAGATATTGCAAGAGTAATGATTATCTATATGGGCTATTCATCTTATATAGTAGTTATGCTTTTATTTGTTAATTTGAAGGAGGACACATAGTGCGAACTTTGCTTTCAACAAGATATTTATGCCTTCACTTACAAGAACAACCATGTTGAACATTCTAGGGGGTATTGGACGAGTGATGGTTCCTGCTCACCTGTGCAGTATTGTTAATTGGATAATTTCCCTTAGGAACGGTCTACACTATAATCGACTCGCTTTTTTGTGACAACACATAAGCCTAGCATCCCCCGAAGGGGAATCCGGCGAGAAGTGAACATCCAGATCAGACGCTTCAAACCCGAGGTCTGATCAGGATCTGCACTGTTTGCCTTAAATGTTGGAATTTTTGTAAGAATAATCTAAAATCAGTAATAATAAACTATGTATTTTTTCTTATTTTTAATTTCATTCTATTCTATTTCATTTGTTTATTTATTCATTTACTTATGTTTTTTTTATTATTATTATTATTTTTTTTTTTTTTTTCCTTTTCTTTGCGAACCTTTGAATTGAATTGTTGAATTTGTTTCGCTAGTTCCTATTTAAATTACGCATCCAAAGGAATTCTGACAGGATCGGTGGCAATGCATTTCTTAAACGAAGCGACTGAGTTTTCAGCGCCGCAAAAGGCAAAACTCTTAAAGTTTCAGTTTTTGGACTCATGGGGAAGCATGAAGACATAATGTTAACTTTGAAAAAGATGTATCATTTTAATCCTCAGAATAAAGACTGTCAGAAATAAGGTTATAAAAAAATCAGTATAGCTCGAAATTTTCAGAAATACGCACTGAAAATGGAAAATTTCGCAATTCTTTTGAATATTCCAGTGAATGTATATGTCAAGATAGGCATGTAATTAAAAAGGCAAGGGAAGCAAGAAAACTTTAACTTTTTCGAAAAATGAAAACACCTTCGTGTAGGTAATATAGCAGGCTTTCAGAATATAGGTTATAAAATATTCAAATAATTTGAAAAAGGTAAGAAAAACATAAAATTATTGATATTCCGTATTCAATTCTATGTAAATTTGATACCCAATATTAGACAGACAAGGCTGTCTAACAGGGGCGATAACAAAATCGATAATCCAATGCATCGGTAAAGAATGTTCAGTATGGCTTAATCATGTTAATCTAGCGTCACTTTGTTTATTTAAGTAAATATTGACCTCATCCGTAGAAAAAAGTACCTTTGGCATAAACAAACTGTGCCAGGCTGCACATGCACAATATCAGAGTTCGCAAAGAAAACAGCTAGGCTGTGCACTGTTTTGAAAAAGAACTGCCCATGTCTGATCAGCCTGCGCATTTCATGTAGAGGCTAGTGTTTAGCTAGCGAAATTCGCGTATATCCTTCATATACTCATCCCATGACGCGGATCAGTTGTATAACAGCAACATGCGCGTGGAAAAAGACATTCGAATATACAGTCCGAACATCACAGAACAGTCTGCGCGTACGTACAGTCTGGTAATATTAGGGTTTGCATGGGTGCTGGATGAACTGAGCATGCATTGTTCATATAATTATTATGCGTTTGTGAATCCCGCGTCTCATTTGCTAAATAACTGTTAGCTGTATCCAAGACAGAGGAGATCCTGATCAGACCGCTCCCTTCAACACTAGCTCTTAGGGCTTAAGGGTAAGCTTTGGATACTGATGTACGGGTTATGCTCTGAAATACACAGTTTCTGGTGCATGCGGACCAGTAAGCACAGTTTCCAATAAAAGCTTTACACCACGCAAATCCTTGAAATAACGTATCAACGTCGGTTTAACATTATTTTGTCAAACAAATGTTGATACGCATTGATACCCAACGTTATGTGCCTCTTAGCGGGGCAGATTGGGCGCGGCGGAAGGGGCTGGGGGACAAAAGGCGTTAAAATATGTACTTGAATAGTGCATGCCCCAGAGATGAGGATGATTAGACTCATCTAAACAGTTGTTCATATTTGTTAACTTAAATATCCAGTGTGATTCTTCTTCTCGTTAACGTGAAAAGTGGGTCCATTCTTGTATAAGGGTCGGATCCGAGTCTTCGCTGTTCGCACAAGATGTACTTACTAATATGCTTATAAGATGGGGATTTCCCTCCAACGGAAAGAATCTTTGGGATTGTTAGGGAAACTCTCGCCTTACGGTGCAATGGGTTGTTCTATATGTGCAAGACATGGGGAAGGGGAGGGGAAGCATGCGGCTTTTTGCAGAATCGCTGATTGCACATGATGTACCTATTTATTCGGTTATAAGATTGGGGATCTCACAAGGTCATTGGGATTGTAAGGAGAACATCCGTCTTACCGCACAATGGGTTTTCTGTTTAAAATGGCATGCGTCTTATAGCCGAACGCTGTTTGAACAGGTTGCAGCCACTGATTCAGTTATAAGATGGGGTTTTCCTCCCAACAATATATCTAGTTCCGTCTTTAAGATATTGTTAGTTATTCTGTGTTTACGGACGGAGGAGTACATGCGTCTCATAGCCAAATCGCTGTTCACACGACATACTTCTATATTCAGTTATAAGACGAGGGAAATCTAGGTCTAGATCGTGAAAAGATCTAGATCTTTGGGTTTGTATTGGGAAACGCCGTCTAACAGCACAATTACACAATAGTGATTAGGTAATTATCGGGTTTTCTGTGTGCGTATTGGTAGGGGAGTGGGGAGAAGACTGGGGACAGGGCATGCGTCTTATAGCAGAATTGCTGTTTGCACATGGTGCTCCTACTCATTCGGTTATGAAACAGGGGTAGCCGCTTTACAACACAATAACGCAATAGTGATTAATATATTGTGGGTTATTCTGTGTGTGGGGTGGAGACATGCTTCTTATAGCCGAATTAAAGGGTAATCGGCGTACCATATCTAAGAGCTATTCTAACACAGTGCGCCTATAGAAGCAATGGAAAGTTTCCGTGTTTTATTCTGCAACAAACTGTCGGGCAGTTGTAAGTAGATATATCACTCGCGCTCCGCGCTCGTGATTTGATCTACATTACAACTGACATCCAAAAAGTGAAACATTACTCAACAGTTCACTGCTAGAGCTAATCTATTTCTTAAATAAGACTCTTGTCTGGCAAACCAAAAATAGTTATGTCCGAACTTGCATGCCTGACGAAATTACTGCATTTTAGCGGTAAACAAAATGTTGCCAAGGTACAATTCTGTAGTAAAATTTTGCAGTTTTTTTTAAGATATTGCAAGAGTAATGATTATCTATATGGGCTATTCATCTTATATAGTAGTTATGCTTTTATTTGTTAATTTGAAGGAGGACACATAGTGCGAACTTTGCTTTCAACAAGATATTTATGCCTTCACTTACAAGAACAACCATGTTGAACATTCTAGGGGGTATTGGACGAGTGATGGTTCCTGCTCACCTGTGCAGTATTGTTAATTGGATAATTTCCCTTAGGAACGGTCTACACTATAATCGACTCGCTTTTTTGTGACAACACATAAGCCTAGCATCCCCCGAAGGGGAATCCGGCGAGAAGTGAACATCCAGATCAGACGCTTCAAACCCGAGGTCTGATCAGGATCTGCACTGTTTGCCTTAAATGTTGGAATTTTTGTAAGAATAATCTAAAATCAGTAATAATAAACTATGTATTTTTTCTTATTTTTAATTTCATTCTATTCTATTTCATTTGTTTATTTATTCATTTACTTATGTTTTTTTTATTATTATTATTATTTTTTTTTTTTTTTTCCTTTTCTTTGCGAACCTTTGAATTGAATTGTTGAATTTGTTTCGCTAGTTCCTATTTAAATTACGCATCCAAAGGAATTCTGACAGGATCGGTGGCAATGCATTTCTTAAACGAAGCGACTGAGTTTTCAGCGCCGCAAAAGGCAAAACTCTTAAAGTTTCAGTTTTTGGACTCATGGGGAAGCATGAAGACATAATGTTAACTTTGAAAAAGATGTATCATTTTAATCCTCAGAATAAAGACTGTCAGAAATAAGGTTATAAAAAAATCAGTATAGCTCGAAATTTTCAGAAATACGCACTGAAAATGGAAAATTTCGCAATTCTTTTGAATATTCCAGTGAATGTATATGTCAAGATAGGCATGTAATTAAAAAGGCAAGGGAAGCAAGAAAACTTTAACTTTTTCGAAAAATGAAAACACCTTCGTGTAGGTAATATAGCAGGCTTTCAGAATATAGGTTATAAAATATTCAAATAATTTGAAAAAGGTAAGAAAAACATAAAATTATTGATATTCCGTATTCAATTCTATGTAAATTTGATACCCAATATTAGACAGACAAGGCTGTCTAACAGGGGCGATAACAAAATCGATAATCCAATGCATCGGTAAAGAATGTTCAGTATGGCTTAATCATGTTAATCTAGCGTCACTTTGTTTATTTAAGTAAATATTGACCTCATCCGTAGAAAAAAGTACCTTTGGCATAAACAAACTGTGCCAGGCTGCACATGCACAATATCAGAGTTCGCAAAGAAAACAGCTAGGCTGTGCACTGTTTTGAAAAAGAACTGCCCATGTCTGATCAGCCTGCGCATTTCATGTAGAGGCTAGTGTTTAGCTAGCGAAATTCGCGTATATCCTTCATATACTCATCCCATGACGCGGATCAGTTGTATAACAGCAACATGCGCGTGGAAAAAGACATTCGAATATACAGTCCGAACATCACAGAACAGTCTGCGCGTACGTACAGTCTGGTAATATTAGGGTTTGCATGGGTGCTGGATGAACTGAGCATGCATTGTTCATATAATTATTATGCGTTTGTGAATCCCGCGTCTCATTTGCTAAATAACTGTTAGCTGTATCCAAGACAGAGGAGATCCTGATCAGACCGCTCCCTTCAACACTAGCTCTTAGGGCTTAAGGGTAAGCTTTGGATACTGATGTACGGGTTATGCTCTGAAATACACAGTTTCTGGTGCATGCGGACCAGTAAGCACAGTTTCCAATAAAAGCTTTACACCACGCAAATCCTTGAAATAACGTATCAACGTCGGTTTAACATTATTTTGTCAAACAAATGTTGATACGCATTGATACCCAACGTTATGTGCCTCTTAGCGGGGCAGATTGGGCGCGGCGGAAGGGGCTGGGGGACAAAAGGCGTTAAAATATGTACTTGAATAGTGCATGCCCCAGAGATGAGGATGATTAGACTCATCTAAACAGTTGTTCATATTTGTTAACTTAAATATCCAGTGTGATTCTTCTTCTCGTTAACGTGAAAAGTGGATCCATTCTTGTATAAGGGTCGGATCCGAGTCTTCGCTGTTCGCACAAGATGTACTTACTAATATGCTTATAAGATGGGGATTTCCCTCCAACGGAAAGAATCTTTGGGATTGTTAGGGAAACTCTCGCCTTACGGTGCAATGGGTTGTTCTATATGTGCAAGACATGGGGAAGGGGAGGGGAAGCATGCGGCTTTTTGCAGAATCGCTGATTGCACATGATGTACCTATTTATTCGGTTATAAGATTGGGGATCTCACAAGGTCATTGGGATTGTAAGGAGAACATCCGTCTTACCGCACAATGGGTTTTCTGTTTAAAATGGCATGCGTCTTATAGCCGAACGCTGTTTGAACAGGTTGCAGCCACTGATTCAGTTATAAGATGGGGTTTTCCTCCCAACAATATATCTAGTTCCGTCTTTAAGATATTGTTAGTTATTCTGTGTTTACGGACGGAGGAGTACATGCGTCTCATAGCCAAATCGCTGTTCACACGACATACTTCTATATTCAGTTATAAGACGAGGGAAATCTAGGTCTAGATCGTGAAAAGATCTAGATCTTTGGGTTTGTATTGGGAAACGCCGTCTAACAGCACAATTACACAATAGTGATTAGGTAATTATCGGGTTTTCTGTGTGCGTATTGGTAGGGGAGTGGGGAGAAGACTGGGGACAGGGCATGCGTCTTATAGCAGAATTGCTGTTTGCACATGGTGCTCCTACTCATTCGGTTATGAAACAGGGGTAGCCGCTTTACAACACAATAACGCAATAGTGATTAATATATTGTGGGTTATTCTGTGTGTGGGGTGGAGACATGCTTCTTATAGCCGAATTAAAGGGTAATCGGCGTACCATATCTAAGAGCTATTCTAACACAGTGCGCCTATAGAAGCAATGGAAAGTTTCCGTGTTTTATTCTGCAACAAACTGTCGGGCAGTTGTAAGTAGATATATCACTCGCGCTCCGCGCTCGTGATTTGATCTACATTACAACTGACATCCAAAAAGTGAAACATTACTCAACAGTTCACTGCTAGAGCTAATCTATTTCTTAAATAAGACTCTTGTCTGGCAAACCAAAAATAGTTATGTCCGAACTTGCATGCCTGACGAAATTACTGCATTTTAGCGGTAAACAAAATGTTGCCAAGGTACAATTCTGTAGTAAAATTTTGCAGTTTTTTTTAAGATATTGCAAGAGTAATGATTATCTATATGGGCTATTCATCTTATATAGTAGTTATGCTTTTATTTGTTAATTTGAAGGAGGACACATAGTGCGAACTTTGCTTTCAACAAGATATTTATGCCTTCACTTACAAGAACAACCATGTTGAACATTCTAGGGGGTATTGGACGAGTGATGGTTCCTGCTCACCTGTGCAGTATTGTTAATTGGATAATTTCCCTTAGGAACGGTCTACACTATAATCGACTCGCTTTTTTGTGACAACACATAAGCCTAGCATCCCCCGAAGGGGAATCCGGCGAGAAGTGAACATCCAGATCAGACGCTTCAAACCCGAGGTCTGATCAGGATCTGCACTGTTTGCCTTAAATGTTGGAATTTTTGTAAGAATAATCTAAAATCAGTAATAATAAACTATGTATTTTTTCTTATTTTTAATTTCATTCTATTCTATTTCATTTGTTTATTTATTCATTTACTTATGTTTTTTTTATTATTATTATTATTTTTTTTTTTTTTTTTCCTTTTCTTTGCGAACCTTTGAATTGAATTGTTGAATTTGTTTCGCTAGTTCCTATTTAAATTACGCATCCAAAGGAATTCTGACAGGATCGGTGGCAATGCATTTCTTAAACGAAGCGACTGAGTTTTCAGCGCCGCAAAAGGCAAAACTCTTAAAGTTTCAGTTTTTGGACTCATGGGGAAGCATGAAGACATAATGTTAACTTTGAAAAAGATGTATCATTTTAATCCTCAGAATAAAGACTGTCAGAAATAAGGTTATAAAAAAATCAGTATAGCTCGAAATTTTCAGAAATACGCACTGAAAATGGAAAATTTCGCAATTCTTTTGAATATTCCAGTGAATGTATATGTCAAGATAGGCATGTAATTAAAAAGGCAAGGGAAGCAAGAAAACTTTAACTTTTTCGAAAAATGAAAACACCTTCGTGTAGGTAATATAGCAGGCTTTCAGAATATAGGTTATAAAATATTCAAATAATTTGAAAAAGGTAAGAAAAACATAAAATTATTGATATTCCGTATTCAATTCTATGTAAATTTGATACCCAATATTAGACAGACAAGGCTGTCTAACAGGGGCGATAACAAAATCGATAATCCAATGCATCGGTAAAGAATGTTCAGTATGGCTTAATCATGTTAATCTAGCGTCACTTTGTTTATTTAAGTAAATATTGACCTCATCCGTAGAAAAAAGTACCTTTGGCATAAACAAACTGTGCCAGGCTGCACATGCACAATATCAGAGTTCGCAAAGAAAACAGCTAGGCTGTGCACTGTTTTGAAAAAGAACTGCCCATGTCTGATCAGCCTGCGCATTTCATGTAGAGGCTAGTGTTTAGCTAGCGAAATTCGCGTATATCCTTCATATACTCATCCCATGACGCGGATCAGTTGTATAACAGCAACATGCGCGTGGAAAAAGACATTCGAATATACAGTCCGAACATCACAGAACAGTCTGCGCGTACGTACAGTCTGGTAATATTAGGGTTTGCATGGGTGCTGGATGAACTGAGCATGCATTGTTCATATAATTATTATGCGTTTGTGAATCCCGCGTCTCATTTGCTAAATAACTGTTAGCTGTATCCAAGACAGAGGAGATCCTGATCAGACCGCTCCCTTCAACACTAGCTCTTAGGGCTTAAGGGTAAGCTTTGGATACTGATGTACGGGTTATGCTCTGAAATACACAGTTTCTGGTGCATGCGGACCAGTAAGCACAGTTTCCAATAAAAGCTTTACACCACGCAAATCCTTGAAATAACGTATCAACGTCGGTTTAACATTATTTTGTCAAACAAATGTTGATACGCATTGATACCCAACGTTATGTGCCTCTTAGCGGGGCAGATTGGGCGCGGCGGAAGGGGCTGGGGGACAAAAGGCGTTAAAATATGTACTTGAATAGTGCATGCCCCAGAGATGAGGATGATTAGACTCATCTAAACAGTTGTTCATATTTGTTAACTTAAATATCCAGTGTGATTCTTCTTCTCGTTAACGTGAAAAGTGGATCCATTCTTGTATAAGGGTCGGATCCGAGTCTTCGCTGTTCGCACAAGATGTACTTACTAATATGCTTATAAGATGGGGATTTCCCTCCAACGGAAAGAATCTTTGGGATTGTTAGGGAAACTCTCGCCTTACGGTGCAATGGGTTGTTCTATATGTGCAAGACATGGGGAAGGGGAGGGGAAGCATGCGGCTTTTTGCAGAATCGCTGATTGCACATGATGTACCTATTTATTCGGTTATAAGATTGGGGATCTCACAAGGTCATTGGGATTGTAAGGAGAACATCCGTCTTACCGCACAATGGGTTTTCTGTTTAAAATGGCATGCGTCTTATAGCCGAACGCTGTTTGAACAGGTTGCAGCCACTGATTCAGTTATAAGATGGGGTTTTCCTCCCAACAATATATCTAGTTCCGTCTTTAAGATATTGTTAGTTATTCTGTGTTTACGGACGGAGGAGTACATGCGTCTCATAGCCAAATCGCTGTTCACACGACATACTTCTATATTCAGTTATAAGACGAGGGAAATCTAGGTCTAGATCGTGAAAAGATCTAGATCTTTGGGTTTGTATTGGGAAACGCCGTCTAACAGCACAATTACACAATAGTGATTAGGTAATTATCGGGTTTTCTGTGTGCGTATTGGTAGGGGAGTGGGGAGAAGACTGGGGACAGGGCATGCGTCTTATAGCAGAATTGCTGTTTGCACATGGTGCTCCTACTCATTCGGTTATGAAACAGGGGTAGCCGCTTTACAACACAATAACGCAATAGTGATTAATATATTGTGGGTTATTCTGTGTGTGGGGTGGAGACATGCTTCTTATAGCCGAATTAAAGGGTAATCGGCGTACCATATCTAAGAGCTATTCTAACACAGTGCGCCTATAGAAGCAATGGAAAGTTTCCGTGTTTTATTCTGCAACAAACTGTCGGGCAGTTGTAAGTAGATATATCACTCGCGCTCCGCGCTCGTGATTTGATCTACATTACAACTGACATCCAAAAAGTGAAACATTACTCAACAGTTCACTGCTAGAGCTAATCTATTTCTTAAATAAGACTCTTGTCTGGCAAACCAAAAATAGTTATGTCCGAACTTGCATGCCTGACGAAATTACTGCATTTTAGCGGTAAACAAAATGTTGCCAAGGTACAATTCTGTAGTAAAATTTTGCAGTTTTTTTTAAGATATTGCAAGAGTAATGATTATCTATATGGGCTATTCATCTTATATAGTAGTTATGCTTTTACTTGTTAATTTGAAGGAGGACACATAGTGCGAACTTTGCTTTCAACAAGATATTTATGCCTTCACTTACAAGAACAACCATGTTGAACATTCTAGGGGGTATTGGACGAGTGATGGTTCCTGCTCACCTGTGCAGTATTGTTAATTGGATAATTTCCCTTAGGAACGGTCTACACTATAATCGACTCGCTTTTTTGTGACAACACATAAGCCTAGCATCCCCCGAAGGGGAATCCGGCGAGAAGTGAACATCCAGATCAGACGCTTCAAACCCGAGGTCTGATCAGGATCTGCACTGTTTGCCTTAAATGTTGGAATTTTTGTAAGAATAATCTAAAATCAGTAATAATAAACTATGTATTTTTTCTTATTTTTAATTTCATTCTATTCTATTTCATTTGTTTATTTATTCATTTACTTATGTTTTTTTTATTATTATTATTATTTTTTTTTTTTTTTTCCTTTTCTTTGCGAACCTTTGAATTGAATTGTTGAATTTGTTTCGCTAGTTCCTATTTAAATTACGCATCCAAAGGAATTCTGACAGGATCGGTGGCAATGCATTTCTTAAACGAAGCGACTGAGTTTTCAGCGCCGCAAAAGGCAAAACTCTTAAAGTTTCAGTTTTTGGACTCATGGGGAAGCATGAAGACATAATGTTAACTTTGAAAAAGATGTATCATTTTAATCCTCAGAATAAAGACTGTCAGAAATAAGGTTATAAAAAAATCAGTATAGCTCGAAATTTTCAGAAATACGCACTGAAAATGGAAAATTTCGCAATTCTTTTGAATATTCCAGTGAATGTATATGTCAAGATAGGCATGTAATTAAAAAGGCAAGGGAAGCAAGAAAACTTTAACTTTTTCGAAAAATGAAAACACCTTCGTGTAGGTAATATAGCAGGCTTTCAGAATATAGGTTATAAAATATTCAAATAATTTGAAAAAGGTAAGAAAAACATAAAATTATTGATATTCCGTATTCAATTCTATGTAAATTTGATACCCAATATTAGACAGACAAGGCTGTCTAACAGGGGCGATAACAAAATCGATAATCCAATGCATCGGTAAAGAATGTTCAGTATGGCTTAATCATGTTAATCTAGCGTCACTTTGTTTATTTAAGTAAATATTGACCTCATCCGTAGAAAAAAGTACCTTTGGCATAAACAAACTGTGCCAGGCTGCACATGCACAATATCAGAGTTCGCAAAGAAAACAGCTAGGCTGTGCACTGTTTTGAAAAAGAACTGCCCATGTCTGATCAGCCTGCGCATTTCATGTAGAGGCTAGTGTTTAGCTAGCGAAATTCGCGTATATCCTTCATATACTCATCCCATGACGCGGATCAGTTGTATAACAGCAACATGCGCGTGGAAAAAGACATTCGAATATACAGTCCGAACATCACAGAACAGTCTGCGCGTACGTACAGTCTGGTAATATTAGGGTTTGCATGGGTGCTGGATGAACTGAGCATGCATTGTTCATATAATTATTATGCGTTTGTGAATCCCGCGTCTCATTTGCTAAATAACTGTTAGCTGTATCCAAGACAGAGGAGATCCTGATCAGACCGCTCCCTTCAACACTAGCTCTTAGGGCTTAAGGGTAAGCTTTGGATACTGATGTACGGGTTATGCTCTGAAATACACAGTTTCTGGTGCATGCGGACCAGTAAGCACAGTTTCCAATAAAAGCTTTACACCACGCAAATCCTTGAAATAACGTATCAACGTCGGTTTAACATTATTTTGTCAAACAAATGTTGATACGCATTGATACCCAACGTTATGTGCCTCTTAGCGGGGCAGATTGGGCGCGGCGGAAGGGGCTGGGGGACAAAAGGCGTTAAAATATGTACTTGAATAGTGCATGCCCCAGAGATGAGGATGATTAGACTCATCTAAACAGTTGTTCATATTTGTTAACTTAAATATCCAGTGTGATTCTTCTTCTCGTTAACGTGAAAAGTGGATCCATTCTTGTATAAGGGTCGGATCCGAGTCTTCGCTGTTCGCACAAGATGTACTTACTAATATGCTTATAAGATGGGGATTTCCCTCCAACGGAAAGAATCTTTGGGATTGTTAGGGAAACTCTCGCCTTACGGTGCAATGGGTTGTTCTATATGTGCAAGACATGGGGAAGGGGAGGGGAAGCATGCGGCTTTTTGCAGAATCGCTGATTGCACATGATGTACCTATTTATTCGGTTATAAGATTGGGGATCTCACAAGGTCATTGGGATTGTAAGGAGAACATCCGTCTTACCGCACAATGGGTTTTCTGTTTAAAATGGCATGCGTCTTATAGCCGAACGCTGTTTGAACAGGTTGCAGCCACTGATTCAGTTATAAGATGGGGTTTTCCTCCCAACAATATATCTAGTTCCGTCTTTAAGATATTGTTAGTTATTCTGTGTTTACGGACGGAGGAGTACATGCGTCTCATAGCCAAATCGCTGTTCACACGACATACTTCTATATTCAGTTATAAGACGAGGGAAATCTAGGTCTAGATCGTGAAAAGATCTAGATCTTTGGGTTTGTATTGGGAAACGCCGTCTAACAGCACAATTACACAATAGTGATTAGGTAATTATCGGGTTTTCTGTGTGCGTATTGGTAGGGGAGTGGGGAGAAGACTGGGGACAGGGCATGCGTCTTATAGCAGAATTGCTGTTTGCACATGGTGCTCCTACTCATTCGGTTATGAAACAGGGGTAGCCGCTTTACAACACAATAACGCAATAGTGATTAATATATTGTGGGTTATTCTGTGTGTGGGGTGGAGACATGCTTCTTATAGCCGAATTAAAGGGTAATCGGCGTACCATATCTAAGAGCTATTCTAACACAGTGCGCCTATAGAAGCAATGGAAAGTTTCCGTGTTTTATTCTGCAACAAACTGTCGGGCAGTTGTAAGTAGATATATCACTCGCGCTCCGCGCTCGTGATTTGATCTACATTACAACTGACATCCAAAAAGTGAAACATTACTCAACAGTTCACTGCTAGAGCTAATCTATTTCTTAAATAAGACTCTTGTCTGGCAAACCAAAAATAGTTATGTCCGAACTTGCATGCCTGACGAAATTACTGCATTTTAGCGGTAAACAAAATGTTGCCAAGGTACAATTCTGTAGTAAAATTTTGCAGTTTTTTTTAAGATATTGCAAGAGTAATGATTATCTATATGGGCTATTCATCTTATATAGTAGTTATGCTTTTATTTGTTAATTTGAAGGAGGACACATAGTGCGAACTTTGCTTTCAACAAGATATTTATGCCTTCACTTACAAGAACAACCATGTTGAACATTCTAGGGGGTATTGGACGAGTGATGGTTCCTGCTCACCTGTGCAGTATTGTTAATTGGATAATTTCCCTTAGGAACGGTCTACACTATAATCGACTCGCTTTTTTGTGACAACACATAAGCCTAGCATCCCCCGAAGGGGAATCCGGCGAGAAGTGAACATCCAGATCAGACGCTTCAAACCCGAGGTCTGATCAGGATCTGCACTGTTTGCCTTAAATGTTGGAATTTTTGTAAGAATAATCTAAAATCAGTAATAATAAACTATGTATTTTTTCTTATTTTTAATTTCATTCTATTCTATTTCATTTGTTTATTTATTCATTTACTTATGTTTTTTTTATTATTATTATTTTTTTTTTTTTTTTTTTCCTTTTCTTTGCGAACCTTTGAATTGAATTGTTGAATTTGTTTCGCTAGTTCCTATTTAAATTACGCATCCAAAGGAATTCTGACAGGATCGGTGGCAATGCATTTCTTAAACGAAGCGACTGAGTTTTCAGCGCCGCAAAAGGCAAAACTCTTAAAGTTTCAGTTTTTGGACTCATGGGGAAGCATGAAGACATAATGTTAACTTTGAAAAAGATGTATCATTTTAATCCTCAGAATAAAGACTGTCAGAAATAAGGTTATAAAAAAATCAGTATAGCTCGAAATTTTCAGAAATACGCACTGAAAATGGAAAATTTCGCAATTCTTTTGAATATTCCAGTGAATGTATATGTCAAGATAGGCATGTAATTAAAAAGGCAAGGGAAGCAAGAAAACTTTAACTTTTTCGAAAAATGAAAACACCTTCGTGTAGGTAATATAGCAGGCTTTCAGAATATAGGTTATAAAATATTCAAATAATTTGAAAAAGGTAAGAAAAACATAAAATTATTGATATTCCGTATTCAATTCTATGTAAATTTGATACCCAATATTAGACAGACAAGGCTGTCTAACAGGGGCGATAACAAAATCGATAATCCAATGCATCGGTAAAGAATGTTCAGTATGGCTTAATCATGTTAATCTAGCGTCACTTTGTTTATTTAAGTAAATATTGACCTCATCCGTAGAAAAAAGTACCTTTGGCATAAACAAACTGTGCCAGGCTGCACATGCACAATATCAGAGTTCGCAAAGAAAACAGCTAGGCTGTGCACTGTTTTGAAAAAGAACTGCCCATGTCTGATCAGCCTGCGCATTTCATGTAGAGGCTAGTGTTTAGCTAGCGAAATTCGCGTATATCCTTCATATACTCATCCCATGACGCGGATCAGTTGTATAACAGCAACATGCGCGTGGAAAAAGACATTCGAATATACAGTCCGAACATCACAGAACAGTCTGCGCGTACGTACAGTCTGGTAATATTAGGGTTTGCATGGGTGCTGGATGAACTGAGCATGCATTGTTCATATAATTATTATGCGTTTGTGAATCCCGCGTCTCATTTGCTAAATAACTGTTAGCTGTATCCAAGACAGAGGAGATCCTGATCAGACCGCTCCCTTCAACACTAGCTCTTAGGGCTTAAGGGTAAGCTTTGGATACTGATGTACGGGTTATGCTCTGAAATACACAGTTTCTGGTGCATGCGGACCAGTAAGCACAGTTTCCAATAAAAGCTTTACACCACGCAAATCCTTGAAATAACGTATCAACGTCGGTTTAACATTATTTTGTCAAACAAATGTTGATACGCATTGATACCCAACGTTATGTGCCTCTTAGCGGGGCAGATTGGGCGGGCGGAAGGGGCTGGGGGACAAAAGGCGTTAAAATATGTACTTGAATAGTGCATGCCCCAGAGATGAGGATGATTAGACTCATCTAAACAGTTGTTCATATTTGTTAACTTAAATATCCAGTGTGATTCTTCTTCTCGTTAACGTGAAAAGTGGATCCATTCTTGTATAAGGGTCGGATCCGAGTCTTCGCTGTTCGCACAAGATGTACTTACTAATATGCTTATAAGATGGGGATTTCCCTCCAACGGAAAGAATCTTTGGGATTGTTAGGGAAACTCTCGCCTTACGGTGCAATGGGTTGTTCTATATGTGCAAGACATGGGGAAGGGGAGGGGAAGCATGCGGCTTTTTGCAGAATCGCTGATTGCACATGATGTACCTATTTATTCGGTTATAAGATTGGGGATCTCACAAGGTCATTGGGATTGTAAGGAGAACATCCGTCTTACCGCACAATGGGTTTTCTGTTTAAAATGGCATGCGTCTTATAGCCGAACGCTGTTTGAACAGGTTGCAGCCACTGATTCAGTTATAAGATGGGGTTTTCCTCCCAACAATATATCTAGTTCCGTCTTTAAGATATTGTTAGTTATTCTGTGTTTACGGACGGAGGAGTACATGCGTCTCATAGCCAAATCGCTGTTCACACGACATACTTCTATATTCAGTTATAAGACAAGGGAAATCTAGGTCTAGATCGTGAAAAGATCTAGATCTTTGGGTTTGTATTGGGAAACGCCGTCTAACAGCACAATTACACAATAGTGATTAGGTAATTATCGGGTTTTCTGAGTGCGTATTGGTAGGGGAGTGGGGAGAAGACTGGGGACAGGGCATGCGTCTTATAGCAGAATTGCTGTTTGCACATGGTGCTCCTACTCATTCGGTTATGAAACAGGGGTAGCCGCTTTACAACACAATAACGCAATAGTGATTAATATATTGTGGGTTATTCTGTGTGTGGGGTGGAGACATGCTTCTTATAGCCGAATTAAAGGGTAATCGGCGTACCATATCTAAGAGCTATTCTAACACAGTGCGCCTATAGAAGCAATGGAAAGTTTCCGTGTTTTATTCTGCAACAAACTGTCGGGCAGTTGTAAGTAGATATATCACTCGCGCTCCGCGCTCGTGATTTGATCTACATTACAACTGACATCCAAAAAGTGAAACATTACTCAACAGTTCACTGCTAGAGCTAATCTATTTCTTAAATAAGACTCTTGTCTGGCAAACCAAAAATAGTTATGTCCGAACTTGCATGCCTGACGAAATTACTGCATTTTAGCGGTAAACAAAATGTTGCCAAGGTACAATTCTGTAGTAAAATTTTGCAGTTTTTTTTAAGATATTGCAAGAGTAATGATTATCTATATGGGCTATTCATCTTATATAGTAGTTATGCTTTTATTTGTTAATTTGAAGGAGGACACATAGTGCGAACTTTGCTTTCAACAAGATATTTATGCCTTCACTTACAAGAACAACCATGTTGAACATTCTAGGGGGTATTGGACGAGTGATGGTTCCTGCTCACCTGTGCAGTATTGTTAATTGGATAATTTCCCTTAGGAACGGTCTACACTATAATCGACTCGCTTTTTTGTGACAACACATAAGCCTAGCATCCCCCGAAGGGGAATCCGGCGAGAAGTGAACATCCAGATCAGACGCTTCAAACCCGAGGTCTGATCAGGATCTGCACTGTTTGCCTTAAATGTTGGAATTTTTGTAAGAATAATCTAAAATCAGTAATAATAAACTATGTATTTTTTCTTATTTTTAATTTCATTCTATTCTATTTCATTTGTTTATTTATTCATTTACTTATGTTTTTTTTATTATTATTATTATTTTTTTTTTTTTTTTTCCTTTTCTTTGCGAACCTTTGAATTGAATTGTTGAATTTGTTTCGCTAGTTCCTATTTAAATTACGCATCCAAAGGAATTCTGACAGGATCGGTGGCAATGCATTTCTTAAACGAAGCGACTGAGTTTTCAGCGCCGCAAAAGGCAAAACTCTTAAAGTTTCAGTTTTTGGACTCATGGGGAAGCATGAAGACATAATGTTAACTTTGAAAAAGATGTATCATTTTAATCCTCAGAATAAAGACTGTCAGAAATAAGGTTATAAAAAAATCAGTATAGCTCGAAATTTTCAGAAATACGCACTGAAAATGGAAAATTTCGCAATTCTTTTGAATATTCCAGTGAATGTATATGTCAAGATAGGCATGTAATTAAAAAGGCAAGGGAAGCAAGAAAACTTTAACTTTTTCGAAAAATGAAAACACCTTCGTGTAGGTAATATAGCAGGCTTTCAGAATATAGGTTATAAAATATTCAAATAATTTGAAAAAGGTAAGAAAAACATAAAATTATTGATATTCCGTATTCAATTCTATGTAAATTTGATACCCAATATTAGACAGACAAGGCTGTCTAACAGGGGCGATAACAAAATCGATAATCCAATGCATCGGTAAAGAATGTTCAGTATGGCTTAATCATGTTAATCTAGCGTCACTTTGTTTATTTAAGTAAATATTGACCTCATCCGTAGAAAAAAGTACCTTTGGCATAAACAAACTGTGCCAGGCTGCACATGCACAATATCAGAGTTCGCAAAGAAAACAGCTAGGCTGTGCACTGTTTTGAAAAAGAACTGCCCATGTCTGATCAGCCTGCGCATTTCATGTAGAGGCTAGTGTTTAGCTAGCGAAATTCGCGTATATCCTTCATATACTCATCCCATGACGCGGATCAGTTGTATAACAGCAACATGCGCGTGGAAAAAGACATTCGAATATACAGTCCGAACATCACAGAACAGTCTGCGCGTACGTACAGTCTGGTAATATTAGGGTTTGCATGGGTGCTGGATGAACTGAGCATGCATTGTTCATATAATTATTATGCGTTTGTGAATCCCGCGTCTCATTTGCTAAATAACTGTTAGCTGTATCCAAGACAGAGGAGATCCTGATCAGACCGCTCCCTTCAACACTAGCTCTTAGGGCTTAAGGGTAAGCTTTGGATACTGATGTACGGGTTATGCTCTGAAATACACAGTTTCTGGTGCATGCGGACCAGTAAGCACAGTTTCCAATAAAAGCTTTACACCACGCAAATCCTTGAAATAACGTATCAACGTCGGTTTAACATTATTTTGTCAAACAAATGTTGATACGCATTGATACCCAACGTTATGTGCCTCTTAGCGGGGCAGATTGGGCGCGGCGGAAGGGGCTGGGGGACAAAAGGCGTTAAAATATGTACTTGAATAGTGCATGCCCCAGAGATGAGGATGATTAGACTCATCTAAACAGTTGTTCATATTTGTTAACTTAAATATCCAGTGTGATTCTTCTTCTCGTTAACGTGAAAAGTGGATCCATTCTTGTATAAGGGTCGGATCCGAGTCTTCGCTGTTCGCACAAGATGTACTTACTAATATGCTTATAAGATGGGGATTTCCCTCCAACGGAAAGAATCTTTGGGATTGTTAGGGAAACTCTCGCCTTACGGTGCAATGGGTTGTTCTATATGTGCAAGACATGGGGAAGGGGAGGGGAAGCATGCGGCTTTTTGCAGAATCGCTGATTGCACATGATGTACCTATTTATTCGGTTATAAGATTGGGGATCTCACAAGGTCATTGGGATTGTAAGGAGAACATCCGTCTTACCGCACAATGGGTTTTCTGTTTAAAATGGCATGCGTCTTATAGCCGAACGCTGTTTGAACAGGTTGCAGCCACTGATTCAGTTATAAGATGGGGTTTTCCTCCCAACAATATATCTAGTTCCGTCTTTAAGATATTGTTAGTTATTCTGTGTTTACGGACGGAGGAGTACATGCGTCTCATAGCCAAATCGCTGTTCACACGACATACTTCTATATTCAGTTATAAGACGAGGGAAATCTAGGTCTAGATCGTGAAAAGATCTAGATCTTTGGGTTTGTATTGGGAAACGCCGTCTAACAGCACAATTACACAATAGTGATTAGGTAATTATCGGGTTTTCTGTGTGCGTATTGGTAGGGGAGTGGGGAGAAGACTGGGGACAGGGCATGCGTCTTATAGCAGAATTGCTGTTTGCACATGGTGCTCCTACTCATTCGGTTATGAAACAGGGGTAGCCGCTTTACAACACAATAACGCAATAGTGATTAATATATTGTGGGTTATTCTGTGTGTGGGGTGGAGACATGCTTCTTATAGCCGAATTAAAGGGTAATCGGCGTACCATATCTAAGAGCTATTCTAACACAGTGCGCCTATAGAAGCAATGGAAAGTTTCCGTGTTTTATTCTGCAACAAACTGTCGGGCAGTTGTAAGTAGATATATCACTCGCGCTCCGCGCTCGTGATTTGATCTACATTACAACTGACATCCAAAAAGTGAAACATTACTCAACAGTTCACTGCTAGAGCTAATCTATTTCTTAAATAAGACTCTTGTCTGGCAAACCAAAAATAGTTATGTCCGAACTTGCATGCCTGACGAAATTACTGCATTTTAGCGGTAAACAAAATGTTGCCAAGGTACAATTCTGTAGTAAAATTTTGCAGTTTTTTTTAAGATATTGCAAGAGTAATGATTATCTATATGGGCTATTCATCTTATATAGTAGTTATGCTTTTATTTGTTAATTTGAAGGAGGACACATAGTGCGAACTTTGCTTTCAACAAGATATTTATGCCTTCACTTACAAGAACAACCATGTTGAACATTCTAGGGGGTATTGGACGAGTGATGGTTCCTGCTCACCTGTGCAGTATTGTTAATTGGATAATTTCCCTTAGGAACGGTCTACACTATAATCGACTCGCTTTTTTGTGACAACACATAAGCCTAGCATCCCCCGAAGGGGAATCCGGCGAGAAGTGAACATCCAGATCAGACGCTTCAAACCCGAGGTCTGATCAGGATCTGCACTGTTTGCCTTAAATGTTGGAATTTTTGTAAGAATAATCTAAAATCAGTAATAATAAACTATGTATTTTTTCTTATTTTTAATTTCATTCTATTCTATTTCATTTGTTTATTTATTCATTTACTTATGTTTTTTTTATTATTATTATTATTATTTTTTTTTTTTTTCCTTTTCTTTGCGAACCTTTGAATTGAATTGTTGAATTTGTTTCGCTAGTTCCTATTTAAATTACGCATCCAAAGGAATTCTGACAGGATCGGTGGCAATGCATTTCTTAAACGAAGCGACTGAGTTTTCAGCGCCGCAAAAGGCAAAACTCTTAAAGTTTCAGTTTTTGGACTCATGGGGAAGCATGAAGACATAATGTTAACTTTGAAAAAGATGTATCATTTTAATCCTCAGAATAAAGACTGTCAGAAATAAGGTTATAAAAAAATCAGTATAGCTCGAAATTTTCAGAAATACGCACTGAAAATGGAAAATTTCGCAATTCTTTTGAATATTCCAGTGAATGTATATGTCAAGATAGGCATGTAATTAAAAAGGCAAGGGAAGCAAGAAAACTTTAACTTTTTCGAAAAATGAAAACACCTTCGTGTAGGTAATATAGCAGGCTTTCAGAATATAGGTTATAAAATATTCAAATAATTTGAAAAAGGTAAGAAAAACATAAAATTATTGATATTCCGTATTCAATTCTATGTAAATTTGATACCCAATATTAGACAGACAAGGCTGTCTAACAGGGGCGATAACAAAATCGATAATCCAATGCATCGGTAAAGAATGTTCAGTATGGCTTAATCATGTTAATCTAGCGTCACTTTGTTTATTTAAGTAAATATTGACCTCATCCGTAGAAAAAAGTACCTTTGGCATAAACAAACTGTGCCAGGCTGCACATGCACAATATCAGAGTTCGCAAAGAAAACAGCTAGGCTGTGCACTGTTTTGAAAAAGAACTGCCCATGTCTGATCAGCCTGCGCATTTCATGTAGAGGCTAGTGTTTAGCTAGCGAAATTCGCGTATATCCTTCATATACTCATCCCATGACGCGGATCAGTTGTATAACAGCAACATGCGCGTGGAAAAAGACATTCGAATATACAGTCCGAACATCACAGAACAGTCTGCGCGTACGTACAGTCTGGTAATATTAGGGTTTGCATGGGTGCTGGATGAACTGAGCATGCATTGTTCATATAATTATTATGCGTTTGTGAATCCCGCGTCTCATTTGCTAAATAACTGTTAGCTGTATCCAAGACAGAGGAGATCCTGATCAGACCGCTCCCTTCAACACTAGCTCTTAGGGCTTAAGGGTAAGCTTTGGATACTGATGTACGGGTTATGCTCTGAAATACACAGTTTCTGGTGCATGCGGACCAGTAAGCACAGTTTCCAATAAAAGCTTTACACCACGCAAATCCTTGAAATAACGTATCAACGTCGGTTTAACATTATTTTGTCAAACAAATGTTGATACGCATTGATACCCAACGTTATGTGCCTCTTAGCGGGGCAGATTGGGCGCGGCGGAAGGGGCTGGGGGACAAAAGGCGTTAAAATATGTACTTGAATAGTGCATGCCCCAGAGATGAGGATGATTAGACTCATCTAAACAGTTGTTCATATTTGTTAACTTAAATATCCAGTGTGATTCTTCTTCTCGTTAACGTGAAAAGTGGATCCATTCTTGTATAAGGGTCGGATCCGAGTCTTCGCTGTTCGCACAAGATGTACTTACTAATATGCTTATAAGATGGGGATTTCCCTCCAACGGAAAGAATCTTTGGGATTGTTAGGGAAACTCTCGCCTTACGGTGCAATGGGTTGTTCTATATGTGCAAGACATGGGGAAGGGGAGGGGAAGCATGCGGCTTTTTGCAGAATCGCTGATTGCACATGATGTACCTATTTATTCGGTTATAAGATTGGGGATCTCACAAGGTCATTGGGATTGTAAGGAGAACATCCGTCTTACCGCACAATGGGTTTTCTGTTTAAAATGGCATGCGTCTTATAGCCGAACGCTGTTTGAACAGGTTGCAGCCACTGATTCAGTTATAAGATGGGGTTTTCCTCCCAACAATATATCTAGTTCCGTCTTTAAGATATTGTTAGTTATTCTGTGTTTACGGACGGAGGAGTACATGCGTCTCATAGCCAAATCGCTGTTCACACGACATACTTCTATATTCAGTTATAAGACGAGGGAAATCTAGGTCTAGATCGTGAAAAGATCTAGATCTTTGGGTTTGTATTGGGAAACGCCGTCTAACAGCACAATTACACAATAGTGATTAGGTAATTATCGGGTTTTCTGTGTGCGTATTGGTAGGGGAGTGGGGAGAAGACTGGGGACAGGGCATGCGTCTTATAGCAGAATTGCTGTTTGCACATGGTGCTCCTACTCATTCGGTTATGAAACAGGGGTAGCCGCTTTACAACACAATAACGCAATAGTGATTAATATATTGTGGGTTATTCTGTGTGTGGGGTGGAGACATGCTTCTTATAGCCGAATTAAAGGGTAATCGGCGTACCATATCTAAGAGCTATTCTAACACAGTGCGCCTATAGAAGCAATGGAAAGTTTCCGTGTTTTATTCTGCAACAAACTGTCGGGCAGTTGTAAGTAGATATATCACTCGCGCTCCGCGCTCGTGATTTGATCTACATTACAACTGACATCCAAAAAGTGAAACATTACTCAACAGTTCACTGCTAGAGCTAATCTATTTCTTAAATAAGACTCTTGTCTGGCAAACCAAAAATAGTTATGTCCGAACTTGCATGCCTGACGAAATTACTGCATTTTAGCGGTAAACAAAATGTTGCCAAGGTACAATTCTGTAGTAAAATTTTGCAGTTTTTTTTAAGATATTGCAAGAGTAATGATTATCTATATGGGCTATTCATCTTATATAGTAGTTATGCTTTTATTTGTTAATTTGAAGGAGGACACATAGTGCGAACTTTGCTTTCAACAAGATATTTATGCCTTCACTTACAAGAACAACCATGTTGAACATTCTAGGGGGTATTGGACGAGTGATGGTTCCTGCTCACCTGTGCAGTATTGTTAATTGGATAATTTCCCTTAGGAACGGTCTACACTATAATCGACTCGCTTTTTTGTGACAACACATAAGCCTAGCATCCCCCGAAGGGGAATCCGGCGAGAAGTGAACATCCAGATCAGACGCTTCAAACCCGAGGTCTGATCAGGATCTGCACTGTTTGCCTTAAATGTTGGAATTTTTGTAAGAATAATCTAAAATCAGTAATAATAAACTATGTATTTTTTCTTATTTTTAATTTCATTCTATTCTATTTCATTTGTTTATTTATTCATTTACTTATGTTTTTTTTATTATTATTATTATTTTTTTTTTTTTTTTTCCTTTTCTTTGCGAACCTTTGAATTGAATTGTTGAATTTGTTTCGCTAGTTCCTATTTAAATTACGCATCCAAAGGAATTCTGACAGGATCGGTGGCAATGCATTTCTTAAACGAAGCGACTGAGTTTTCAGCGCCGCAAAAGGCAAAACTCTTAAAGTTTCAGTTTTTGGACTCATGGGGAAGCATGAAGACATAATGTTAACTTTGAAAAAGATGTATCATTTTAATCCTCAGAATAAAGACTGTCAGAAATAAGGTTATAAAAAA
The DNA here is from genome assembly GCA_963989385.1 of Ctena decussata. Taxonomy (NCBI): domain Eukaryota; kingdom Metazoa; phylum Mollusca; class Bivalvia; order Lucinida; family Lucinidae; genus Ctena; species Ctena decussata. The sequence goes on from CAXDIV010000086.1 coordinate 52,787, forward strand.
ATCAGTATAGCTCGAAATTTTCAGAAATACGCACTGAAAATGGAAAATTTCGCAATTCTTTTGAATATTCCAGTGAATGTATATGTCAAGATAGGCATGTAATTAAAAAGGCAAGGGAAGCAAGAAAACTTTAACTTTTTCGAAAAATGAAAACACCTTCGTGTAGGTAATATAGCAGGCTTTCAGAATATAGGTTATAAAATATTCAAATAATTTGAAAAAGGTAAGAAAAACATAAAATTATTGATATTCCGTATTCAATTCTATGTAAATTTGATACCCAATATTAGACAGACAAGGCTGTCTAACAGGGGCGATAACAAAATCGATAATCCAATGCATCGGTAAAGAATGTTCAGTATGGCTTAATCATGTTAATCTAGCGTCACTTTGTTTATTTAAGTAAATATTGACCTCATCCGTAGAAAAAAGTACCTTTGGCATAAACAAACTGTGCCAGGCTGCACATGCACAATATCAGAGTTCGCAAAGAAAACAGCTAGGCTGTGCACTGTTTTGAAAAAGAACTGCCCATGTCTGATCAGCCTGCGCATTTCATGTAGAGGCTAGTGTTTAGCTAGCGAAATTCGCGTATATCCTTCATATACTCATCCCATGACGCGGATCAGTTGTATAACAGCAACATGCGCGTGGAAAAAGACATTCGAATATACAGTCCGAACATCACAGAACAGTCTGCGCGTACGTACAGTCTGGTAATATTAGGGTTTGCATGGGTGCTGGATGAACTGAGCATGCATTGTTCATATAATTATTATGCGTTTGTGAATCCCGCGTCTCATTTGCTAAATAACTGTTAGCTGTATCCAAGACAGAGGAGATCCTGATCAGACCGCTCCCTTCAACACTAGCTCTTAGGGCTTAAGGGTAAGCTTTGGATACTGATGTACGGGTTATGCTCTGAAATACACAGTTTCTGGTGCATGCGGACCAGTAAGCACAGTTTCCAATAAAAGCTTTACACCACGCAAATCCTTGAAATAACGTATCAACGTCGGTTTAACATTATTTTGTCAAACAAATGTTGATACGCATTGATACCCAACGTTATGTGCCTCTTAGCGGGGCAGATTGGGCGCGGCGGAAGGGGCTGGGGGACAAAAGGCGTTAAAATATGTACTTGAATAGTGCATGCCCCAGAGATGAGGATGATTAGACTCATCTAAACAGTTGTTCATATTTGTTAACTTAAATATCCAGTGTGATTCTTCTTCTCGTTAACGTGAAAAGTGGATCCATTCTTGTATAAGGGTCGGATCCGAGTCTTCGCTGTTCGCACAAGATGTACTTACTAATATGCTTATAAGATGGGGATTTCCCTCCAACGGAAAGAATCTTTGGGATTGTTAGGGAAACTCTCGCCTTACGGTGCAATGGGTTGTTCTATATGTGCAAGACATGGGGAAGGGGAGGGGAAGCATGCGGCTTTTTGCAGAATCGCTGATTGCACATGATGTACCTATTTATTCGGTTATAAGATTGGGGATCTCACAAGGTCATTGGGATTGTAAGGAGAACATCCGTCTTACCGCACAATGGGTTTTCTGTTTAAAATGGCATGCGTCTTATAGCCGAACGCTGTTTGAACAGGTTGCAGCCACTGATTCAGTTATAAGATGGGGTTTTCCTCCCAACAATATATCTAGTTCCGTCTTTAAGATATTGTTAGTTATTCTGTGTTTACGGACGGAGGAGTACATGCGTCTCATAGCCAAATCGCTGTTCACACGACATACTTCTATATTCAGTTATAAGACGAGGGAAATCTAGGTCTAGATCGTGAAAAGATCTAGATCTTTGGGTTTGTATTGGGAAACGCCGTCTAACAGCACAATTACACAATAGTGATTAGGTAATTATCGGGTTTTCTGTGTGCGTATTGGTAGGGGAGTGGGGAGAAGACTGGGGACAGGGCATGCGTCTTATAGCAGAATTGCTGTTTGCACATGGTGCTCCTACTCATTCGGTTATGAAACAGGGGTAGCCGCTTTACAACACAATAACGCAATAGTGATTAATATATTGTGGGTTATTCTGTGTGTGGGGTGGAGACATGCTTCTTATAGCCGAATTAAAGGGTAATCGGCGTACCATATCTAAGAGCTATTCTAACACAGTGCGCCTATAGAAGCAATGGAAAGTTTCCGTGTTTTATTCTGCAACAAACTGTCGGGCAGTTGTAAGTAGATATATCACTCGCGCTCCGCGCTCGTGATTTGATCTACATTACAACTGACATCCAAAAAGTGAAACATTACTCAACAGTTCACTGCTAGAGCTAATCTATTTCTTAAATAAGACTCTTGTCTGGCAAACCAAAAATAGTTATGTCCGAACTTGCATGCCTGACGAAATTACTGCATTTTAGCGGTAAACAAAATGTTGCCAAGGTACAATTCTGTAGTAAAATTTTGCAGTTTTTTTTAAGATATTGCAAGAGTAATGATTATCTATATGGGCTATTCATCTTATATAGTAGTTATGCTTTTATTTGTTAATTTGAAGGAGGACACATAGTGCGAACTTTGCTTTCAACAAGATATTTATGCCTTCACTTACAAGAACAACCATGTTGAACATTCTAGGGGGTATTGGACGAGTGATGGTTCCTGCTCACCTGTGCAGTATTGTTAATTGGATAATTTCCCTTAGGAACGGTCTACACTATAATCGACTCGCTTTTTTGTGACAACACATAAGCCTAGCATCCCCCGAAGGGGAATCCGGCGAGAAGTGAACATCCAGATCAGACGCTTCAAACCCGAGGTCTGATCAGGATCTGCACTGTTTGCCTTAAATGTTGGAATTTTTGTAAGAATAATCTAAAATCAGTAATAATAAACTATGTATTTTTTCTTATTTTTAATTTCATTCTATTCTATTTCATTTGTTTATTTATTCATTTACTTATGTTTTTTTTATTATTATTATTATTTTTTTTTTTTTTTTTCCTTTTCTTTGCGAACCTTTGAATTGAATTGTTGAATTTGTTTCGCTAGTTCCTATTTAAATTACGCATCCAAAGGAATTCTGACAGGATCGGTGGCAATGCATTTCTTAAACGAAGCGACTGAGTTTTCAGCGCCGCAAAAGGCAAAACTCTTAAAGTTTCAGTTTTTGGACTCATGGGGAAGCATGAAGACATAATGTTAACTTTGAAAAAGATGTATCATTTTAATCCTCAGAATAAAGACTGTCAGAAATAAGGTTATAAAAAAATCAGTATAGCTCGAAATTTTCAGAAATACGCACTGAAAATGGAAAATTTCGCAATTCTTTTGAATATTCCAGTGAATGTATATGTCAAGATAGGCATGTAATTAAAAAGGCAAGGGAAGCAAGAAAACTTTAACTTTTTCGAAAAATGAAAACACCTTCGTGTAGGTAATATAGCAGGCTTTCAGAATATAGGTTATAAAATATTCAAATAATTTGAAAAAGGTAAGAAAAACATAAAATTATTGATATTCCGTATTCAATTCTATGTAAATTTGATACCCAATATTAGACAGACAAGGCTGTCTAACAGGGGCGATAACAAAATCGATAATCCAATGCATCGGTAAAGAATGTTCAGTATGGCTTAATCATGTTAATCTAGCGTCACTTTGTTTATTTAAGTAAATATTGACCTCATCCGTAGAAAAAAGTACCTTTGGCATAAACAAACTGTGCCAGGCTGCACATGCACAATATCAGAGTTCGCAAAGAAAACAGCTAGGCTGTGCACTGTTTTGAAAAAGAACTGCCCATGTCTGATCAGCCTGCGCATTTCATGTAGAGGCTAGTGTTTAGCTAGCGAAATTCGCGTATATCCTTCATATACTCATCCCATGACGCGGATCAGTTGTATAACAGCAACATGCGCGTGGAAAAAGACATTCGAATATACAGTCCGAACATCACAGAACAGTCTGCGCGTACGTACAGTCTGGTAATATTAGGGTTTGCATGGGTGCTGGATGAACTGAGCATGCATTGTTCATATAATTATTATGCGTTTGTGAATCCCGCGTCTCATTTGCTAAATAACTGTTAGCTGTATCCAAGACAGAGGAGATCCTGATCAGACCGCTCCCTTCAACACTAGCTCTTAGGGCTTAAGGGTAAGCTTTGGATACTGATGTACGGGTTATGCTCTGAAATACACAGTTTCTGGTGCATGCGGACCAGTAAGCACAGTTTCCAATAAAAGCTTTACACCACGCAAATCCTTGAAATAACGTATCAACGTCGGTTTAACATTATTTTGTCAAACAAATGTTGATACGCATTGATACCCAACGTTATGTGCCTCTTAGCGGGGCAGATTGGGCGCGGCGGAAGGGGCTGGGGGACAAAAGGCGTTAAAATATGTACTTGAATAGTGCATGCCCCAGAGATGAGGATGATTAGACTCATCTAAACAGTTGTTCATATTTGTTAACTTAAATATCCAGTGTGATTCTTCTTCTCGTTAACGTGAAAAGTGGATCCATTCTTGTATAAGGGTCGGATCCGAGTCTTCGCTGTTCGCACAAGATGTACTTACTAATATGCTTATAAGATGGGGATTTCCCTCCAACGGAAAGAATCTTTGGGATTGTTAGGGAAACTCTCGCCTTACGGTGCAATGGGTTGTTCTATATGTGCAAGACATGGGGAAGGGGAGGGGAAGCATGCGGCTTTTTGCAGAATCGCTGATTGCACATGATGTACCTATTTATTCGGTTATAAGATTGGGGATCTCACAAGGTCATTGGGATTGTAAGGAGAACATCCGTCTTACCGCACAATGGGTTTTCTGTTTAAAATGGCATGCGTCTTATAGCCGAACGCTGTTTGAACAGGTTGCAGCCACTGATTCAGTTATAAGATGGGGTTTTCCTCCCAACAATATATCTAGTTCCGTCTTTAAGATATTGTTAGTTATTCTGTGTTTACGGACGGAGGAGTACATGCGTCTCATAGCCAAATCGCTGTTCACACGACATACTTCTATATTCAGTTATAAGACGAGGGAAATCTAGGTCTAGATCGTGAAAAGATCTAGATCTTTGGGTTTGTATTGGGAAACGCCGTCTAACAGCACAATTACACAATAGTGATTAGGTAATTATCGGGTTTTCTGTGTGCGTATTGGTAGGGGAGTGGGGAGAAGACTGGGGACAGGGCATGCGTCTTATAGCAGAATTGCTGTTTGCACATGGTGCTCCTACTCATTCGGTTATGAAACAGGGGTAGCCGCTTTACAACACAATAACGCAATAGTGATTAATATATTGTGGGTTATTCTGTGTGTGGGGTGGAGACATGCTTCTTATAGCCGAATTAAAGGGTAATCGGTGTACCATATCTAAGAGCTATTCTAACACAGTGCGCCTATAGAAGCAATGGAAAGTTTCCGTGTTTTATTCTGCAACAAACTGTCGGGCAGTTGTAAGTAGATATATCACTCGCGCTCCGCGCTCGTGATTTGATCTACATTACAACTGACATCCAAAAAGTGAAACATTACTCAACAGTTCACTGCTAGAGCTAATCTATTTCTTAAATAAGACTCTTGTCTGGCAAACCAAAAATAGTTATGTCCGAACTTGCATGCCTGACGAAATTACTGCATTTTAGCGGTAAACAAAATGTTGCCAAGGTACAATTCTGTAGTAAAATTTTGCAGTTTTTTTTAAGATATTGCAAGAGTAATGATTATCTATATGGGCTATTCATCTTATATAGTAGTTATGCTTTTATTTGTTAATTTGAAGGAGGACACATAGTGCGAACTTTGCTTTCAACAAGATATTTATGCCTTCACTTACAAGAACAACCATGTTGAACATTCTAGGGGGTATTGGACGAGTGATGGTTCCTGCTCACCTGTGCAGTATTGTTAATTGGATAATTTCCCTTAGGAACGGTCTACACTATAATCGACTCGCTTTTTTGTGACAACACATAAGCCTAGCATCCCCCGAAGGGGAATCCGGCGAGAAGTGAACATCCAGATCAGACGCTTCAAACCCGAGGTCTGATCAGGATCTGCACTGTTTGCCTTAAATGTTGGAATTTTTGTAAGAATAATCTAAAATCAGTAATAATAAACTATGTATTTTTTCTTATTTTTAATTTCATTCTATTCTATTTCATTTGTTTATTTATTCATTTACTTATGTTTTTTTTATTATTATTATTATTTTTTTTTTTTTTTTTCCTTTTCTTTGCGAACCTTTGAATTGAATTGTTGAATTTGTTTCGCTAGTTCCTATTTAAATTACGCATCCAAAGGAATTCTGACAGGATCGGTGGCAATGCATTTCTTAAACGAAGCGACTGAGTTTTCAGCGCCGCAAAAGGCAAAACTCTTAAAGTTTCAGTTTTTGGACTCATGGGGAAGCATGAAGACATAATGTTAACTTTGAAAAAGATGTATCATTTTAATCCTCAGAATAAAGACTGTCAGAAATAAGGTTATAAAAAAATCAGTATAGCTCGAAATTTTCAGAAATACGCACTGAAAATGGAAAATTTCGCAATTCTTTTGAATATTCCAGTGAATGTATATGTCAAGATAGGCATGTAATTAAAAAGGCAAGGGAAGCAAGAAAACTTTAACTTTTTCGAAAAATGAAAACACCTTCGTGTAGGTAATATAGCAGGCTTTCAGAATATAGGTTATAAAATATTCAAATAATTTGAAAAAGGTAAGAAAAACATAAAATTATTGATATTCCGTATTCAATTCTATGTAAATTTGATACCCAATATTAGACAGACAAGGCTGTCTAACAGGGGCGATAACAAAATCGATAATCCAATGCATCGGTAAAGAATGTTCAGTATGGCTTAATCATGTTAATCTAGCGTCACTTTGTTTATTTAAGTAAATATTGACCTCATCCGTAGAAAAAAGTACCTTTGGCATAAACAAACTGTGCCAGGCTGCACATGCACAATATCAGAGTTCGCAAAGAAAACAGCTAGGCTGTGCACTGTTTTGAAAAAGAACTGCCCATGTCTGATCAGCCTGCGCATTTCATGTAGAGGCTAGTGTTTAGCTAGCGAAATTCGCGTATATCCTTCATATACTCATCCCATGACGCGGATCAGTTGTATAACAGCAACATGCGCGTGGAAAAAGACATTCGAATATACAGTCCGAACATCACAGAACAGTCTGCGCGTACGTACAGTCTGGTAATATTAGGGTTTGCATGGGTGCTGGATGAACTGAGCATGCATTGTTCATATAATTATTATGCGTTTGTGAATCCCGCGTCTCATTTGCTAAATAACTGTTAGCTGTATCCAAGACAGAGGAGATCCTGATCAGACCGCTCCCTTCAACACTAGCTCTTAGGGCTTAAGGGTAAGCTTTGGATACTGATGTACGGGTTATGCTCTGAAATACACAGTTTCTGGTGCATGCGGACCAGTAAGCACAGTTTCCAATAAAAGCTTTACACCACGCAAATCCTTGAAATAACGTATCAACGTCGGTTTAACATTATTTTGTCAAACAAATGTTGATACGCATTGATACCCAACGTTATGTGCCTCTTAGCGGGGCAGATTGGGCGCGGCGGAAGGGGCTGGGGGACAAAAGGCGTTAAAATATGTACTTGAATAGTGCATGCCCCAGAGATGAGGATGATTAGACTCATCTAAACAGTTGTTCATATTTGTTAACTTAAATATCCAGTGTGATTCTTCTTCTCGTTAACGTGAAAAGTGGATCCATTCTTGTATAAGGGTCGGATCCGAGTCTTCGCTGTTCGCACAAGATGTACTTACTAATATGCTTATAAGATGGGGATTTCCCTCCAACGGAAAGAATCTTTGGGATTGTTAGGGAAACTCTCGCCTTACGGTGCAATGGGTTGTTCTATATGTGCAAGACATGGGGAAGGGGAGGGGAAGCATGCGGCTTTTTGCAGAATCGCTGATTGCACATGATGTACCTATTTATTCGGTTATAAGATTGGGGATCTCACAAGGTCATTGGGATTGTAAGGAGAACATCCGTCTTACCGCACAATGGGTTTTCTGTTTAAAATGGCATGCGTCTTATAGCCGAACGCTGTTTGAACAGGTTGCAGCCACTGATTCAGTTATAAGATGGGGTTTTCCTCCCAACAATATATCTAGTTCCGTCTTTAAGATATTGTTAGTTATTCTGTGTTTACGGACGGAGGAGTACATGCGTCTCATAGCCAAATCGCTGTTCACACGACATACTTCTATATTCAGTTATAAGACGAGGGAAATCTAGGTCTAGATCGTGAAAAGATCTAGATCTTTGGGTTTGTATTGGGAAACGCCGTCTAACAGCACAATTACACAATAGTGATTAGGTAATTATCGGGTTTTCTGTGTGCGTATTGGTAGGGGAGTGGGGAGAAGACTGGGGACAGGGCATGCGTCTTATAGCAGAATTGCTGTTTGCACATGGTGCTCCTACTCATTCGGTTATGAAACAGGGGTAGCCGCTTTACAACACAATAACGCAATAGTGATTAATATATTGTGGGTTATTCTGTGTGTGGGGTGGAGACATGCTTCTTATAGCCGAATTAAAGGGTAATCGGTGTACCATATCTAAGAGCTATTCTAACACAGTGCGCCTATAGAAGCAATGGAAAGTTTCCGTGTTTTATTCTGCAACAAACTGTCGGGCAGTTGTAAGTAGATATATCACTCGCGCTCCGCGCTCGTGATTTGATCTACATTACAACTGACATCCAAAAAGTGAAACATTACTCAACAGTTCACTGCTAGAGCTAATCTATTTCTTAAATAAGACTCTTGTCTGGCAAACCAAAAATAGTTATGTCCGAACTTGCATGCCTGACGAAATTACTGCATTTTAGCGGTAAACAAAATGTTGCCAAGGTACAATTCTGTAGTAAAATTTTGCAGTTTTTTTTAAGATATTGCAAGAGTAATGATTATCTATATGGGCTATTCATCTTATATAGTAGTTATGCTTTTATTTGTTAATTTGAAGGAGGACACATAGTGCGAACTTTGCTTTCAACAAGATATTTATGCCTTCACTTACAAGAACAACCATGTTGAACATTCTAGGGGGTATTGGACGAGTGATGGTTCCTGCTCACCTGTGCAGTATTGTTAATTGGATAATTTCCCTTAGGAACGGTCTACACTATAATCGACTCGCTTTTTTGTGACAACACATAAGCCTAGCATCCCCCGAAGGGGAATCCGGCGAGAAGTGAACATCCAGATCAGACGCTTCAAACCCGAGGTCTGATCAGGATCTGCACTGTTTGCCTTAAATGTTGGAATTTTTGTAAGAATAATCTAAAATCAGTAATAATAAACTATGTATTTTTTCTTATTTTTAATTTCATTCTATTCTATTTCATTTGTTTATTTATTCATTTACTTATGTTTTTTTTATTATTATTATTATTTTTTTTTTTTTTTTTCCTTTTCTTTGCGAACCTTTGAATTGAATTGTTGAATTTGTTTCGCTAGTTCCTATTTAAATTACGCATCCAAAGGAATTCTGACAGGATCGGTGGCAATGCATTTCTTAAACGAAGCGACTGAGTTTTCAGCGCCGCAAAAGGCAAAACTCTTAAAGTTTCAGTTTTTGGACTCATGGGGAAGCATGAAGACATAATGTTAACTTTGAAAAAGATGTATCATTTTAATCCTCAGAATAAAGACTGTCAGAAATAAGGTTATAAAAAAATCAGTATAGCTCGAAATTTTCAGAAATACGCACTGAAAATGGAAAATTTCGCAATTCTTTTGAATATTCCAGTGAATGTATATGTCAAGATAGGCATGTAATTAAAAAGGCAAGGGAAGCAAGAAAACTTTAACTTTTTCGAAAAATGAAAACACCTTCGTGTAGGTAATATAGCAGGCTTTCAGAATATAGGTTATAAAATATTCAAATAATTTGAAAAAGGTAAGAAAAACATAAAATTATTGATATTCCGTATTCAATTCTATGTAAATTTGATACCCAATATTAGACAGACAAGGCTGTCTAACAGGGGCGATAACAAAATCGATAATCCAATGCATCGGTAAAGAATGTTCAGTATGGCTTAATCATGTTAATCTAGCGTCACTTTGTTTATTTAAGTAAATATTGACCTCATCCGTAGAAAAAAGTACCTTTGGCATAAACAAACTGTGCCAGGCTGCACATGCACAATATCAGAGTTCGCAAAGAAAACAGCTAGGCTGTGCACTGTTTTGAAAAAGAACTGCCCATGTCTGATCAGCCTGCGCATTTCATGTAGAGGCTAGTGTTTAGCTAGCGAAATTCGCGTATATCCTTCATATACTCATCCCATGACGCGGATCAGTTGTATAACAGCAACATGCGCGTGGAAAAAGACATTCGAATATACAGTCCGAACATCACAGAACAGTCTGCGCGTACGTACAGTCTGGTAATATTAGGGTTTGCATGGGTGCTGGATGAACTGAGCATGCATTGTTCATATAATTATTATGCGTTTGTGAATCCCGCGTCTCATTTGCTAAATAACTGTTAGCTGTATCCAAGACAGAGGAGATCCTGATCAGACCGCTCCCTTCAACACTAGCTCTTAGGGCTTAAGGGTAAGCTTTGGATACTGATGTACGGGTTATGCTCTGAAATACACAGTTTCTGGTGCATGCGGACCAGTAAGCACAGTTTCCAATAAAAGCTTTACACCACGCAAATCCTTGAAATAACGTATCAACGTCGGTTTAACATTATTTTGTCAAACAAATGTTGATACGCATTGATACCCAACGTTATGTGCCTCTTAGCGGGGCAGATTGGGCGCGGCGGAAGGGGCTGGGGGACAAAAGGCGTTAAAATATGTACTTGAATAGTGCATGCCCCAGAGATGAGGATGATTAGACTCATCTAAACAGTTGTTCATATTTGTTAACTTAAATATCCAGTGTGATTCTTCTTCTCGTTAACGTGAAAAGTGGATCCATTCTTGTATAAGGGTCGGATCCGAGTCTTCGCTGTTCGCACAAGATGTACTTACTAATATGCTTATAAGATGGGGATTTCCCTCCAACGGAAAGAATCTTTGGGATTGTTAGGGAAACTCTCGCCTTACGGTGCAATGGGTTGTTCTATATGTGCAAGACATGGGGAAGGGGAGGGGAAGCATGCGGCTTTTTGCAGAATCGCTGATTGCACATGATGTACCTATTTATTCGGTTATAAGATTGGGGATCTCACAAGGTCATTGGGATTGTAAGGAGAACATCCGTCTTACCGCACAATGGGTTTTCTGTTTAAAATGGCATGCGTCTTATAGCCGAACGCTGTTTGAACAGGTTGCAGCCACTGATTCAGTTATAAGATGGGGTTTTCCTCCCAACAATATATCTAGTTCCGTCTTTAAGATATTGTTAGTTATTCTGTGTTTACGGACGGAGGAGTACATGCGTCTCATAGCCAAATCGCTGTTCACACGACATACTTCTATATTCAGTTATAAGACGAGGGAAATCTAGGTCTAGATCGTGAAAAGATCTAGATCTTTGGGTTTGTATTGGGAAACGCCGTCTAACAGCACAATTACACAATAGTGATTAGGTAATTATCGGGTTTTCTGTGTGCGTATTGGTAGGGGAGTGGGGAGAAGACTGGGGACAGGGCATGCGTCTTATAGCAGAATTGCTGTTTGCACATGGTGCTCCTACTCATTCGGTTATGAAACAGGGGTAGCCGCTTTACAACACAATAACGCAATAGTGATTAATATATTGTGGGTTATTCTGTGTGTGGGGTGGAGACATGCTTCTTATAGCCGAATTAAAGGGTAATCGGTGTACCATATCTAAGAGCTATTCTAACACAGTGCGCCTATAGAAGCAATGGAAAGTTTCCGTGTTTTATTCTGCAACAAACTGTCGGGCAGTTGTAAGTAGATATATCACTCGCGCTCCGCGCTCGTGATTTGATCTACATTACAACTGACATCCAAAAAGTGAAACATTACTCAACAGTTCACTGCTAGAGCTAATCTATTTCTTAAATAAGACTCTTGTCTGGCAAACCAAAAATAGTTATGTCCGAACTTGCATGCCTGACGAAATTACTGCATTTTAGCGGTAAACAAAATGTTGCCAAGGTACAATTCTGTAGTAAAATTTTGCAGTTTTTTTTAAGATATTGCAAGAGTAATGATTATCTATATGGGCTATTCATCTTATATAGTAGTTATGCTTTTATTTGTTAATTTGAAGGAGGACACATAGTGCGAACTTTGCTTTCAACAAGATATTTATGCCTTCACTTACAAGAACAACCATGTTGAACATTCTAGGGGGTATTGGACGAGTGATGGTTCCTGCTCACCTGTGCAGTATTGTTAATTGGATAATTTCCCTTAGGAACGGTCTACACTATAATCGACTCGCTTTTTTGTGACAACACATAAGCCTAGCATCCCCCGAAGGGGAATCCGGCGAGAAGTGAACATCCAGATCAGACGCTTCAAACCCGAGGTCTGATCAGGATCTGCACTGTTTGCCTTAAATGTTGGAATTTTTGTAAGAATAATCTAAAATCAGTAATAATAAACTATGTATTTTTTCTTATTTTTAATTTCATTCTATTCTATTTCATTTGTTTATTTATTCATTTACTTATGTTTTTTTTATTATTATTATTATTTTTTTTTTTTTTTTTCCTTTTCTTTGCGAACCTTTGAATTGAATTGTTGAATTTGTTTCGCTAGTTCCTATTTAAATTACGCATCCAAAGGAATTCTGACAGGATCGGTGGCAATGCATTTCTTAAACGAAGCGACTGAGTTTTCAGCGCCGCAAAAGGCAAAACTCTTAAAGTTTCAGTTTTTGGACTCATGGGGAAGCATGAAGACATAATGTTAACTTTGAAAAAGATGTATCATTTTAATCCTCAGAATAAAGACTGTCAGAAATAAGGTTATAAAAAAATCAGTATAGCTCGAAATTTTCAGAAATACGCACTGAAAATGGAAAATTTCGCAATTCTTTTGAATATTCCAGTGAATGTATATGTCAAGATAGGCATGTAATTAAAAAGGCAAGGGAAGCAAGAAAACTTTAACTTTTTCGAAAAATGAAAACACCTTCGTGTAGGTAATATAGCAGGCTTTCAGAATATAGGTTATAAAATATTCAAATAATTTGAAAAAGGTAAGAAAAACATAAAATTATTGATATTCCGTATTCAATTCTATGTAAATTTGATACCCAATATTAGACAGACAAGGCTGTCTAACAGGGGCGATAACAAAATCGATAATCCAATGCATCGGTAAAGAATGTTCAGTATGGCTTAATCATGTTAATCTAGCGTCACTTTGTTTATTTAAGTAAATATTGACCTCATCCGTAGAAAAAAGTACCTTTGGCATAAACAAACTGTGCCAGGCTGCACATGCACAATATCAGAGTTCGCAAAGAAAACAGCTAGGCTGTGCACTGTTTTGAAAAAGAACTGCCCATGTCTGATCAGCCTGCGCATTTCATGTAGAGGCTAGTGTTTAGCTAGCGAAATTCGCGTATATCCTTCATATACTCATCCCATGACGCGGATCAGTTGTATAACAGCAACATGCGCGTGGAAAAAGACATTCGAATATACAGTCCGAACATCACAGAACAGTCTGCGCGTACGTACAGTCTGGTAATATTAGGGTTTGCATGGGTGCTGGATGAACTGAGCATGCATTGTTCATATAATTATTATGCGTTTGTGAATCCCGCGTCTCATTTGCTAAATAACTGTTAGCTGTATCCAAGACAGAGGAGATCCTGATCAGACCGCTCCCTTCAACACTAGCTCTTAGGGCTTAAGGGTAAGCTTTGGATACTGATGTACGGGTTATGCTCTGAAATACACAGTTTCTGGTGCATGCGGACCAGTAAGCACAGTTTCCAATAAAAGCTTTACACCACGCAAATCCTTGAAATAACGTATCAACGTCGGTTTAACATTATTTTGTCAAACAAATGTTGATACGCATTGATACCCAACGTTATGTGCCTCTTAGCGGGGCAGATTGGGCGCGGCGGAAGGGGCTGGGGGACAAAAGGCGTTAAAATATGTACTTGAATAGTGCATGCCCCAGAGATGAGGATGATTAGACTCATCTAAACAGTTGTTCATATTTGTTAACTTAAATATCCAGTGTGATTCTTCTTCTCGTTAACGTGAAAAGTGGATCCATTCTTGTATAAGGGTCGGATCCGAGTCTTCGCTGTTCGCACAAGATGTACTTACTAATATGCTTATAAGATGGGGATTTCCCTCCAACGGAAAGAATCTTTGGGATTGTTAGGGAAACTCTCGCCTTACGGTGCAATGGGTTGTTCTATATGTGCAAGACATGGGGAAGGGGAGGGGAAGCATGCGGCTTTTTGCAGAATCGCTGATTGCACATGATGTACCTATTTATTCGGTTATAAGATTGGGGATCTCACAAGGTCATTGGGATTGTAAGGAGAACATCCGTCTTACCGCACAATGGGTTTTCTGTTTAAAATGGCATGCGTCTTATAGCCGAACGCTGTTTGAACAGGTTGCAGCCACTGATTCAGTTATAAGATGGGGTTTTCCTCCCAACAATATATCTAGTTCCGTCTTTAAGATATTGTTAGTTATTCTGTGTTTACGGACGGAGGAGTACATGCGTCTCATAGCCAAATCGCTGTTCACACGACATACTTCTATATTCAGTTATAAGACGAGGGAAATCTAGGTCTAGATCGTGAAAAGATCTAGATCTTTGGGTTTGTATTGGGAAACGCCGTCTAACAGCACAATTACACAATAGTGATTAGGTAATTATCGGGTTTTCTGTGTGCGTATTGGTAGGGGAGTGGGGAGAAGACTGGGGACAGGGCATGCGTCTTATAGCAGAATTGCTGTTTGCACATGGTGCTCCTACTCATTCGGTTATGAAACAGGGGTAGCCGCTTTACAACACAATAACGCAATAGTGATTAATATATTGTGGGTTATTCTGTGTGTGGGGTGGAGACATGCTTCTTATAGCCGAATTAAAGGGTAATCGGCGTACCATATCTAAGAGCTATTCTAACACAGTGCGCCTATAGAAGCAATGGAAAGTTTCCGTGTTTTATTCTGCAACAAACTGTCGGGCAGTTGTAAGTAGATATATCACTCGCGCTCCGCGCTCGTGATTTGATCTACATTACAACTGACATCCAAAAAGTGAAACATTACTCAACAGTTCACTGCTAGAGCTAATCTATTTCTTAAATAAGACTCTTGTCTGGCAAACCAAAAATAGTTATGTCCGAACTTGCATGCCTGACGAAATTACTGCATTTTAGCGGTAAACAAAATGTTGCCAAGGTACAATTCTGTAGTAAAATTTTGCAGTTTTTTTTAAGATATTGCAAGAGTAATGATTATCTATATGGGCTATTCATCTTATATAGTAGTTATGCTTTTATTTGTTAATTTGAAGGAGGACACATAGTGCGAACTTTGCTTTCAACAAGATATTTATGCCTTCACTTACAAGAACAACCATGTTGAACATTCTAGGGGGTATTGGACGAGTGATGGTTCCTGCTCACCTGTGCAGTATTGTTAATTGGATAATTTCCCTTAGGAACGGTCTACACTATAATCGACTCGCTTTTTTGTGACAACACATAAGCCTAGCATCCCCCGAAGGGGAATCCGGCGAGAAGTGAACATCCAGATCAGACGCTTCAAACCCGAGGTCTGATCAGGATCTGCACTGTTTGCCTTAAATGTTGGAATTTTTGTAAGAATAATCTAAAATCAGTAATAATAAACTATGTATTTTTTCTTATTTTTAATTTCATTCTATTCTATTTCATTTGTTTATTTATTCATTTACTTATGTTTTTTTTATTATTATTATTATTTTTTTTTTTTTTTTTCCTTTTCTTTGCGAACCTTTGAATTGAATTGTTGAATTTGTTTCGCTAGTTCCTATTTAAATTACGCATCCAAAGGAATTCTGACAGGATCGGTGGCAATGCATTTCTTAAACGAAGCGACTGAGTTTTCAGCGCCGCAAAAGGCAAAACTCTTAAAGTTTCAGTTTTTGGACTCATGGGGAAGCATGAAGACATAATGTTAACTTTGAAAAAGATGTATCATTTTAATCCTCAGAATAAAGACTGTCAGAAATAAGGTTATAAAAAAATCAGTATAGCTCGAAATTTTCAGAAATACGCACTGAAAATGGAAAATTTCGCAATTCTTTTGAATATTCCAGTGAATGTATATGTCAAGATAGGCATGTAATTAAAAAGGCAAGGGAAGCAAGAAAACTTTAACTTTTTCGAAAAATGAAAACACCTTCGTGTAGGTAATATAGCAGGCTTTCAGAATATAGGTTATAAAATATTCAAATAATTTGAAAAAGGTAAGAAAAACATAAAATTATTGATATTCCGTATTCAATTCTATGTAAATTTGATACCCAATATTAGACAGACAAGGCTGTCTAACAGGGGCGATAACAAAATCGATAATCCAATGCATCGGTAAAGAATGTTCAGTATGGCTTAATCATGTTAATCTAGCGTCACTTTGTTTATTTAAGTAAATATTGACCTCATCCGTAGAAAAAAGTACCTTTGGCATAAACAAACTGTGCCAGGCTGCACATGCACAATATCAGAGTTCGCAAAGAAAACAGCTAGGCTGTGCACTGTTTTGAAAAAGAACTGCCCATGTCTGATCAGCCTGCGCATTTCATGTAGAGGCTAGTGTTTAGCTAGCGAAATTCGCGTATATCCTTCATATACTCATCCCATGACGCGGATCAGTTGTATAACAGCAACATGCGCGTGGAAAAAGACATTCGAATATACAGTCCGAACATCACAGAACAGTCTGCGCGTACGTACAGTCTGGTAATATTAGGGTTTGCATGGGTGCTGGATGAACTGAGCATGCATTGTTCATATAATTATTATGCGTTTGTGAATCCCGCGTCTCATTTGCTAAATAACTGTTAGCTGTATCCAAGACAGAGGAGATCCTGATCAGACCGCTCCCTTCAACACTAGCTCTTAGGGCTTAAGGGTAAGCTTTGGATACTGATGTACGGGTTATGCTCTGAAATACACAGTTTCTGGTGCATGCGGACCAGTAAGCACAGTTTCCAATAAAAGCTTTACACCACGCAAATCCTTGAAATAACGTATCAACGTCGGTTTAACATTATTTTGTCAAACAAATGTTGATACGCATTGATACCCAACGTTATGTGCCTCTTAGCGGGGCAGATTGGGCGCGGCGGAAGGGGCTGGGGGACAAAAGGCGTTAAAATATGTACTTGAATAGTGCATGCCCCAGAGATGAGGATGATTAGACTCATCTAAACAGTTGTTCATATTTGTTAACTTAAATATCCAGTGTGATTCTTCTTCTCGTTAACGTGAAAAGTGGATCCATTCTTGTATAAGGGTCGGATCCGAGTCTTCGCTGTTCGCACAAGATGTACTTACTAATATGCTTATAAGATGGGGATTTCCCTCCAACGGAAAGAATCTTTGGGATTGTTAGGGAAACTCTCGCCTTACGGTGCAATGGGTTGTTCTATATGTGCAAGACATGGGGAAGGGGAGGGGAAGCATGCGGCTTTTTGCAGAATCGCTGATTGCACATGATGTACCTATTTATTCGGTTATAAGATTGGGGATCTCACAAGGTCATTGGGATTGTAAGGAGAACATCCGTCTTACCGCACAATGGGTTTTCTGTTTAAAATGGCATGCGTCTTATAGCCGAACGCTGTTTGAACAGGTTGCAGCCACTGATTCAGTTATAAGATGGGGTTTTCCTCCCAACAATATATCTAGTTCCGTCTTTAAGATATTGTTAGTTATTCTGTGTTTACGGACGGAGGAGTACATGCGTCTCATAGCCAAATCGCTGTTCACACGACATACTTCTATATTCAGTTATAAGACGAGGGAAATCTAGGTCTAGATCGTGAAAAGATCTAGATCTTTGGGTTTGTATTGGGAAACGCCGTCTAACAGCACAATTACACAATAGTGATTAGGTAATTATCGGGTTTTCTGTGTGCGTATTGGTAGGGGAGTGGGGAGAAGACTGGGGACAGGGCATGCGTCTTATAGCAGAATTGCTGTTTGCACATGGTGCTCCTACTCATTCGGTTATGAAACAGGGGTAGCCGCTTTACAACACAATAACGCAATAGTGATTAATATATTGTGGGTTATTCTGTGTGTGGGGTGGAGACATGCTTCTTATAGCCGAATTAAAGGGTAATCGGCGTACCATATCTAAGAGCTATTCTAACACAGTGCGCCTATAGAAGCAATGGAAAGTTTCCGTGTTTTATTCTGCAACAAACTGTCGGGCAGTTGTAAGTAGATATATCACTCGCGCTCCGCGCTCGTGATTTGATCTACATTACAACTGACATCCAAAAAGTGAAACATTACTCAACAGTTCACTGCTAGAGCTAATCTATTTCTTAAATAAGACTCTTGTCTGGCAAACCAAAAATAGTTATGTCCGAACTTGCATGCCTGACGAAATTACTGCATTTTAGCGGTAAACAAAATGTTGCCAAGGTACAATTCTGTAGTAAAATTTTGCAGTTTTTTTTAAGATATTGCAAGAGTAATGATTATCTATATGGGCTATTCATCTTATATAGTAGTTATGCTTTTATTTGTTAATTTGAAGGAGGACACATAGTGCGAACTTTGCTTTCAACAAGATATTTATGCCTTCACTTACAAGAACAACCATGTTGAACATTCTAGGGGGTATTGGACGAGTGATGGTTCCTGCTCACCTGTGCAGTATTGTTAATTGGATAATTTCCCTTAGGAACGGTCTACACTATAATCGACTCGCTTTTTTGTGACAACACATAAGCCTAGCATCCCCCGAAGGGGAATCCGGCGAGAAGTGAACATCCAGATCAGACGCTTCAAACCCGAGGTCTGATCAGGATCTGCACTGTTTGCCTTAAATGTTGGAATTTTTGTAAGAATAATCTAAAATCAGTAATAATAAACTATGTATTTTTTCTTATTTTTAATTTCATTCTATTCTATTTCATTTGTTTATTTATTCATTTACTTATGTTTTTTTTATTATTATTATTATTATTTTTTTTTTTTTTCCTTTTCTTTGCGAACCTTTGAATTGAATTGTTGAATTTGTTTCGCTAGTTCCTATTTAAATTACGCATCCAAAGGAATTCTGACAGGATCGGTGGCAATGCATTTCTTAAACGAAGCGACTGAGTTTTCAGCGCCGCAAAAGGCAAAACTCTTAAAGTTTCAGTTTTTGGACTCATGGGGAAGCATGAAGACATAATGTTAACTTTGAAAAAGATGTATCATTTTAATCCTCAGAATAAAGACTGTCAGAAATAAGGTTATAAAAAAATCAGTATAGCTCGAAATTTTCAGAAATACGCACTGAAAATGGAAAATTTCGCAATTCTTTTGAATATTCCAGTGAATGTATATGTCAAGATAGGCATGTAATTAAAAAGGCAAGGGAAGCAAGAAAACTTTAACTTTTTCGAAAAATGAAAACACCTTCGTGTAGGTAATATAGCAGGCTTTCAGAATATAGGTTATAAAATATTCAAATAATTTGAAAAAGGTAAGAAAAACATAAAATTATTGATATTCCGTATTCAATTCTATGTAAATTTGATACCCAATATTAGACAGACAAGGCTGTCTAACAGGGGCGATAACAAAATCGATAATCCAATGCATCGGTAAAGAATGTTCAGTATGGCTTAATCATGTTAATCTAGCGTCACTTTGTTTATTTAAGTAAATATTGACCTCATCCGTAGAAAAAAGTACCTTTGGCATAAACAAACTGTGCCAGGCTGCACATGCACAATATCAGAGTTCGCAAAGAAAACAGCTAGGCTGTGCACTGTTTTGAAAAAGAACTGCCCATGTCTGATCAGCCTGCGCATTTCATGTAGAGGCTAGTGTTTAGCTAGCGAAATTCGCGTATATCCTTCATATACTCATCCCATGACGCGGATCAGTTGTATAACAGCAACATGCGCGTGGAAAAAGACATTCGAATATACAGTCCGAACATCACAGAACAGTCTGCGCGTACGTACAGTCTGGTAATATTAGGGTTTGCATGGGTGCTGGATGAACTGAGCATGCATTGTTCATATAATTATTATGCGTTTGTGAATCCCGCGTCTCATTTGCTAAATAACTGTTAGCTGTATCCAAGACAGAGGAGATCCTGATCAGACCGCTCCCTTCAACACTAGCTCTTAGGGCTTAAGGGTAAGCTTTGGATACTGATGTACGGGTTATGCTCTGAAATACACAGTTTCTGGTGCATGCGGACCAGTAAGCACAGTTTCCAATAAAAGCTTTACACCACGCAAATCCTTGAAATAACGTATCAACGTCGGTTTAACATTATTTTGTCAAACAAATGTTGATACGCATTGATACCCAACGTTATGTGCCTCTTAGCGGGGCAGATTGGGCGCGGCGGAAGGGGCTGGGGGACAAAAGGCGTTAAAATATGTACTTGAATAGTGCATGCCCCAGAGATGAGGATGATTAGACTCATCTAAACAGTTGTTCATATTTGTTAACTTAAATATCCAGTGTGATTCTTCTTCTCGTTAACGTGAAAAGTGGATCCATTCTTGTATAAGGGTCGGATCCGAGTCTTCGCTGTTCGCACAAGATGTACTTACTAATATGCTTATAAGATGGGGATTTCCCTCCAACGGAAAGAATCTTTGGGATTGTTAGGGAAACTCTCGCCTTACGGTGCAATGGGTTGTTCTATATGTGCAAGACATGGGGAAGGGGAGGGGAAGCATGCGGCTTTTTGCAGAATCGCTGATTGCACATGATGTACCTATTTATTCGGTTATAAGATTGGGGATCTCACAAGGTCATTGGGATTGTAAGGAGAACATCCGTCTTACCGCACAATGGGTTTTCTGTTTAAAATGGCATGCGTCTTATAGCCGAACGCTGTTTGAACAGGTTGCAGCCACTGATTCAGTTATAAGATGGGGTTTTCCTCCCAACAATATATCTAGTTCCGTCTTTAAGATATTGTTAGTTATTCTGTGTTTACGGACGGAGGAGTACATGCGTCTCATAGCCAAATCGCTGTTCACACGACATACTTCTATATTCAGTTATAAGACGAGGGAAATCTAGGTCTAGATCGTGAAAAGATCTAGATCTTTGGGTTTGTATTGGGAAACGCCGTCTAACAGCACAATTACACAATAGTGATTAGGTAATTATCGGGTTTTCTGTGTGCGTATTGGTAGGGGAGTGGGGAGAAGACTGGGGACAGGGCATGCGTCTTATAGCAGAATTGCTGTTTGCACATGGTGCTCCTACTCATTCGGTTATGAAACAGGGGTAGCCGCTTTACAACACAATAACGCAATAGTGATTAATATATTGTGGGTTATTCTGTGTGTGGGGTGGAGACATGCTTCTTATAGCCGAATTAAAGGGTAATCGGCGTACCATATCTAAGAGCTATTCTAACACAGTGCGCCTATAGAAGCAATGGAAAGTTTCCGTGTTTTATTCTGCAACAAACTGTCGGGCAGTTGTAAGTAGATATATCACTCGCGCTCCGCGCTCGTGATTTGATCTACATTACAACTGACATCCAAAAAGTGAAACATTACTCAACAGTTCACTGCTAGAGCTAATCTATTTCTTAAATAAGACTCTTGTCTGGCAAACCAAAAATAGTTATGTCCGAACTTGCATGCCTGACGAAATTACTGCATTTTAGCGGTAAACAAAATGTTGCCAAGGTACAATTCTGTAGTAAAATTTTGCAGTTTTTTTTAAGATATTGCAAGAGTAATGATTATCTATATGGGCTATTCATCTTATATAGTAGTTATGCTTTTATTTGTTAATTTGAAGGAGGACACATAGTGCGAACTTTGCTTTCAACAAGATATTTATGCCTTCACTTACAAGAACAACCATGTTGAACATTCTAGGGGGTATTGGACGAGTGATGGTTCCTGCTCACCTGTGCAGTATTGTTAATTGGATAATTTCCCTTAGGAACGGTCTACACTATAATCGACTCGCTTTTTTGTGACAACACATAAGCCTAGCATCCCCCGAAGGGGAATCCGGCGAGAAGTGAACATCCAGATCAGACGCTTCAAACCCGAGGTCTGATCAGGATCTGCACTGTTTGCCTTAAATGTTGGAATTTTTGTAAGAATAATCTAAAATCAGTAATAATAAACTATGTATTTTTTCTTATTTTTAATTTCATTCTATTCTATTTCATTTGTTTATTTATTCATTTACTTATGTTTTTTTTATTATTATTATTATTTTTTTTTTTTTTTTTCCTTTTCTTTGCGAACCTTTGAATTGAATTGTTGAATTTGTTTCGCTAGTTCCTATTTAAATTACGCATCCAAAGGAATTCTGACAGGATCGGTGGCAATGCATTTCTTAAACGAAGCGACTGAGTTTTCAGCGCCGCAAAAGGCAAAACTCTTAAAGTTTCAGTTTTTGGACTCATGGGGAAGCATGAAGACATAATGTTAACTTTGAAAAAGATGTATCATTTTAATCCTCAGAATAAAGACTGTCAGAAATAAGGTTATAAAAAAATCAGTATAGCTCGAAATTTTCAGAAATACGCACTGAAAATGGAAAATTTCGCAATTCTTTTGAATATTCCAGTGAATGTATATGTCAAGATAGGCATGTAATTAAAAAGGCAAGGGAAGCAAGAAAACTTTAACTTTTTCGAAAAATGAAAACACCTTCGTGTAGGTAATATAGCAGGCTTTCAGAATATAGGTTATAAAATATTCAAATAATTTGAAAAAGGTAAGAAAAACATAAAATTATTGATATTCCGTATTCAATTCTATGTAAATTTGATACCCAATATTAGACAGACAAGGCTGTCTAACAGGGGCGATAACAAAATCGATAATCCAATGCATCGGTAAAGAATGTTCAGTATGGCTTAATCATGTTAATCTAGCGTCACTTTGTTTATTTAAGTAAATATTGACCTCATCCGTAGAAAAAAGTACCTTTGGCATAAACAAACTGTGCCAGGCTGCACATGCACAATATCAGAGTTCGCAAAGAAAACAGCTAGGCTGTGCACTGTTTTGAAAAAGAACTGCCCATGTCTGATCAGCCTGCGCATTTCATGTAGAGGCTAGTGTTTAGCTAGCGAAATTCGCGTATATCCTTCATATACTCATCCCATGACGCGGATCAGTTGTATAACAGCAACATGCGCGTGGAAAAAGACATTCGAATATACAGTCCGAACATCACAGAACAGTCTGCGCGTACGTACAGTCTGGTAATATTAGGGTTTGCATGGGTGCTGGATGAACTGAGCATGCATTGTTCATATAATTATTATGCGTTTGTGAATCCCGCGTCTCATTTGCTAAATAACTGTTAGCTGTATCCAAGACAGAGGAGATCCTGATCAGACCGCTCCCTTCAACACTAGCTCTTAGGGCTTAAGGGTAAGCTTTGGATACTGATGTACGGGTTATGCTCTGAAATACACAGTTTCTGGTGCATGCGGACCAGTAAGCACAGTTTCCAATAAAAGCTTTACACCACGCAAATCCTTGAAATAACGTATCAACGTCGGTTTAACATTATTTTGTCAAACAAATGTTGATACGCATTGATACCCAACGTTATGTGCCTCTTAGCGGGGCAGATTGGGCGCGGCGGAAGGGGCTGGGGGACAAAAGGCGTTAAAATATGTACTTGAATAGTGCATGCCCCAGAGATGAGGATGATTAGACTCATCTAAACAGTTGTTCATATTTGTTAACTTAAATATCCAGTGTGATTCTTCTTCTCGTTAACGTGAAAAGTGGATCCATTCTTGTATAAGGGTCGGATCCGAGTCTTCGCTGTTCGCACAAGATGTACTTACTAATATGCTTATAAGATGGGGATTTCCCTCCAACGGAAAGAATCTTTGGGATTGTTAGGGAAACTCTCGCCTTACGGTGCAATGGGTTGTTCTATATGTGCAAGACATGGGGAAGGGGAGGGGAAGCATGCGGCTTTTTGCAGAATCGCTGATTGCACATGATGTACCTATTTATTCGGTTATAAGATTGGGGATCTCACAAGGTCATTGGGATTGTAAGGAGAACATCCGTCTTACCGCACAATGGGTTTTCTGTTTAAAATGGCATGCGTCTTATAGCCGAACGCTGTTTGAACAGGTTGCAGCCACTGATTCAGTTATAAGATGGGGTTTTCCTCCCAACAATATATCTAGTTCCGTCTTTAAGATATTGTTAGTTATTCTGTGTTTACGGACGGAGGAGTACATGCGTCTCATAGCCAAATCGCTGTTCACACGACATACTTCTATATTCAGTTATAAGACGAGGGAAATCTAGGTCTAGATCGTGAAAAGATCTAGATCTTTGGGTTTGTATTGGGAAACGCCGTCTAACAGCACAATTACACAATAGTGATTAGGTAATTATCGGGTTTTCTGTGTGCGTATTGGTAGGGGAGTGGGGAGAAGACTGGGGACAGGGCATGCGTCTTATAGCAGAATTGCTGTTTGCACATGGTGCTCCTACTCATTCGGTTATGAAACAGGGGTAGCCGCTTTACAACACAATAACGCAATAGTGATTAATATATTGTGGGTTATTCTGTGTGTGGGGTGGAGACATGCTTCTTATAGCCGAATTAAAGGGTAATCGGCGTACCATATCTAAGAGCTATTCTAACACAGTGCGCCTATAGAAGCAATGGAAAGTTTCCGTGTTTTATTCTGCAACAAACTGTCGGGCAGTTGTAAGTAGATATATCACTCGCGCTCCGCGCTCGTGATTTGATCTACATTACAACTGACATCCAAAAAGTGAAACATTACTCAACAGTTCACTGCTAGAGCTAATCTATTTCTTAAATAAGACTCTTGTCTGGCAAACCAAAAATAGTTATGTCCGAACTTGCATGCCTGACGAAATTACTGCATTTTAGCGGTAAACAAAATGTTGCCAAGGTACAATTCTGTAGTAAAATTTTGCAGTTTTTTTTAAGATATTGCAAGAGTAATGATTATCTATATGGGCTATTCATCTTATATAGTAGTTATGCTTTTATTTGTTAATTTGAAGGAGGACACATAGTGCGAACTTTGCTTTCAACAAGATATTTATGCCTTCACTTACAAGAACAACCATGTTGAACATTCTAGGGGGTATTGGACGAGTGATGGTTCCTGCTCACCTGTGCA
Organism: Ctena decussata; assembly: GCA_963989385.1. Classification (NCBI taxonomy): domain Eukaryota; kingdom Metazoa; phylum Mollusca; class Bivalvia; order Lucinida; family Lucinidae; genus Ctena; species Ctena decussata. The sequence continues at coordinate 78,105 of CAXDIV010000086.1, forward strand.
GTATTGTTAATTGGATAATTTCCCTTAGGAACGGTCTACACTATAATCGACTCGCTTTTTTGTGACAACACATAAGCCTAGCATCCCCCGAAGGGGAATCCGGCGAGAAGTGAACATCCAGATCAGACGCTTCAAACCCGAGGTCTGATCAGGATCTGCACTGTTTGCCTTAAATGTTGGAATTTTTGTAAGAATAATCTAAAATCAGTAATAATAAACTATGTATTTTTTCTTATTTTTAATTTCATTCTATTCTATTTCATTTGTTTATTTATTCATTTACTTATGTTTTTTTTATTATTATTATTATTTTTTTTTTTTTTTTTCCTTTTCTTTGCGAACCTTTGAATTGAATTGTTGAATTTGTTTCGCTAGTTCCTATTTAAATTACGCATCCAAAGGAATTCTGACAGGATCGGTGGCAATGCATTTCTTAAACGAAGCGACTGAGTTTTCAGCGCCGCAAAAGGCAAAACTCTTAAAGTTTCAGTTTTTGGACTCATGGGGAAGCATGAAGACATAATGTTAACTTTGAAAAAGATGTATCATTTTAATCCTCAGAATAAAGACTGTCAGAAATAAGGTTATAAAAAAATCAGTATAGCTCGAAATTTTCAGAAATACGCACTGAAAATGGAAAATTTCGCAATTCTTTTGAATATTCCAGTGAATGTATATGTCAAGATAGGCATGTAATTAAAAAGGCAAGGGAAGCAAGAAAACTTTAACTTTTTCGAAAAATGAAAACACCTTCGTGTAGGTAATATAGCAGGCTTTCAGAATATAGGTTATAAAATATTCAAATAATTTGAAAAAGGTAAGAAAAACATAAAATTATTGATATTCCGTATTCAATTCTATGTAAATTTGATACCCAATATTAGACAGACAAGGCTGTCTAACAGGGGCGATAACAAAATCGATAATCCAATGCATCGGTAAAGAATGTTCAGTATGGCTTAATCATGTTAATCTAGCGTCACTTTGTTTATTTAAGTAAATATTGACCTCATCCGTAGAAAAAAGTACCTTTGGCATAAACAAACTGTGCCAGGCTGCACATGCACAATATCAGAGTTCGCAAAGAAAACAGCTAGGCTGTGCACTGTTTTGAAAAAGAACTGCCCATGTCTGATCAGCCTGCGCATTTCATGTAGAGGCTAGTGTTTAGCTAGCGAAATTCGCGTATATCCTTCATATACTCATCCCATGACGCGGATCAGTTGTATAACAGCAACATGCGCGTGGAAAAAGACATTCGAATATACAGTCCGAACATCACAGAACAGTCTGCGCGTACGTACAGTCTGGTAATATTAGGGTTTGCATGGGTGCTGGATGAACTGAGCATGCATTGTTCATATAATTATTATGCGTTTGTGAATCCCGCGTCTCATTTGCTAAATAACTGTTAGCTGTATCCAAGACAGAGGAGATCCTGATCAGACCGCTCCCTTCAACACTAGCTCTTAGGGCTTAAGGGTAAGCTTTGGATACTGATGTACGGGTTATGCTCTGAAATACACAGTTTCTGGTGCATGCGGACCAGTAAGCACAGTTTCCAATAAAAGCTTTACACCACGCAAATCCTTGAAATAACGTATCAACGTCGGTTTAACATTATTTTGTCAAACAAATGTTGATACGCATTGATACCCAACGTTATGTGCCTCTTAGCGGGGCAGATTGGGCGCGGCGGAAGGGGCTGGGGGACAAAAGGCGTTAAAATATGTACTTGAATAGTGCATGCCCCAGAGATGAGGATGATTAGACTCATCTAAACAGTTGTTCATATTTGTTAACTTAAATATCCAGTGTGATTCTTCTTCTCGTTAACGTGAAAAGTGGATCCATTCTTGTATAAGGGTCGGATCCGAGTCTTCGCTGTTCGCACAAGATGTACTTACTAATATGCTTATAAGATGGGGATTTCCCTCCAACGGAAAGAATCTTTGGGATTGTTAGGGAAACTCTCGCCTTACGGTGCAATGGGTTGTTCTATATGTGCAAGACATGGGGAAGGGGAGGGGAAGCATGCGGCTTTTTGCAGAATCGCTGATTGCACATGATGTACCTATTTATTCGGTTATAAGATTGGGGATCTCACAAGGTCATTGGGATTGTAAGGAGAACATCCGTCTTACCGCACAATGGGTTTTCTGTTTAAAATGGCATGCGTCTTATAGCCGAACGCTGTTTGAACAGGTTGCAGCCACTGATTCAGTTATAAGATGGGGTTTTCCTCCCAACAATATATCTAGTTCCGTCTTTAAGATATTGTTAGTTATTCTGTGTTTACGGACGGAGGAGTACATGCGTCTCATAGCCAAATCGCTGTTCACACGACATACTTCTATATTCAGTTATAAGACGAGGGAAATCTAGGTCTAGATCGTGAAAAGATCTAGATCTTTGGGTTTGTATTGGGAAACGCCGTCTAACAGCACAATTACACAATAGTGATTAGGTAATTATCGGGTTTTCTGTGTGCGTATTGGTAGGGGAGTGGGGAGAAGACTGGGGACAGGGCATGCGTCTTATAGCAGAATTGCTGTTTGCACATGGTGCTCCTACTCATTCGGTTATGAAACAGGGGTAGCCGCTTTACAACACAATAACGCAATAGTGATTAATATATTGTGGGTTATTCTGTGTGTGGGGTGGAGACATGCTTCTTATAGCCGAATTAAAGGGTAATCGGCGTACCATATCTAAGAGCTATTCTAACACAGTGCGCCTATAGAAGCAATGGAAAGTTTCCGTGTTTTATTCTGCAACAAACTGTCGGGCAGTTGTAAGTAGATATATCACTCGCGCTCCGCGCTCGTGATTTGATCTACATTACAACTGACATCCAAAAAGTGAAACATTACTCAACAGTTCACTGCTAGAGCTAATCTATTTCTTAAATAAGACTCTTGTCTGGCAAACCAAAAATAGTTATGTCCGAACTTGCATGCCTGACGAAATTACTGCATTTTAGCGGTAAACAAAATGTTGCCAAGGTACAATTCTGTAGTAAAATTTTGCAGTTTTTTTTAAGATATTGCAAGAGTAATGATTATCTATATGGGCTATTCATCTTATATAGTAGTTATGCTTTTATTTGTTAATTTGAAGGAGGACACATAGTGCGAACTTTGCTTTCAACAAGATATTTATGCCTTCACTTACAAGAACAACCATGTTGAACATTCTAGGGGGTATTGGACGAGTGATGGTTCCTGCTCACCTGTGCAGTATTGTTAATTGGATAATTTCCCTTAGGAACGGTCTACACTATAATCGACTCGCTTTTTTGTGACAACACATAAGCCTAGCATCCCCCGAAGGGGAATCCGGCGAGAAGTGAACATCCAGATCAGACGCTTCAAACCCGAGGTCTGATCAGGATCTGCACTGTTTGCCTTAAATGTTGGAATTTTTGTAAGAATAATCTAAAATCAGTAATAATAAACTATGTATTTTTTCTTATTTTTAATTTCATTCTATTCTATTTCATTTGTTTATTTATTCATTTACTTATGTTTTTTTTATTATTATTATTATTTTTTTTTTTTTTTTTCCTTTTCTTTGCGAACCTTTGAATTGAATTGTTGAATTTGTTTCGCTAGTTCCTATTTAAATTACGCATCCAAAGGAATTCTGACAGGATCGGTGGCAATGCATTTCTTAAACGAAGCGACTGAGTTTTCAGCGCCGCAAAAGGCAAAACTCTTAAAGTTTCAGTTTTTGGACTCATGGGGAAGCATGAAGACATAATGTTAACTTTGAAAAAGATGTATCATTTTAATCCTCAGAATAAAGACTGTCAGAAATAAGGTTATAAAAAAATCAGTATAGCTCGAAATTTTCAGAAATACGCACTGAAAATGGAAAATTTCGCAATTCTTTTGAATATTCCAGTGAATGTATATGTCAAGATAGGCATGTAATTAAAAAGGCAAGGGAAGCAAGAAAACTTTAACTTTTTCGAAAAATGAAAACACCTTCGTGTAGGTAATATAGCAGGCTTTCAGAATATAGGTTATAAAATATTCAAATAATTTGAAAAAGGTAAGAAAAACATAAAATTATTGATATTCCGTATTCAATTCTATGTAAATTTGATACCCAATATTAGACAGACAAGGCTGTCTAACAGGGGCGATAACAAAATCGATAATCCAATGCATCGGTAAAGAATGTTCAGTATGGCTTAATCATGTTAATCTAGCGTCACTTTGTTTATTTAAGTAAATATTGACCTCATCCGTAGAAAAAAGTACCTTTGGCATAAACAAACTGTGCCAGGCTGCACATGCACAATATCAGAGTTCGCAAAGAAAACAGCTAGGCTGTGCACTGTTTTGAAAAAGAACTGCCCATGTCTGATCAGCCTGCGCATTTCATGTAGAGGCTAGTGTTTAGCTAGCGAAATTCGCGTATATCCTTCATATACTCATCCCATGACGCGGATCAGTTGTATAACAGCAACATGCGCGTGGAAAAAGACATTCGAATATACAGTCCGAACATCACAGAACAGTCTGCGCGTACGTACAGTCTGGTAATATTAGGGTTTGCATGGGTGCTGGATGAACTGAGCATGCATTGTTCATATAATTATTATGCGTTTGTGAATCCCGCGTCTCATTTGCTAAATAACTGTTAGCTGTATCCAAGACAGAGGAGATCCTGATCAGACCGCTCCCTTCAACACTAGCTCTTAGGGCTTAAGGGTAAGCTTTGGATACTGATGTACGGGTTATGCTCTGAAATACACAGTTTCTGGTGCATGCGGACCAGTAAGCACAGTTTCCAATAAAAGCTTTACACCACGCAAATCCTTGAAATAACGTATCAACGTCGGTTTAACATTATTTTGTCAAACAAATGTTGATACGCATTGATACCCAACGTTATGTGCCTCTTAGCGGGGCAGATTGGGCGCGGCGGAAGGGGCTGGGGGACAAAAGGCGTTAAAATATGTACTTGAATAGTGCATGCCCCAGAGATGAGGATGATTAGACTCATCTAAACAGTTGTTCATATTTGTTAACTTAAATATCCAGTGTGATTCTTCTTCTCGTTAACGTGAAAAGTGGATCCATTCTTGTATAAGGGTCGGATCCGAGTCTTCGCTGTTCGCACAAGATGTACTTACTAATATGCTTATAAGATGGGGATTTCCCTCCAACGGAAAGAATCTTTGGGATTGTTAGGGAAACTCTCGCCTTACGGTGCAATGGGTTGTTCTATATGTGCAAGACATGGGGAAGGGGAGGGGAAGCATGCGGCTTTTTGCAGAATCGCTGATTGCACATGATGTACCTATTTATTCGGTTATAAGATTGGGGATCTCACAAGGTCATTGGGATTGTAAGGAGAACATCCGTCTTACCGCACAATGGGTTTTCTGTTTAAAATGGCATGCGTCTTATAGCCGAACGCTGTTTGAACAGGTTGCAGCCACTGATTCAGTTATAAGATGGGGTTTTCCTCCCAACAATATATCTAGTTCCGTCTTTAAGATATTGTTAGTTATTCTGTGTTTACGGACGGAGGAGTACATGCGTCTCATAGCCAAATCGCTGTTCACACGACATACTTCTATATTCAGTTATAAGACGAGGGAAATCTAGGTCTAGATCGTGAAAAGATCTAGATCTTTGGGTTTGTATTGGGAAACGCCGTCTAACAGCACAATTACACAATAGTGATTAGGTAATTATCGGGTTTTCTGTGTGCGTATTGGTAGGGGAGTGGGGAGAAGACTGGGGACAGGGCATGCGTCTTATAGCAGAATTGCTGTTTGCACATGGTGCTCCTACTCATTCGGTTATGAAACAGGGGTAGCCGCTTTACAACACAATAACGCAATAGTGATTAATATATTGTGGGTTATTCTGTGTGTGGGGTGGAGACATGCTTCTTATAGCCGAATTAAAGGGTAATCGGCGTACCATATCTAAGAGCTATTCTAACACAGTGCGCCTATAGAAGCAATGGAAAGTTTCCGTGTTTTATTCTGCAACAAACTGTCGGGCAGTTGTAAGTAGATATATCACTCGCGCTCCGCGCTCGTGATTTGATCTACATTACAACTGACATCCAAAAAGTGAAACATTACTCAACAGTTCACTGCTAGAGCTAATCTATTTCTTAAATAAGACTCTTGTCTGGCAAACCAAAAATAGTTATGTCCGAACTTGCATGCCTGACGAAATTACTGCATTTTAGCGGTAAACAAAATGTTGCCAAGGTACAATTCTGTAGTAAAATTTTGCAGTTTTTTTTAAGATATTGCAAGAGTAATGATTATCTATATGGGCTATTCATCTTATATAGTAGTTATGCTTTTATTTGTTAATTTGAAGGAGGACACATAGTGCGAACTTTGCTTTCAACAAGATATTTATGCCTTCACTTACAAGAACAACCATGTTGAACATTCTAGGGGGTATTGGACGAGTGATGGTTCCTGCTCACCTGTGCAGTATTGTTAATTGGATAATTTCCCTTAGGAACGGTCTACACTATAATCGACTCGCTTTTTTGTGACAACACATAAGCCTAGCATCCCCCGAAGGGGAATCCGGCGAGAAGTGAACATCCAGATCAGACGCTTCAAACCCGAGGTCTGATCAGGATCTGCACTGTTTGCCTTAAATGTTGGAATTTTTGTAAGAATAATCTAAAATCAGTAATAATAAACTATGTATTTTTTCTTATTTTTAATTTCATTCTATTCTATTTCATTTGTTTATTTATTCATTTACTTATGTTTTTTTTATTATTATTATTATTATTTTTTTTTTTTTTCCTTTTCTTTGCGAACCTTTGAATTGAATTGTTGAATTTGTTTCGCTAGTTCCTATTTAAATTACGCATCCAAAGGAATTCTGACAGGATCGGTGGCAATGCATTTCTTAAACGAAGCGACTGAGTTTTCAGCGCCGCAAAAGGCAAAACTCTTAAAGTTTCAGTTTTTGGACTCATGGGGAAGCATGAAGACATAATGTTAACTTTGAAAAAGATGTATCATTTTAATCCTCAGAATAAAGACTGTCAGAAATAAGGTTATAAAAAAATCAGTATAGCTCGAAATTTTCAGAAATACGCACTGAAAATGGAAAATTTCGCAATTCTTTTGAATATTCCAGTGAATGTATATGTCAAGATAGGCATGTAATTAAAAAGGCAAGGGAAGCAAGAAAACTTTAACTTTTTCGAAAAATGAAAACACCTTCGTGTAGGTAATATAGCAGGCTTTCAGAATATAGGTTATAAAATATTCAAATAATTTGAAAAAGGTAAGAAAAACATAAAATTATTGATATTCCGTATTCAATTCTATGTAAATTTGATACCCAATATTAGACAGACAAGGCTGTCTAACAGGGGCGATAACAAAATCGATAATCCAATGCATCGGTAAAGAATGTTCAGTATGGCTTAATCATGTTAATCTAGCGTCACTTTGTTTATTTAAGTAAATATTGACCTCATCCGTAGAAAAAAGTACCTTTGGCATAAACAAACTGTGCCAGGCTGCACATGCACAATATCAGAGTTCGCAAAGAAAACAGCTAGGCTGTGCACTGTTTTGAAAAAGAACTGCCCATGTCTGATCAGCCTGCGCATTTCATGTAGAGGCTAGTGTTTAGCTAGCGAAATTCGCGTATATCCTTCATATACTCATCCCATGACGCGGATCAGTTGTATAACAGCAACATGCGCGTGGAAAAAGACATTCGAATATACAGTCCGAACATCACAGAACAGTCTGCGCGTACGTACAGTCTGGTAATATTAGGGTTTGCATGGGTGCTGGATGAACTGAGCATGCATTGTTCATATAATTATTATGCGTTTGTGAATCCCGCGTCTCATTTGCTAAATAACTGTTAGCTGTATCCAAGACAGAGGAGATCCTGATCAGACCGCTCCCTTCAACACTAGCTCTTAGGGCTTAAGGGTAAGCTTTGGATACTGATGTACGGGTTATGCTCTGAAATACACAGTTTCTGGTGCATGCGGACCAGTAAGCACAGTTTCCAATAAAAGCTTTACACCACGCAAATCCTTGAAATAACGTATCAACGTCGGTTTAACATTATTTTGTCAAACAAATGTTGATACGCATTGATACCCAACGTTATGTGCCTCTTAGCGGGGCAGATTGGGCGCGGCGGAAGGGGCTGGGGGACAAAAGGCGTTAAAATATGTACTTGAATAGTGCATGCCCCAGAGATGAGGATGATTAGACTCATCTAAACAGTTGTTCATATTTGTTAACTTAAATATCCAGTGTGATTCTTCTTCTCGTTAACGTGAAAAGTGGATCCATTCTTGTATAAGGGTCGGATCCGAGTCTTCGCTGTTCGCACAAGATGTACTTACTAATATGCTTATAAGATGGGGATTTCCCTCCAACGGAAAGAATCTTTGGGATTGTTAGGGAAACTCTCGCCTTACGGTGCAATGGGTTGTTCTATATGTGCAAGACATGGGGAAGGGGAGGGGAAGCATGCGGCTTTTTGCAGAATCGCTGATTGCACATGATGTACCTATTTATTCGGTTATAAGATTGGGGATCTCACAAGGTCATTGGGATTGTAAGGAGAACATCCGTCTTACCGCACAATGGGTTTTCTGTTTAAAATGGCATGCGTCTTATAGCCGAACGCTGTTTGAACAGGTTGCAGCCACTGATTCAGTTATAAGATGGGGTTTTCCTCCCAACAATATATCTAGTTCCGTCTTTAAGATATTGTTAGTTATTCTGTGTTTACGGACGGAGGAGTACATGCGTCTCATAGCCAAATCGCTGTTCACACGACATACTTCTATATTCAGTTATAAGACGAGGGAAATCTAGGTCTAGATCGTGAAAAGATCTAGATCTTTGGGTTTGTATTGGGAAACGCCGTCTAACAGCACAATTACACAATAGTGATTAGGTAATTATCGGGTTTTCTGTGTGCGTATTGGTAGGGGAGTGGGGAGAAGACTGGGGACAGGGCATGCGTCTTATAGCAGAATTGCTGTTTGCACATGGTGCTCCTACTCATTCGGTTATGAAACAGGGGTAGCCGCTTTACAACACAATAACGCAATAGTGATTAATATATTGTGGGTTATTCTGTGTGTGGGGTGGAGACATGCTTCTTATAGCCGAATTAAAGGGTAATCGGCGTACCATATCTAAGAGCTATTCTAACACAGTGCGCCTATAGAAGCAATGGAAAGTTTCCGTGTTTTATTCTGCAACAAACTGTCGGGCAGTTGTAAGTAGATATATCACTCGCGCTCCGCGCTCGTGATTTGATCTACATTACAACTGACATCCAAAAAGTGAAACATTACTCAACAGTTCACTGCTAGAGCTAATCTATTTCTTAAATAAGACTCTTGTCTGGCAAACCAAAAATAGTTATGTCCGAACTTGCATGCCTGACGAAATTACTGCATTTTAGCGGTAAACAAAATGTTGCCAAGGTACAATTCTGTAGTAAAATTTTGCAGTTTTTTTTAAGATATTGCAAGAGTAATGATTATCTATATGGGCTATTCATCTTATATAGTAGTTATGCTTTTATTTGTTAATTTGAAGGAGGACACATAGTGCGAACTTTGCTTTCAACAAGATATTTATGCCTTCACTTACAAGAACAACCATGTTGAACATTCTAGGGGGTATTGGACGAGTGATGGTTCCTGCTCACCTGTGCAGTATTGTTAATTGGATAATTTCCCTTAGGAACGGTCTACACTATAATCGACTCGCTTTTTTGTGACAACACATAAGCCTAGCATCCCCCGAAGGGGAATCCGGCGAGAAGTGAACATCCAGATCAGACGCTTCAAACCCGAGGTCTGATCAGGATCTGCACTGTTTGCCTTAAATGTTGGAATTTTTGTAAGAATAATCTAAAATCAGTAATAATAAACTATGTATTTTTTCTTATTTTTAATTTCATTCTATTCTATTTCATTTGTTTATTTATTCATTTACTTATGTTTTTTTTATTATTATTATTATTATTTTTTTTTTTTTTCCTTTTCTTTGCGAACCTTTGAATTGAATTGTTGAATTTGTTTCGCTAGTTCCTATTTAAATTACGCATCCAAAGGAATTCTGACAGGATCGGTGGCAATGCATTTCTTAAACGAAGCGACTGAGTTTTCAGCGCCGCAAAAGGCAAAACTCTTAAAGTTTCAGTTTTTGGACTCATGGGGAAGCATGAAGACATAATGTTAACTTTGAAAAAGATGTATCATTTTAATCCTCAGAATAAAGACTGTCAGAAATAAGGTTATAAAAAAATCAGTATAGCTCGAAATTTTCAGAAATACGCACTGAAAATGGAAAATTTCGCAATTCTTTTGAATATTCCAGTGAATGTATATGTCAAGATAGGCATGTAATTAAAAAGGCAAGGGAAGCAAGAAAACTTTAACTTTTTCGAAAAATGAAAACACCTTCGTGTAGGTAATATAGCAGGCTTTCAGAATATAGGTTATAAAATATTCAAATAATTTGAAAAAGGTAAGAAAAACATAAAATTATTGATATTCCGTATTCAATTCTATGTAAATTTGATACCCAATATTAGACAGACAAGGCTGTCTAACAGGGGCGATAACAAAATCGATAATCCAATGCATCGGTAAAGAATGTTCAGTATGGCTTAATCATGTTAATCTAGCGTCACTTTGTTTATTTAAGTAAATATTGACCTCATCCGTAGAAAAAAGTACCTTTGGCATAAACAAACTGTGCCAGGCTGCACATGCACAATATCAGAGTTCGCAAAGAAAACAGCTAGGCTGTGCACTGTTTTGAAAAAGAACTGCCCATGTCTGATCAGCCTGCGCATTTCATGTAGAGGCTAGTGTTTAGCTAGCGAAATTCGCGTATATCCTTCATATACTCATCCCATGACGCGGATCAGTTGTATAACAGCAACATGCGCGTGGAAAAAGACATTCGAATATACAGTCCGAACATCACAGAACAGTCTGCGCGTACGTACAGTCTGGTAATATTAGGGTTTGCATGGGTGCTGGATGAACTGAGCATGCATTGTTCATATAATTATTATGCGTTTGTGAATCCCGCGTCTCATTTGCTAAATAACTGTTAGCTGTATCCAAGACAGAGGAGATCCTGATCAGACCGCTCCCTTCAACACTAGCTCTTAGGGCTTAAGGGTAAGCTTTGGATACTGATGTACGGGTTATGCTCTGAAATACACAGTTTCTGGTGCATGCGGACCAGTAAGCACAGTTTCCAATAAAAGCTTTACACCACGCAAATCCTTGAAATAACGTATCAACGTCGGTTTAACATTATTTTGTCAAACAAATGTTGATACGCATTGATACCCAACGTTATGTGCCTCTTAGCGGGGCAGATTGGGCGCGGCGGAAGGGGCTGGGGGACAAAAGGCGTTAAAATATGTACTTGAATAGTGCATGCCCCAGAGATGAGGATGATTAGACTCATCTAAACAGTTGTTCATATTTGTTAACTTAAATATCCAGTGTGATTCTTCTTCTCGTTAACGTGAAAAGTGGATCCATTCTTGTATAAGGGTCGGATCCGAGTCTTCGCTGTTCGCACAAGATGTACTTACTAATATGCTTATAAGATGGGGATTTCCCTCCAACGGAAAGAATCTTTGGGATTGTTAGGGAAACTCTCGCCTTACGGTGCAATGGGTTGTTCTATATGTGCAAGACATGGGGAAGGGGAGGGGAAGCATGCGGCTTTTTGCAGAATCGCTGATTGCACATGATGTACCTATTTATTCGGTTATAAGATTGGGGATCTCACAAGGTCATTGGGATTGTAAGGAGAACATCCGTCTTACCGCACAATGGGTTTTCTGTTTAAAATGGCATGCGTCTTATAGCCGAACGCTGTTTGAACAGGTTGCAGCCACTGATTCAGTTATAAGATGGGGTTTTCCTCCCAACAATATATCTAGTTCCGTCTTTAAGATATTGTTAGTTATTCTGTGTTTACGGACGGAGGAGTACATGCGTCTCATAGCCAAATCGCTGTTCACACGACATACTTCTATATTCAGTTATAAGACGAGGGAAATCTAGGTCTAGATCGTGAAAAGATCTAGATCTTTGGGTTTGTATTGGGAAACGCCGTCTAACAGCACAATTACACAATAGTGATTAGGTAATTATCGGGTTTTCTGTGTGCGTATTGGTAGGGGAGTGGGGAGAAGACTGGGGACAGGGCATGCGTCTTATAGCAGAATTGCTGTTTGCACATGGTGCTCCTACTCATTCGGTTATGAAACAGGGGTAGCCGCTTTACAACACAATAACGCAATAGTGATTAATATATTGTGGGTTATTCTGTGTGTGGGGTGGAGACATGCTTCTTATAGCCGAATTAAAGGGTAATCGGCGTACCATATCTAAGAGCTATTCTAACACAGTGCGCCTATAGAAGCAATGGAAAGTTTCCGTGTTTTATTCTGCAACAAACTGTCGGGCAGTTGTAAGTAGATATATCACTCGCGCTCCGCGCTCGTGATTTGATCTACATTACAACTGACATCCAAAAAGTGAAACATTACTCAACAGTTCACTGCTAGAGCTAATCTATTTCTTAAATAAGACTCTTGTCTGGCAAACCAAAAATAGTTATGTCCGAACTTGCATGCCTGACGAAATTACTGCATTTTAGCGGTAAACAAAATGTTGCCAAGGTACAATTCTGTAGTAAAATTTTGCAGTTTTTTTTAAGATATTGCAAGAGTAATGATTATCTATATGGGCTATTCATCTTATATAGTAGTTATGCTTTTATTTGTTAATTTGAAGGAGGACACATAGTGCGAACTTTGCTTTCAACAAGATATTTATGCCTTCACTTACAAGAACAACCATGTTGAACATTCTAGGGGGTATTGGACGAGTGATGGTTCCTGCTCACCTGTGCAGTATTGTTAATTGGATAATTTCCCTTAGGAACGGTCTACACTATAATCGACTCGCTTTTTTGTGACAACACATAAGCCTAGCATCCCCCGAAGGGGAATCCGGCGAGAAGTGAACATCCAGATCAGACGCTTCAAACCCGAGGTCTGATCAGGATCTGCACTGTTTGCCTTAAATGTTGGAATTTTTGTAAGAATAATCTAAAATCAGTAATAATAAACTATGTATTTTTTCTTATTTTTAATTTCATTCTATTCTATTTCATTTGTTTATTTATTCATTTACTTATGTTTTTTTTATTATTATTATTATTATTTTTTTTTTTTTTCCTTTTCTTTGCGAACCTTTGAATTGAATTGTTGAATTTGTTTCGCTAGTTCCTATTTAAATTACGCATCCAAAGGAATTCTGACAGGATCGGTGGCAATGCATTTCTTAAACGAAGCGACTGAGTTTTCAGCGCCGCAAAAGGCAAAACTCTTAAAGTTTCAGTTTTTGGACTCATGGGGAAGCATGAAGACATAATGTTAACTTTGAAAAAGATGTATCATTTTAATCCTCAGAATAAAGACTGTCAGAAATAAGGTTATAAAAAAATCAGTATAGCTCGAAATTTTCAGAAATACGCACTGAAAATGGAAAATTTCGCAATTCTTTTGAATATTCCAGTGAATGTATATGTCAAGATAGGCATGTAATTAAAAAGGCAAGGGAAGCAAGAAAACTTTAACTTTTTCGAAAAATGAAAACACCTTCGTGTAGGTAATATAGCAGGCTTTCAGAATATAGGTTATAAAATATTCAAATAATTTGAAAAAGGTAAGAAAAACATAAAATTATTGATATTCCGTATTCAATTCTATGTAAATTTGATACCCAATATTAGACAGACAAGGCTGTCTAACAGGGGCGATAACAAAATCGATAATCCAATGCATCGGTAAAGAATGTTCAGTATGGCTTAATCATGTTAATCTAGCGTCACTTTGTTTATTTAAGTAAATATTGACCTCATCCGTAGAAAAAAGTACCTTTGGCATAAACAAACTGTGCCAGGCTGCACATGCACAATATCAGAGTTCGCAAAGAAAACAGCTAGGCTGTGCACTGTTTTGAAAAAGAACTGCCCATGTCTGATCAGCCTGCGCATTTCATGTAGAGGCTAGTGTTTAGCTAGCGAAATTCGCGTATATCCTTCATATACTCATCCCATGACGCGGATCAGTTGTATAACAGCAACATGCGCGTGGAAAAAGACATTCGAATATACAGTCCGAACATCACAGAACAGTCTGCGCGTACGTACAGTCTGGTAATATTAGGGTTTGCATGGGTGCTGGATGAACTGAGCATGCATTGTTCATATAATTATTATGCGTTTGTGAATCCCGCGTCTCATTTGCTAAATAACTGTTAGCTGTATCCAAGACAGAGGAGATCCTGATCAGACCGCTCCCTTCAACACTAGCTCTTAGGGCTTAAGGGTAAGCTTTGGATACTGATGTACGGGTTATGCTCTGAAATACACAGTTTCTGGTGCATGCGGACCAGTAAGCACAGTTTCCAATAAAAGCTTTACACCACGCAAATCCTTGAAATAACGTATCAACGTCGGTTTAACATTATTTTGTCAAACAAATGTTGATACGCATTGATACCCAACGTTATGTGCCTCTTAGCGGGGCAGATTGGGCGCGGCGGAAGGGGCTGGGGGACAAAAGGCGTTAAAATATGTACTTGAATAGTGCATGCCCCAGAGATGAGGATGATTAGACTCATCTAAACAGTTGTTCATATTTGTTAACTTAAATATCCAGTGTGATTCTTCTTCTCGTTAACGTGAAAAGTGGATCCATTCTTGTATAAGGGTCGGATCCGAGTCTTCGCTGTTCGCACAAGATGTACTTACTAATATGCTTATAAGATGGGGATTTCCCTCCAACGGAAAGAATCTTTGGGATTGTTAGGGAAACTCTCGCCTTACGGTGCAATGGGTTGTTCTATATGTGCAAGACATGGGGAAGGGGAGGGGAAGCATGCGGCTTTTTGCAGAATCGCTGATTGCACATGATGTACCTATTTATTCGGTTATAAGATTGGGGATCTCACAAGGTCATTGGGATTGTAAGGAGAACATCCGTCTTACCGCACAATGGGTTTTCTGTTTAAAATGGCATGCGTCTTATAGCCGAACGCTGTTTGAACAGGTTGCAGCCACTGATTCAGTTATAAGATGGGGTTTTCCTCCCAACAATATATCTAGTTCCGTCTTTAAGATATTGTTAGTTATTCTGTGTTTACGGACGGAGGAGTACATGCGTCTCATAGCCAAATCGCTGTTCACACGACATACTTCTATATTCAGTTATAAGACGAGGGAAATCTAGGTCTAGATCGTGAAAAGATCTAGATCTTTGGGTTTGTATTGGGAAACGCCGTCTAACAGCACAATTACACAATAGTGATTAGGTAATTATCGGGTTTTCTGTGTGCGTATTGGTAGGGGAGTGGGGAGAAGACTGGGGACAGGGCATGCGTCTTATAGCAGAATTGCTGTTTGCACATGGTGCTCCTACTCATTCGGTTATGAAACAGGGGTAGCCGCTTTACAACACAATAACGCAATAGTGATTAATATATTGTGGGTTATTCTGTGTGTGGGGTGGAGACATGCTTCTTATAGCCGAATTAAAGGGTAATCGGCGTACCATATCTAAGAGCTATTCTAACACAGTGCGCCTATAGAAGCAATGGAAAGTTTCCGTGTTTTATTCTGCAACAAACTGTCGGGCAGTTGTAAGTAGATATATCACTCGCGCTCCGCGCTCGTGATTTGATCTACATTACAACTGACATCCAAAAAGTGAAACATTACTCAACAGTTCACTGCTAGAGCTAATCTATTTCTTAAATAAGACTCTTGTCTGGCAAACCAAAAATAGTTATGTCCGAACTTGCATGCCTGACGAAATTACTGCATTTTAGCGGTAAACAAAATGTTGCCAAGGTACAATTCTGTAGTAAAATTTTGCAGTTTTTTTTAAGATATTGCAAGAGTAATGATTATCTATATGGGCTATTCATCTTATATAGTAGTTATGCTTTTATTTGTTAATTTGAAGGAGGACACATAGTGCGAACTTTGCTTTCAACAAGATATTTATGCCTTCACTTACAAGAACAACCATGTTGAACATTCTAGGGGGTATTGGACGAGTGATGGTTCCTGCTCACCTGTGCAGTATTGTTAATTGGATAATTTCCCTTAGGAACGGTCTACACTATAATCGACTCGCTTTTTTGTGACAACACATAAGCCTAGCATCCCCCGAAGGGGAATCCGGCGAGAAGTGAACATCCAGATCAGACGCTTCAAACCCGAGGTCTGATCAGGATCTGCACTGTTTGCCTTAAATGTTGGAATTTTTGTAAGAATAATCTAAAATCAGTAATAATAAACTATGTATTTTTTCTTATTTTTAATTTCATTCTATTCTATTTCATTTGTTTATTTATTCATTTACTTATGTTTTTTTTATTATTATTATTATTATTTTTTTTTTTTTTCCTTTTCTTTGCGAACCTTTGAATTGAATTGTTGAATTTGTTTCGCTAGTTCCTATTTAAATTACGCATCCAAAGGAATTCTGACAGGATCGGTGGCAATGCATTTCTTAAACGAAGCGACTGAGTTTTCAGCGCCGCAAAAGGCAAAACTCTTAAAGTTTCAGTTTTTGGACTCATGGGGAAGCATGAAGACATAATGTTAACTTTGAAAAAGATGTATCATTTTAATCCTCAGAATAAAGACTGTCAGAAATAAGGTTATAAAAAAATCAGTATAGCTCGAAATTTTCAGAAATACGCACTGAAAATGGAAAATTTCGCAATTCTTTTGAATATTCCAGTGAATGTATATGTCAAGATAGGCATGTAATTAAAAAGGCAAGGGAAGCAAGAAAACTTTAACTTTTTCGAAAAATGAAAACACCTTCGTGTAGGTAATATAGCAGGCTTTCAGAATATAGGTTATAAAATATTCAAATAATTTGAAAAAGGTAAGAAAAACATAAAATTATTGATATTCCGTATTCAATTCTATGTAAATTTGATACCCAATATTAGACAGACAAGGCTGTCTAACAGGGGCGATAACAAAATCGATAATCCAATGCATCGGTAAAGAATGTTCAGTATGGCTTAATCATGTTAATCTAGCGTCACTTTGTTTATTTAAGTAAATATTGACCTCATCCGTAGAAAAAAGTACCTTTGGCATAAACAAACTGTGCCAGGCTGCACATGCACAATATCAGAGTTCGCAAAGAAAACAGCTAGGCTGTGCACTGTTTTGAAAAAGAACTGCCCATGTCTGATCAGCCTGCGCATTTCATGTAGAGGCTAGTGTTTAGCTAGCGAAATTCGCGTATATCCTTCATATACTCATCCCATGACGCGGATCAGTTGTATAACAGCAACATGCGCGTGGAAAAAGACATTCGAATATACAGTCCGAACATCACAGAACAGTCTGCGCGTACGTACAGTCTGGTAATATTAGGGTTTGCATGGGTGCTGGATGAACTGAGCATGCATTGTTCATATAATTATTATGCGTTTGTGAATCCCGCGTCTCATTTGCTAAATAACTGTTAGCTGTATCCAAGACAGAGGAGATCCTGATCAGACCGCTCCCTTCAACACTAGCTCTTAGGGCTTAAGGGTAAGCTTTGGATACTGATGTACGGGTTATGCTCTGAAATACACAGTTTCTGGTGCATGCGGACCAGTAAGCACAGTTTCCAATAAAAGCTTTACACCACGCAAATCCTTGAAATAACGTATCAACGTCGGTTTAACATTATTTTGTCAAACAAATGTTGATACGCATTGATACCCAACGTTATGTGCCTCTTAGCGGGGCAGATTGGGCGCGGCGGAAGGGGCTGGGGGACAAAAGGCGTTAAAATATGTACTTGAATAGTGCATGCCCCAGAGATGAGGATGATTAGACTCATCTAAACAGTTGTTCATATTTGTTAACTTAAATATCCAGTGTGATTCTTCTTCTCGTTAACGTGAAAAGTGGATCCATTCTTGTATAAGGGTCGGATCCGAGTCTTCGCTGTTCGCACAAGATGTACTTACTAATATGCTTATAAGATGGGGATTTCCCTCCAACGGAAAGAATCTTTGGGATTGTTAGGGAAACTCTCGCCTTACGGTGCAATGGGTTGTTCTATATGTGCAAGACATGGGGAAGGGGAGGGGAAGCATGCGGCTTTTTGCAGAATCGCTGATTGCACATGATGTACCTATTTATTCGGTTATAAGATTGGGGATCTCACAAGGTCATTGGGATTGTAAGGAGAACATCCGTCTTACCGCACAATGGGTTTTCTGTTTAAAATGGCATGCGTCTTATAGCCGAACGCTGTTTGAACAGGTTGCAGCCACTGATTCAGTTATAAGATGGGGTTTTCCTCCCAACAATATATCTAGTTCCGTCTTTAAGATATTGTTAGTTATTCTGTGTTTACGGACGGAGGAGTACATGCGTCTCATAGCCAAATCGCTGTTCACACGACATACTTCTATATTCAGTTATAAGACGAGGGAAATCTAGGTCTAGATCGTGAAAAGATCTAGATCTTTGGGTTTGTATTGGGAAACGCCGTCTAACAGCACAATTACACAATAGTGATTAGGTAATTATCGGGTTTTCTGTGTGCGTATTGGTAGGGGAGTGGGGAGAAGACTGGGGACAGGGCATGCGTCTTATAGCAGAATTGCTGTTTGCACATGGTGCTCCTACTCATTCGGTTATGAAACAGGGGTAGCCGCTTTACAACACAATAACGCAATAGTGATTAATATATTGTGGGTTATTCTGTGTGTGGGGTGGAGACATGCTTCTTATAGCCGAATTAAAGGGTAATCGGCGTACCATATCTAAGAGCTATTCTAACACAGTGCGCCTATAGAAGCAATGGAAAGTTTCCGTGTTTTATTCTGCAACAAACTGTCGGGCAGTTGTAAGTAGATATATCACTCGCGCTCCGCGCTCGTGATTTGATCTACATTACAACTGACATCCAAAAAGTGAAACATTACTCAACAGTTCACTGCTAGAGCTAATCTATTTCTTAAATAAGACTCTTGTCTGGCAAACCAAAAATAGTTATGTCCGAACTTGCATGCCTGACGAAATTACTGCATTTTAGCGGTAAACAAAATGTTGCCAAGGTACAATTCTGTAGTAAAATTTTGCAGTTTTTTTTAAGATATTGCAAGAGTAATGATTATCTATATGGGCTATTCATCTTATATAGTAGTTATGCTTTTATTTGTTAATTTGAAGGAGGACACATAGTGCGAACTTTGCTTTCAACAAGATATTTATGCCTTCACTTACAAGAACAACCATGTTGAACATTCTAGGGGGTATTGGACGAGTGATGGTTCCTGCTCACCTGTGCAGTATTGTTAATTGGATAATTTCCCTTAGGAACGGTCTACACTATAATCGACTCGCTTTTTTGTGACAACACATAAGCCTAGCATCCCCCGAAGGGGAATCCGGCGAGAAGTGAACATCCAGATCAGACGCTTCAAACCCGAGGTCTGATCAGGATCTGCACTGTTTGCCTTAAATGTTGGAATTTTTGTAAGAATAATCTAAAATCAGTAATAATAAACTATGTATTTTTTCTTATTTTTAATTTCATTCTATTCTATTTCATTTGTTTATTTATTCATTTACTTATGTTTTTTTTATTATTATTATTATTATTTTTTTTTTTTTTCCTTTTCTTTGCGAACCTTTGAATTGAATTGTTGAATTTGTTTCGCTAGTTCCTATTTAAATTACGCATCCAAAGGAATTCTGACAGGATCGGTGGCAATGCATTTCTTAAACGAAGCGACTGAGTTTTCAGCGCCGCAAAAGGCAAAACTCTTAAAGTTTCAGTTTTTGGACTCATGGGGAAGCATGAAGACATAATGTTAACTTTGAAAAAGATGTATCATTTTAATCCTCAGAATAAAGACTGTCAGAAATAAGGTTATAAAAAAATCAGTATAGCTCGAAATTTTCAGAAATACGCACTGAAAATGGAAAATTTCGCAATTCTTTTGAATATTCCAGTGAATGTATATGTCAAGATAGGCATGTAATTAAAAAGGCAAGGGAAGCAAGAAAACTTTAACTTTTTCGAAAAATGAAAACACCTTCGTGTAGGTAATATAGCAGGCTTTCAGAATATAGGTTATAAAATATTCAAATAATTTGAAAAAGGTAAGAAAAACATAAAATTATTGATATTCCGTATTCAATTCTATGTAAATTTGATACCCAATATTAGACAGACAAGGCTGTCTAACAGGGGCGATAACAAAATCGATAATCCAATGCATCGGTAAAGAATGTTCAGTATGGCTTAATCATGTTAATCTAGCGTCACTTTGTTTATTTAAGTAAATATTGACCTCATCCGTAGAAAAAAGTACCTTTGGCATAAACAAACTGTGCCAGGCTGCACATGCACAATATCAGAGTTCGCAAAGAAAACAGCTAGGCTGTGCACTGTTTTGAAAAAGAACTGCCCATGTCTGATCAGCCTGCGCATTTCATGTAGAGGCTAGTGTTTAGCTAGCGAAATTCGCGTATATCCTTCATATACTCATCCCATGACGCGGATCAGTTGTATAACAGCAACATGCGCGTGGAAAAAGACATTCGAATATACAGTCCGAACATCACAGAACAGTCTGCGCGTACGTACAGTCTGGTAATATTAGGGTTTGCATGGGTGCTGGATGAACTGAGCATGCATTGTTCATATAATTATTATGCGTTTGTGAATCCCGCGTCTCATTTGCTAAATAACTGTTAGCTGTATCCAAGACAGAGGAGATCCTGATCAGACCGCTCCCTTCAACACTAGCTCTTAGGGCTTAAGGGTAAGCTTTGGATACTGATGTACGGGTTATGCTCTGAAATACACAGTTTCTGGTGCATGCGGACCAGTAAGCACAGTTTCCAATAAAAGCTTTACACCACGCAAATCCTTGAAATAACGTATCAACGTCGGTTTAACATTATTTTGTCAAACAAATGTTGATACGCATTGATACCCAACGTTATGTGCCTCTTAGCGGGGCAGATTGGGCGCGGCGGAAGGGGCTGGGGGACAAAAGGCGTTAAAATATGTACTTGAATAGTGCATGCCCCAGAGATGAGGATGATTAGACTCATCTAAACAGTTGTTCATATTTGTTAACTTAAATATCCAGTGTGATTCTTCTTCTCGTTAACGTGAAAAGTGGATCCATTCTTGTATAAGGGTCGGATCCGAGTCTTCGCTGTTCGCACAAGATGTACTTACTAATATGCTTATAAGATGGGGATTTCCCTCCAACGGAAAGAATCTTTGGGATTGTTAGGGAAACTCTCGCCTTACGGTGCAATGGGTTGTTCTATATGTGCAAGACATGGGGAAGGGGAGGGGAAGCATGCGGCTTTTTGCAGAATCGCTGATTGCACATGATGTACCTATTTATTCGGTTATAAGATTGGGGATCTCACAAGGTCATTGGGATTGTAAGGAGAACATCCGTCTTACCGCACAATGGGTTTTCTGTTTAAAATGGCATGCGTCTTATAGCCGAACGCTGTTTGAACAGGTTGCAGCCACTGATTCAGTTATAAGATGGGGTTTTCCTCCCAACAATATATCTAGTTCCGTCTTTAAGATATTGTTAGTTATTCTGTGTTTACGGACGGAGGAGTACATGCGTCTCATAGCCAAATCGCTGTTCACACGACATACTTCTATATTCAGTTATAAGACGAGGGAAATCTAGGTCTAGATCGTGAAAAGATCTAGATCTTTGGGTTTGTATTGGGAAACGCCGTCTAACAGCACAATTACACAATAGTGATTAGGTAATTATCGGGTTTTCTGTGTGCGTATTGGTAGGGGAGTGGGGAGAAGACTGGGGACAGGGCATGCGTCTTATAGCAGAATTGCTGTTTGCACATGGTGCTCCTACTCATTCGGTTATGAAACAGGGGTAGCCGCTTTACAACACAATAACGCAATAGTGATTAATATATTGTGGGTTATTCTGTGTGTGGGGTGGAGACATGCTTCTTATAGCCGAATTAAAGGGTAATCGGCGTACCATATCTAAGAGCTATTCTAACACAGTGCGCCTATAGAAGCAATGGAAAGTTTCCGTGTTTTATTCTGCAACAAACTGTCGGGCAGTTGTAAGTAGATATATCACTCGCGCTCCGCGCTCGTGATTTGATCTACATTACAACTGACATCCAAAAAGTGAAACATTACTCAACAGTTCACTGCTAGAGCTAATCTATTTCTTAAATAAGACTCTTGTCTGGCAAACCAAAAATAGTTATGTCCGAACTTGCATGCCTGACGAAATTACTGCATTTTAGCGGTAAACAAAATGTTGCCAAGGTACAATTCTGTAGTAAAATTTTGCAGTTTTTTTTAAGATATTGCAAGAGTAATGATTATCTATATGGGCTATTCATCTTATATAGTAGTTATGCTTTTATTTGTTAATTTGAAGGAGGACACATAGTGCGAACTTTGCTTTCAACAAGATATTTATGCCTTCACTTACAAGAACAACCATGTTGAACATTCTAGGGGTATTGGACGAGTGATGGTTCCTGCTCACCTGTGCAGTATTGTTAATTGGATAATTTCCCTTAGGAACGGTCTACACTATAATCGACTCGCTTTTTTGTGACAACACATAAGCCTAGCATCCCCCGAAGGGGAATCCGGCGAGAAGTGAACATCCAGATCAGACGCTTCAAACCCGAGGTCTGATCAGGATCTGCACTGTTTGCCTTAAATGTTGGAATTTTTGTAAGAATAATCTAAAATCAGTAATAATAAACTATGTATTTTTTCTTATTTTTAATTTCATTCTATTCTATTTCATTTGTTTATTTATTCATTTACTTATGTTTTTTTTATTATTATTATTATTTTTTTTTTTTTTTTTCCTTTTCTTTGCGAACCTTTGAATTGAATTGTTGAATTTGTTTCGCTAGTTCCTATTTAAATTACGCATCCAAAGGAATTCTGACAGGATCGGTGGCAATGCATTTCTTAAACGAAGCGACTGAGTTTTCAGCGCCGCAAAAGGCAAAACTCTTAAAGTTTCAGTTTTTGGACTCATGGGGAAGCATGAAGACATAATGTTAACTTTGAAAAAGATGTATCATTTTAATCCTCAGAATAAAGACTGTCAGAAATAAGGTTATAAAAAAATCAGTATAGCTCGAAATTTTCAGAAATACGCACTGAAAATGGAAAATTTCGCAATTCTTTTGAATATTCCAGTGAATGTATATGTCAAGATAGGCATGTAATTAAAAAGGCAAGGGAAGCAAGAAAACTTTAACTTTTTCGAAAAATGAAAACACCTTCGTGTAGGTAATATAGCAGGCTTTCAGAATATAGGTTATAAAATATTCAAATAATTTGAAAAAGGTAAGAAAAACATAAAATTATTGATATTCCGTATTCAATTCTATGTAAATTTGATACCCAATATTAGACAGACAAGGCTGTCTAACAGGGGCGATAACAAAATCGATAATCCAATGCATCGGTAAAGAATGTTCAGTATGGGACTGATCAACTACCAAGCACAGTCTATGAAAAATTAAGATCAGGTATAAAATATATAAGACAAGAACTGAAGACTATTTATTCATCTAGGTCAGTGAAAAT
>CAXDIV010000087.1:0-102737 GCA_963989385.1 Ctena decussata
CAAATGTAGGGCATGACAATATCTCGAGCAAATTTGACTTTCAGGATGCTGCGCCCAAGGTCAAGGTCACTGTGGCTATTTTTAGAAAAACTTTGTCAGCGCTCTAGCGCCTACATTTCTCAATAGATTTTGAAATAACTTCACACAAATGTAGGGCATGACAATATCTCGAGCAAATTCGACTTTCAGGGTGCTGCGTTCAAGGTCAAGGTCACTGTAGCTATTTTTAGAAAAGCTTTGTCAGCGCTCTAGCGCCTACATTTCTCCATGGATTTTAAAATAACTTCACACAAATGTAGGGTATGACAATATCTCAAGCAACTAGTCTTGTGCGAGGGGATTTGTATCGCCTGCGATGCCTTGTTACTCTGGGAACGTGTCCGTTTTTTCTAACCAAATGGGTTACTTTGCTTTTCTAAAAGAGCAAAAAACACAATGAATGCTCTTTTGAAATGCATAGTGTTTCTACCCTTTCGTCTTTCCCTTCATTTCTCATTCTGCGTTTCACCAGGACAGACTTCCACGAATGCGGAAAGAATTATTTATACGTTAGTCGACTTTCGAGCTTGGACCTCCAACCAAGCTGAAAAAAAAAAACAACACCGAGGAGTTGGAGATGCAGATTTCTTGTTTCATTTAAGAAAAAGCATTTTTTTTATATTTTTTTTGTGTGTGTGTGGGGGGGGGGGGGGGGGTATGGAAATCTATTTTATCTTTTTTCTTCGTAAAGAAAAACTAGTAGTTTTTCTTTACGAAGAAAAAAGATAAAATTAAAAAAAAGAGCCTCGTTTTTATTACAACTTTTTCACCATTAAAATTCTCCTTGGCAACTCTTACTCCTTTCAGATTTAATTGCTGCAGACAAGGTTAGAGACTGCAAGGCTCAACTGACACTAAGATTCGACCAGCAGTCGGAGCAGTTACGAGCGACGAAGGAGAGGTTTGCAATTGGTTTTCCTCAGCTCAGCTCTTAATTTGTAATAATACGCGTATTCACACCTCAGCTTAACTGGCTTTTAAGAAAAAAAAGTCAGGAAATGGCATTTATAAGCTCAAAGCTTACAGCCAGATCCTGGAATGTAAAAAACTGTATATTGATGTACTTATGTTGTAATTGATGAATAAAATATTGTTTAAACCAAGTGGCTCGAACCACAAACAGATAATGGAGGAATCCGGGATAAGACGTATAGAAAACGTTTGTCGAAATCGTTATTGAATAGCTACCGTAATCATTCTAATATCTGAACAACGCATCCAATTATGTATATTACCGTAAAATCTGTTTAGCTACAATCTTGCAGGCAGAAAGGCAAAGAATGCCAACCCTTAGCAAAGCAGTCTGATCTGGGTCTACAGTGTTTTCCAAAGCATTTATATTTTGTCCAATGTTTAGGGTCGACACGGTAAATAAGTTCACTACAGTGCTTATTGTACATTAGACAGCATACCTTTTCTATATTACATGTATTACGTGACCAGTATGGGTGTCTGACATTCGTCAGCTACCCAACCCTACTCCCTTTAATTATATTTTTTTTATATTTTTGGGAGGGGGGGGGGTTGGGTAGGTTTATCCATGCTCAAGACCAGCAAGACCGTTCACACAAGTTTCTGTCACTAAGATAATCCCGCAGTGCAAAAATGTCCGTACTAAACGAACGCTCCTCCACTGCGAACTTCAGCCACTGAATACCAAACAAGTGCTCCCGTTCTAGAGTGTTGTCTCACTCAACTATTTTCAGTCTCATTTCACCATTCAAATATCGCACATTTATAGCGTAATTTCAACTGAAAATGTATACCTTTACACATAAACACCCTTGCTTTTTTATATATATATATATATATATATATATATATATATATATACACGCTTTGAAAATCTGCTTTTTCTATATTAACAGCAAAGGTTGACTTCAAAAACTTAGATTTTAAATCATTTGCGAAATAAGAAAATAGGTTCATGTGGCACAAGTTAAAGTAGGTCAAATTTTGGACCAAAACTAGGCCTAACTTCTCTCTTTGAAATCAATATCATTCAAAGAAATGCTACCATGCCATATCCGATCATTAGTTGCAAAATCGGTCAGAAATTTCAGAAACAAAACAAAATACACAGACCTGTCTCTACGTAGCGAAGCGGTCGACTGACTAAAACTTTTAAAAGACTAGCAAAATCGTGCGATAAGAAACTCACTCATATCTCATGATACTGAATACAGAAAAAACGTGAAATAGACAGAAACAATATTACTATAAAAGACTGACCGAAAAGAAATGGATTTATTTTCTCCCGCACTTCGTTTGTCCGAAAATAAATATTGTCTTTTCTAACTTGTCTTAAAGCAAAATGCTGATTAGGAAATAAAGAAACAACAAATTGTCGATAGGAACGCCGCTGTTCGCTACGGTTCGACAAGACAAAGAAGGGGAAAAGAACTGTTGATGTTTAAAATCTCCCACAAATGACAGAAAATAAACGACCCCTTCGTAAACTCTAATGTAACAACAAATGATCGGATTTGGCTAAAATAGCTTCGTACATGTATCTGAACGTAAAACTTGTAAAGCAAATACATTGGCAATGCCATCTGTAGAATAACATGATCACATGAAAATTAATTGAGAAATCGCCTTAATAAAAACAGTTATTGAAGTGCCACTATAACAAAGTACAAATACTAAGAGACATAAGAATCGTATTGATGTTGAAAACTGATAATATTATGAAGGCCGATCAATGTCACTCATTTCTTTGCCTTACAGTAACGAGAACCTGTGCTGCATTTATTACCTCTTCTCACAATAAATGTAAAACAGTGCCTCTTTCTTCCAGTTCTTAGGGTAAAATACGCAATTAAATGTTCCACACCAGCTCCGTCTGAATAACACATAACAGTCCAAATATTACGACACGACTTAATAAGAACTAAGTTTTTCGACTAATACCACTTTGAAAGATCTGAATCAAACCATCAGAAGATCTTGTTAGCTGATAAGCTTTAAACTGGAATCGCCATGACCGCAGCACCAGAACAATCATAAACAAATCTTAAACGCCTTCATACATCGCTGTCTCTGTCCATCGTTCAGCCAGGAAAAAAGACTAGAATATAAGGAGCAAATGTAAGTTCTATTATAGGCTGTGCGCCAAATTGCAAAGTATAATGTTTTATGACAAACAAAACTGAACAGACATGGTGACTCTTAACAGAAATTAAGTGCAAACAGCGACCATCTTTTCTCTCTTTTTTACGTGCACCTATGACTGCTAACTGATAAACTGTCACAAAAACCCAATGACTGCTCTTCCATTTTACTTTAGTCATATCCTGACATGCTACCAAAATCTGGCAAACTGCCACGTAATTTAACCTTTCCTCTTCAAAGCATGTCATCTTTATTACAGTTTTTCTTATTTGATTAGCCCATGTCCCATGGCCACAAACTGGCAAACTGGCAAATGCCACGAAAATTCAAGAACTCATTTAATGTAAAGCGTAACACGCGAGTAAAATCTGCAAAATGCGTCAATGATTATATTACTGTTTTCCCTATTGCCCATCATGTTTATCATAATTATCGTTGTTCGTGATCATAAAACGGCAAATAGCCACAACAGTTTTCAAGAACATCTCTTTGACGATACCAATAACCTCAAATAATTGGCAAAGTGCCATGATGCATTCTCTTTTTGTTTTCTTCCCTTTGTTTTTCTTTTCTTTCTTTCTTTCTTTTTTTTTTGACAATATCGTGACCCACGATCACAAACAGGCAACTTATGCATTCTCTGTTGTTGTTTTTTTTTTTTTTCTTTTTTTTTTTTGACAGTACCGTGACCCTCGATCACAAATTGGCAAAGTGCCATGATGCATTCTCTTTTTCTTTTCTTCCCTTTCTTTTTCTATTCTTTTTTTTTTTTTTTTTTTTTTTTTTTTTTACAATACCGGGACCCACGATGGCAAAGTGCCCCGCCTAAGCTATATATTTTTCTTTCTTTTTTTTTAAGACACCGTGGCCCACGACCACAAACTGGCAAAGTGCCACACAAACTTTTCTTCACAACAACAATGTGCCAAACGCCTCTGAACCAGCAAAAAACTTGTCTTTTTCCCCCTTTTTTAAACATTTCATGAACCTTGTTCGACAAAGTAACAAAATGTCTCAAAATGCTCAGCCGTTCGCAAATTTCACAATAACCTGACTATTAGATTTTTTTTTGATTAAATATGAAAGCGGCGTGCAACAAATTGATTTAAACCAAGATATTTGAAAACAAGTAAAACTGATAACTGATCATCTAAATAAACCATCATACTTATCACTTTTTCTAATCAAACATTTGAATACAAGCCTCAAAAGTGCGTAAGTAAACAAAGTAGATAATTTTTCTTGTTGACGTTCGAACTTAAGTAAAACTCCAGATTGTGAATTAAGATACCTTTATAAAAGATGCTGTCTCCCTATATCTCCATTTCACAAACAAAATATTTACTGATTTTTGTTATATCTAAATTTTTCATATAAGTTCCCAGAAAACACCACAGTTTAAATCACATACAAACTGAAGTCATAGTAATTTCTGCGACTGATATGCAAATTAGCGAAATCTAAAGCTAGTAGAAAAATCGAACTCTCTTCTAACGATCATGTGATTATGCAGAGAGCATTCTCGCTAGAGCACATACTCGTGACATCAAGTGACATGTTCTATGCAATCATGTGATTTCGATCGCAATCCCGTTTTCTTCCAGCTTAACTTTATAGATTATATTGCAATACACCAAAATCCAATGACCAACGGTCGAATCTTACTGTTTAAATATTATAGAATATCAACATTTTGTCAAAATACTTTTCGTAAGGATGAAAAATAGTAAATATTTAAAACTTGACGTTGAAAAAGCTGGTAAAGTCACAAGCTTGTCTCTGATCTAAAATTACTCTCTTTGGGCTGCTAGTGAACATGATTACAAAATGTTAAAGAAGTCATCTTAACGAGTTGAGCTATAGAATATACTACAAGTATACTCTCTATGCGGAGAAAAGGCGTCAGAAAAAACAATGATTACAAATGTTGCGTAAATGAAATTTAACCGGCAAATGCATAGCATTGTCGAAGAACAAATAGTTTAACTAACATAGCTTTGACTGTACACAACTCTTGATTAGTAACACAGAATCATACTCAACTTTGATGAGCTTTATGTTGCCTGCATCTGATGTCTGTAGTTTCAGAGCTTCTGTTGTGGGCGAACATAGCGGCTGTATATAATGATCTTGTAGCTAGCAACTGGACAGAGCCATCAGCTGACTGGAACTGAATGAGTTTTTGCGGATGTCTTCCAACAAAATCTGCTTGCAGAGGATCGTAATGCTAGTTGGCGCTCATTTTCCTGAAAACTGAACTGAAATTATTAAACTGTTAAAATGTGAACCGTCAAAAGCCCTGACAAGGACTAATCAAAATCGAAGGGCTGTTGATGAACGGCCCGTTATTTGAAAATTAGGTTGGTTTACCTGTTTGAAAAGAACACGAGTTGTTAATTGTCTATATAATTTTGGCAGATGAGAAACCAGAAACGGAAATTTGTCTTTCATAAATATGTTCCCCCAAAATTTTAGGCAATTATATAGGACTCATTTCAAGCACATCAACCAACATTTCAACACCAAACGTGAGGGTTAAACCGCTTTTTGTATTTGTGTTTAAACGCTTTGACTGTTAGGACTATGAAGACTCACGTATATCTCTAAATGAACTTTCATTTTAGTAAAAGTTGTTGCAGCCTCAGTTTCCTTTCCAGATCAGACAATTTCTACAACAGAACAGAAATCAAAAAGATATATGAACTCTTAAGAATTTATAGTACCAATATCACTTCTGGGTGTAGCTGCCAAATCCAATATTACTAGATGAAATGAGTTGTAAGATATTGTACTTATCTTTTTACATGATGCATGTCACCTTAAACAAACAAAAAATGAAAATACTAGAATCTCAAAGCGAAGGAATTTCCTGAATCATGTTTCAATCAACCGATCTCTTCATGTGCTAGACTAGAATTTTGTTTTCAATAACCAAAAAACTGCCACCCTATATTTCATACATTAATTCAGCTGCAAAACAATGAGGCAGAAGTACATGCAGTGGGCTGCAATGTGCCTCCATGAACATGCTCAGAATCTTTGAGAAATGTATTAATAATTCCAATTGCCCATGTTGGTGGCCTTGGAAAGCAGTGAAATTTTATCATGACAAATATTAAACTTTCTAAACTCGCCTAAATAAGGCGTAACCGACAATGTGTGGACCAGAAATAAAATATTTGATACCATTAAATCCATCATTTTAGAAGTATGCAAAAGGAGAATTCTACCGTTTCGCATTTTTTTTTTTTTTTGATGAAATTGTCTACCCTGATACAGCGCCCCTAGCGGTAAATGGAAGTTACTTTATCATGTACTTTTATCAAATATAAAAACATCTAACTGGTAAATTCTTAGAATGCACGTTGCACTTGCGGTAATTAAGAAAAATATAGGTCTACTTAACTTTGTAGCCGCTTCATATAATCAGCTTGAAAAACAGTAGACCCTCCAGAGCTGCTCATTCGCCGACAGGTGCACGCAAACTTAGATCAGAGACAAGCTTGTGACTTTACCAGCTTTTTCAACGTCAAGTTTTAAAAATGTACTAGTTTTCATCCTTACGAAAAGTATTTTGACAAAATGTTGATATACATAATATTTAAACAGTAAGATTCGACTGTTGGTCATTGGATTTTGGTGTATTGCAATATAATCTATAAAGTTAAGCTGGAAGAAAACGGGATTGCGATTGAAATCACATGATTGCATAGAACGTGTCACTTCATGTCACGAGTATGTGCTCTAGTGAGAATGCTCTCTGCATAATCACATGATCGTTAGAAGAGATTTCGATTTTTCTACTAGCTTTAGATTTCGCTAATTTGCATATCAGTGTGATCATGTTATTCTACAGATGGCATTGCCAATGTATTTGCTTTACAAGTTTTACGTTCAGATACATGTACGAAGCTATTTTAGCCAAATCCGATCATTTGTTGTTACATTAGAGTTTACGAAGGGGTCGTTTATTTTCTGTCATTTGTGGGAGATTTTAAACATCAACAGTTCTTTTCCCCTTCTTTGTCTTGTCGAACCGTAGCGAACAGCGGCGTTCCTATCGACAATTTGTTGTTTCTTTATTTCCTAATCAGCATTTTGCTTTAAGACAAGTTAGAAAAGACAATATTTATTTTCGGACAAACGAAGTGCGGGAGAAAATAAATCCATTTCTTTTCGGTCAGTCTTTTATAGTAATATGTGCGATATTGTTTCTGTCTATTTCACGTTTTTCTGTATTCAGTATCATGAGATATGAGTGAGTTTCTTATCGCACGATTTTGCTAGTCTTTTAAAAGTTTTAGTCAGTCGACCGCTTCGCTACGTAGAGACAGGTCTGTGTATTTTGTTTTGTTTCTGAAATTTCTGACCGATTTTGCAACTAATGATCGGATATGGCATGGTAGCATTTCTTTGAATGATATTGATTTCAAAGACAGAAGATAGGCCTAGTTTTGGTCCAAAATTTTACCCACTTTCACTTGTGCCACATGAACTTATTTTCTTATTTCGCAAATGATTTAAAATCTAAGTTTTTGAAGTCAACCTTTGTTGATAGTATAGAAAAAGCAGATTTTCAAAGCGTGTATATAAAAAAAAGCAAGGGTGTTTATGTGTAACGGTATACAATTTCAGTTGAAATTACGCTATAAATGTGCGATATTTGAATGGTGAAATGAGACTGTAAATAGTTGAGTGAGACAACACTATAGAACGGGAGCACTTGTTTGGCATTCGGTGGCTGAAGTTCGCAGTGGAGGAGCGTTCGTTTAGTACCCACATGTTTGCACTGCGGGATTAGCTGATTGACAGAAGCTTGTGTGAACGGTCTTGCTGGTCGTGAGCATGGATAAACCTACCTCCCCCTCCCAAAAATATAAAAAATATAATTAAAGGGAGTAGGGTTGGGTAGCCCGCTCGCAGCGTTTCAGTCTCAACTTGACACCAATTCAGCTACTTGCAGACCCGTCATTTTTGTGAGATTTTGAATACGTCAGTGACTTTTGATGTCAGATATCCTTGTACAGACATTATGAGTTTGTTTAAATTGTTACTTATGTAACGTAGGTTTTGTGAATGATATGTAATAAATGGAACCGTAGCGAACAGCGGCATTCCTATCGACAATTTGTTGTGTCTTTGTTTCTTAATCAGCATTTTGCTTTAAGACAAGTTAGAAAAGACAATATTTATTTTCGGACAAACGAAGAGCGGGAGAAAATAAATACATACAAACATACATACACCTCATAAAGTAGGGTACGAATCGACTAGGGCTAGGGTACGAACCGACTAGGGTTTGGGTACGAATCGGCCAGGATGAGGGTACGAATCGACCAGGATAGGTACGAATTGACTCGGGTACGAAACGTCCAGGGTACGAATCGTATTGCACCCTGTAGATGAAATTGTTCAACCTTGTTAAAATAGTCTCACCTGTCTCACCTGTGTGTTTTGACAAAAAAAATGGACACAGACCACATCTTTTTTCATCTGCTCAGCCTGATAATGTGAAAGAGTTTGAAACAAGAAAAACTATAACATGAAATATCATGTTATATTGGGCGTTTGGTTTTACTTCTCAGTTTATGCAGGTTTATAGAAGTAAATGTCGCAATGATTGTTGAAATGAAACTTGAATCTCATTGCAGACTGATGAGGCTTCTTCCGTGTTGTTTTCGACCCCAACAAATTATCTTACTTCGATATAGCCACGCAAAAAACTTTAGTTTTTGGATGTATTAATTTTGTTAAAAATGACCACAGTAACATATCTTTGATCAGAAGATTTGTAAGCTAGTGCAGAATACTAGGCTAACACAATTTTTGACTTAAGACTTGCATTTTAAGAAAAATAAATAAATAAATTAAACTGAGTAACCTTTTGTTCATTTTCTCTATTTTCTCTATATACTAATATTAAAGAATGGTGCATGGTCATGTAAATCAGAACAATATTGACCGCGTTTAATGTAGACTAAAAGATATGCAAAAAGACCTTAGTGCAGCTAAATTGAACTATATGGACCTAACACCTTTAATTCAAAATAAAGATGCAAGGAAGGCAATAAAAATCGAAAAGTATCGATGTCCTACGATAGCCCAATTACCTCTCTTATTTCACAATTCTGAATTTCGAATTCTGAATTCCAAAATTCGTAGTACAAACTGAGTGATAAATTAAGATGAATGAGATTTATGTTAGTTGAAATGCAAATGACAATTGGTTTTAGGTCCGATTTCACGTCACAGTTATAACTCGTATTAACCAGTCCGTGGTCTATTTTACCGTAAGGCGCAATGTAAAATTTTGGTGTTCCGAATGCTAATCCATGTACTAAGTTTAACGTGAAATCGGGCCTTAGTATATAAAAATCTGAATTAAATAATTTCACTAGAAAAAACGATGAACTATGTGAATATGCTGATCATTGTCGCGTGCAAAGGGACCTTCTATATCTAGTATAGGTATATAAGATATCATATAAGAATATAATATACTATATAAGATATCTAGTATAGGTATATAAGATATC
Organism: Ctena decussata; assembly: GCA_963989385.1. Lineage (NCBI taxonomy): Eukaryota > Metazoa > Mollusca > Bivalvia > Lucinida > Lucinidae > Ctena > Ctena decussata. The sequence goes on from CAXDIV010000087.1 coordinate 9,690, forward strand.
TTATTTGACTTTTCCATAAGACGCAACACAATATATGTTATCTGATATAGCAGTTAAGATGTCTTGTATCACATATAAGATATCCTGTTTTGTAAGTCAGATATCGATATCAGATATGCTATCTTATATAGGATGTGAGATATCTTATTTAAATATATAACATATCTGATATATCAGATATCTGATTTATTATATAAGATATCTTACATGTTATATAAGATATCTAATATATAAGATAACTGATATATTATATAAGATATCTTATATGAAAAATTAAATAAGATGATAACTCATATCCTATATAAGATATCTTATTTTCTATATAAGATATATCCTGTATCAGATATCTTATAGAGGATATAAGATTTCTTATATGTTATATATCTTATATGTTATATTAGATATCTTAACTGGCATATTAGATATCTTATTTACTATATAAGATATCTAATATGCATTATGATTAGTAAAATGGCTTGCCATAGATATCACTATACAGATTTGGATATATATCAAAAAGTAAAGTGGATATGATTTTTCGATATCACAAATTCGATTTTTGTTTGATATCACTTATTTGATTTGGCGATATCAGTAATCTGAGTTTGTGATATCACTAATTCGTGCAAAATCGAATTTGTGATATCACAATGTCGATTTTGTGATACCACCATTTCAAGTATGCGATATCACATGTGGTATCACATTATTTCTGATTTCACTAACTATTATGTGCTATCACTGATTCACCTGAGTGTCATAAACCATGTGTTATATTATGTTTACTAAATCGATTTAGTGAAATCACAAAATCGTTTTCGTAATATCGATTTCTTGATATCACTAGTAAGGAACGAATTACTGATCACAAACTCGATAGATATAGTGATATCATAAAAACGATTAAGTGATATCACAAAATCGAATGTGACATCACTAAATAGATGTTGTGACATACAAAATCGAATTAGTGATATCACAAAGTAGCTGTGCTCTCGTGTCATCACAAAATCAATTTTGTGATATCACTTATTCTATTTTGTGGTATCACTAATTGGATTTTGTGATATCACTCAATCGTACATATTTTGTGATATCACTTTTTCGATTTTATGGTATCTAGAAACATGTCAATGAACATCAGGCTGATTTTTACCGGCTTAAATACATTCACTGCACTACCTAGAACCATTTGGTTGAACATTTGTCTAATACCTACCCACTCAGACACACTCATCTCACCACCTGGAAACACATCGATGAAAACCAGTCAAATAACTATACCGCACTCCCTCTAAACATGTCAATTAATAATTAATAAATGTCTGATACGTACTTGCTCAGATACACTAACCGCACTGCTAGCCGCAATGCCTACAGACATTTCGAAGAACACTTGTCTGATAGCAGCCTGCTCAAACACAATCACCCCACTACAGACCAAATTTTGTTTACTGTCGTGTCAATGTACTTTTAATTTTGGACCAAACCTTGAAATAGGTTGAGCAGCTTGTCACGGAAAAAGTCGGCTCTTTCCGTATCAGTCAGAACACTTTTATATATAACCATTTAAAACGATTTCGATACATGTCAATGTGGTCCAGAGGTTCAGCTTGTAGACAACTAGACCTATTACCTTGAGTCAGTGGTTCGAATCCCGTATTTCCCTTTTCTTTTTTCTTTTTGCCCCCCCCCCCCCCCCCCCCCCCCTTTTTACTTATTCAGTTTATTTATTTTTTTTCGTCAATTTCATTTCATTTTAAGTTCTCCACTTCTAATAACGAATTCCCCTTTCCTTGTTTTACTACGAATTATGTGAAACTACACATAATAGCTAGGGTTTATACAATGCAAAGGGGTTTCTTGTATCAAAACGAGAATTCACATGATGAATCGATGAAATGGCGGCTTAACGTCTATTCAACAATATTTAAGTGATACCAGGACGATTCAAGGTTGATTGTGAAAGACTATGTGCAATAAAGCACCGGTTAGGTTTAAACAGAGCCTTGTCTGTCATCTGGACTCGACCCAATGATCCAAAGTCGGGAGTGCTAACAACTTTGCTACACGGACGCTTCAGCATCAAGTGCAACTCCAAAAATAACGCTCGATTGTGACAAAACCGAACCTCTGTCTGACCTTGGGAAAGCATAAATTTTGTCATTTTGAGCAGCGGGATTGGTTGCGGTCCTGCCTGAGCGTCCAACTAATTATGATAATAGTAGGGCAAGGGCCTACTGTACTTGCAGTAGGTGCGGGTGGGGTTGTTTGGATATTTTTCTCTTGCCTATCATATCTCTTTTCTTTCTCCTTCTCTCTGGCAGACGCCTCAATTTAGACTGAAATACTGTCCAAACGAGTCGAAAACCAAAAAAAAAAAAAAAAAAAAAAAACCAACCAACCAACATTTTGAGCTGAATTTTCTGCTTAGTCTAATCAGCAATATCCTGGTCAGTCTGCATGCTGCGTTGAGGTTATGTTTCGCTCTTTCTCTGTTGGACAGGCAAGTTCATGCGTCTTCAAAAAGAGACTTTTTAAACAGATTGATTGTGCATGACTTTGCCAGACAAAACAGCACGAAAGAGTACCTAAATCTACATGACAGGCAATCGTCCAGCCATAATATGAGTTCAACAGTTTTTGATTCAATTCTCGTAGAAGATTCACCACGCGTTATCCCAATTTTGTCCAAAATGTAGGAGGAACGGAAAAAAATGAAAACAGATATGTAAACACCTGCATGTATCATTTGAGTATACGACCAGGGCAACGACACAATAGCTCGATAGAATAAATTGCTCAGTGCCAATGAGACCCATAAACAGTTACAAAATCTTCCCACGATAAGCTATATTGGGGAAAAAATACACATCCACCGCCCCTGCTGCTGGATTAAAAAAAAAAAAAACACTGACCCAACGGTATGCCCATGCAAAACTTATTCTATACTCGTAGTGCTTATTGCTTTACCCACTTCGCCACACCGGACAGTATATTGTTTTGGCATTAATACTCAAGTTATACCATGCACTTTACTGACGGATAATGACGCGTGCATTCGGGTATATTACGGAGAAAGGCGGGCGGTTGTTTTGCTACAGATATAGTCGTGATTACCCATTTACGAGGTTCGAATGGAATCGGCGACCTTTTGACACGACAGGCTAGAAATTTTATTTATAACTAGAAACATATTGATGAACACCGGTCTGATTCCTACTTGGTTAGACATGATCACTTCACTACCAAGAAAAATTTTGATGTACACCAGTCTGAATTTTACCGCTTTAGACAATTCACTGCACTACTTAGAAACATGTCAATGACTGGTGTTCATCAACATGTTTCTAGGTAGTACACCGAGTTTGCCAAAGCAGGTAGGAATCAGTCAATTAATATATGTCTGACACGTACTTGCTCAGATACACCCACCGCACTTCCTTGAAACATTTTGAAGAACACTCGTCCGATACCGACCTGCTCCAACGCAATCACTCTGCTATCTTAAAACATGTCGAAGAAGAATGGTTTGATTCCTACTTGCTTAGACATGATCACTTCACTACCAAGAAACATGTCGAACACCAGTTTTATTTTACCTCTTTAGACAATTCACTGCACTACTTAGAAACATGTCGATGACTGGTGTTCATCAACTTGTTACTAGGTAGTGTGCTGAGTTTGTCAAAGCAGGTAGGAATCTGTCAGTTAATATATGTCTGATATGTACTTGCTCAGATACACTCACCGCACTACCTAGAAACATTCTGAAGAACACTTATCTGAGCCTGACATGCTCGGACACAATCAGCCCACTACCTAGAAACATGTCAATGAACACCGGTCTGATTCCTACCTGCTTATACATAATCACCGCATTACCTAGAAACATGTCGATGAACACCAGTCTGATTTTACCCTCTTTAGACAATTCACCGCACTACCTAAAAACATGTCGATGACTGGTGTTCATCCACATGTTTCTAGGTAATGCGGTGTATTTGTCTAAGCAGGTAGGAAACAGACCGATGTTCATCAACATGTTTTAAGGTAGGATGGTGAAGTTATTAGAGCGGTGTTCAGCAGATTGTTTCTAAGTCATGTTGAACATTCTACGGGGTTTTGGACGAGTAATCGTTCCTGTTTACCTGTACAGCATTGTCAACTGGATTATTTCCCTTAACACCGATCTAGAGGATTATCGATGTCCCTACTAAGCGCTAGTGGAATAAACATACCTAAGTGGTATATCAGATAACTTTATGGCAGCTCAAGTTATCGGCTTAAGTGCGATCAGTGTTATGTTTAGCATTTTTCTCACAATTTTTGAAATTAGCTAAATCCATTAATGCCAAATGTCTGATATAAAGGGACATTGGCAAACAGTGTTGGCCCAGATCTGACGCCGCAGATCCGGGTCTACACTGTTTAAGATGAGTAAAATATATTAAACTGAAAAATACCAGATGGAAATGGATGTATTAGTAGACTCAGATTGGCATAAAAATGTTTAAATTAACTTTTCCAGTAATAATTTATACTGGCTTTATGAGGCGTGCCCCTGTAGCTCATTAGATTAAGGGCTTGCCTACTGATCTAGCGGTCTCGGGTTCGAGCCCTGCTTGAGGCGAAAATCTTTGCAACCGCAAACGGGGTTCCATTGCACACAGCTTTTCATTATCATAGTAGGGTGACTTTCAGAGGTGAAATGAAGGTGGGGTAGTCATAAAAATACTACAAGCAATGCTATATACCAAAATGTTTGTCACACCTTGTAGTTTATGAAATCGCCGGGATCCAGTGGCAGATGTTGGTGCGGGCTGAGAAATCCAAGATGGCGTCCAAAATGGCCGTCCTGTATATAATAGGGCACTAGATATTTGTATCTTGCTGTAAAATTTAACAGATGGAAAACACAGAAAAGGAAATGACTTAATAGTTATGTAACATAATCCAACATTTGAAGAAAGTATATTGTGGATTGCTGTTGAACAAGGTCAAGGTCATTTGCAAGGTCAAATGTACTTGTTTGGGGAAAAATCTTCATTTTACCGCCTATTTTCACAATTATTGTAAAAGTCTTGCTGAACAGAGCAAATTTTTATTTATGTTGATTAACTTCAGTATTAATAGTTATAGTTTATTGACTTATGAATGCATTTTGCGCCATAACTGTGGGGATATTGACCTTGACATTCATCAAGCATGTCAAATACTGATTAAAATTGAAACAAAATCCTACATATATTTCTTATTTTGATATCAGCTTTTCAATGTATATGCAGGTAAATCATTTGACCATCCTTTTTCACAAAGCACACATACTATCAAGGTACTATATGCAACAAGGTCAAGGTGATATTAAAGGTCATGACATAATATAAACATAATATAAGCCAAAATAAGGGAAAATGTGCCTTCTGAGATCTTAGACTTGGAAAGTCTCTAAACAGCTTTCTAAAGCTATTTGTGTTACTGGTACTTTGGATATCAACAAGAATAATTTACCTACATGCAGCAGATAACATAGGCATTGATCAGCATACGCCTATAAATAAGCTGGGCTACGCCTTTATTGTTCACATATGACACTATACACATTTTGAAGATAAAGATATGAAACTTGTCTCATGATCCATACTTATGTAACGTATTTTAATAGAGTTTAAAAATATGACATGAATCTTATGATAAGGTATAAAGCACTGTGAGCCCAGCTGTTATATTATGTACATCATTTGTCATTAAGTCAAGGTCATATCCAAGGTCAAGGGACAACCTAATCATAGTACCTCCTACATGTCCCCTACTTTAAAATTGCCATATACTTTGAAGAATGTAGTGTGCATTTATTGAAAAAGTTGAAGAGATGTGCTGTACAAGCAAAGTAAAAAGTATGCAAAGACCAGGAACTGAAACAATCAAAATCCAAATCCAGCCCTCAAACCATAGTTAGAAACAACTAAGATTACAAATAATCAAGATACAGAGAACATATGGCCAACCGAGTGGGGTCAGTGTGTCTGAGAAGATAGGTTTCAGAAAAGTGTTCATCCAAATAGTTCTAGTTAATGCAGTGAGTGTGTCAAAGCAGTTAAGATAAAGAATCAGACCGATGTTCATTGACATGTTTCTAGGTAGTGCGGTGAGTGTGTCTGAGCAGACCGGTATTTATCGATAAGTTTCTGGGTAATACAGGATGCATCTCTAAGCAGGTAGAAATCAGACCGGTGTTCATAGGTGTTATGCCGGTGTTAAGTAAGTCTGTCTCTGAACTCACCAATATACCCCAAAACAACTCTTTCAACATCAGGATGAGTCAAAAGTGTAGCTAGTTTGGCCAGATGAGACCTTCATATAATATTTACCTTGTACCCCATCCTGTTAATAATGAAGTTTTGAACCAAGTGTGGATGGATTGCACCTTAATAGTTTCATACTGAAAGAGCTTTTACTCTTGTTTCAAACGGTACAATATAGTAACTATGCCTGTAAATATGAATACAATATTAGGTATACTTTTCTAATAATATCTTAAACAAAAGAAAAACTAATGTAACTGTCTGGAATTATCCTCGAAGGACTTAGCTCAAACCGCCGTATTGGTGACATTTACTTCCGCTTACACTGACAAATCCTTGCGTTTCGTTTTTTTAGGCTGAGAAATCTGTTTGAATTTCAATAAATTCACGAAATAAACATTAAAGTTAAAGCCAGTGAGAATCACGAGTGTACAGTTTTATGTATCGGATTTTGTATTCAGATTCGTTCTTTCGTTTTGATACAGTGATCTCTCGATGAAATCTAAATGAATATGGGTCGAAACGTCCTGAGACGAATCGTCCCGGGTTTTTGGCCTGTTTGGGACGAAACGTCCCTGGCGCGAAACGTCCCCATACGGTCTCGAATATCTAGGTCACGGCTTAAATTTTGTTATGCGAGCTCAAATTCAACAATTAAATTCATCTTTCATGGACTGAATTATTATTTTTGATCATTAATAATTTAGCGGTATCAAGGTCGATTGAATATTGAGATAACGTTGTTCAAATCTCGTAACGATGTTCACTAGGAAAATACGGAGATATTTCATCAGCTAGGTGGTCGACCGAAGTACTCTTCCAATCGGAATACACATACGCTCAAATAATCATCGTTTACTTTCCTTCCACTGTGCATATTAGTCTAGAAATATCCGTTATAGTCTTTTATATAAATTTATGTATTACATGGAGATACTCAGGTCTTAAACTTCTTATATACGTTGACAAAATACCTAACTACTTTGTACATAATCATTCCGCGATGTAAACAGGCCAGGAGAAATATTGGTTCCAAGTCTACTTACATTTAAATGAAGAGGGGAACCTAACATTAACTGGGTCAATATTGACGTAACAACTCGTAACGTCGATTTCTGAATTCAATGGGACTCATTAACTACTAGTTAGACTAACTCTATAATAGAACTTCTAGGCTTAGAAACTATACATGACTTCTGCTTTTCTTAACTTCTACGCCCAGAAAATAATTGCTAGCTCGCTCTCCATTATGCAACAAGGAACTCTCAGCACTAAGTATATTTTCAATAAAAATATTATTTTTTCAGATTATTGCGCACAAAATTACCCTTTGATCTTTCCTTATAAAAACACTTTTTAACATTAACAAATGCTGCATTTTGGGAGTCTGGATTGTCAGAAACAACATAAAGAGGGCATATGCTAAGTTTTGGAAAGATCAGTGGTATTTTGAGTGTTTTATGCAGATTTTTGTCTTTGCCCCAAATCAGTGATTATCACCACCTTAACGTCAACTGCATCTAACCGACGAGACTGTGTGTTGGAAATTTACTCTGGGAAAGGCATCTAACCGGTTTCTCTATGCTGCCTGCATGAAAGTCGTCCTTCTCAAATGTGGTATCTTATGATTGCTTTGACAGCATACTGTTAAAGCACAAAGGGCGCAGTTAGCAGTTCCCATAGTGTACTTTTACAGTTATTTTCTGTGTATTACCACTGATAATTAATGATATTTTGTTTGTTTTATAACCCAGTGCATGAGCATCTCCGTCATTTTGGTCCACATCATTAAAGTACAATCAACTCTCGATATCTCAAATACTTATATCTCAAAATACTCCTTGGTTTCAAAAAATATACTTTGAACATGTTTCCTTTTGTTCTTTACATTTGATTTCATGTTGTCTCAAACTTCTGATGTTTTCATAGTAAATTTTCTAGGAGCAGAAAATTTACTTTGAAACATCAGTAGTTTGAGGTAAACTTTGACTTCGAGATATTGAAAGTTGACTGTAACTTAATTTGAGACTCTGGAGAAACATCGTTATGAGAATTAGAACAACCAACGACAACTGACAAATATGGAAACATAAAGGGGAGTTATTCAAACGGTGGACCGGATAACGTGTATGTTTATGAACCATCACAGAAATCAGGATGCGGGCTGTGGAAACGTAAAATCGATTTAATCTCCCATATAATTTTTCTGACCGTTCCAAGGCAGTGCTTCTGCGATGGTTTTATTTACTATTATTGTCATTGTTTGATGGCTTTCCATTAGTCTTTTACTTTTTGTACAATTAATTGAGTAGCCTCGTGGCCATCTGCTGGAAAAGAACTGACCTATTGGTTTTCGGCTTGTATTGTATTACTTTGTATGCCATCTATTGCTTTGTATGCCATGCATTTTTCTTACCATTCCAAGGCGGTGCTTCTGTGTTGGTTGAATATTATTAGAATAGACTCGTGGCCATCTGCTGGGAAAGAGCCGACCTATTGGCTTGTAGAAGTGATACATACAACCTAAGCCTCACTACTGTGCCGATCGAAGGAGGCTAATGTAGTGATTATCATTTCTAATTGTCTTGTCTCTTGTATTGTATTGCTTTGTATGTCATCTTTATTGTTTCCTTTTCTATTTGGTGTTTAGAGCAGGGTGTGGTAAGAGATTGTGTCGGTTCTCTTATCTACAAATTAGCTTGTCGCTTGTATTGTATTGCTTTGTATGCCACCTTTATTGTTTCCTTTGTTATTTTGTGCTTAGGGCAGGATGTTGTATGAGATTGTGTGGGTTCCTGATCATTACCTTCTTATCTACATATTAGCTTGTCACTTGTATTGTATTGCTTTGTTTGCCACCTTTATTGTTTCCCTTTGTATTAGGTGTTTAGGGCAGGATGTGGTAAGAGATTGTGTGGGTTCCTGATCATTACCTTCTTATCTACATATTAGCTTGTCACTTGTATTGTATTGCTTTGTATGCCATCTTTATTGTTTTTCTTTCGTATTAGGTGTTTAGGGCAGAGTGTGGTAAGAGATTGTGTAAGTTCCTGATCATTACCTTCTTATCTACATATTAGCTTGTCACTTGTATTGTATTGCTTTGTATGCCATCTTTATTGTTTTTCTTTCGTATTAGGTGTTTAGGGCAGAGTGTGGTAAGTGATTGTGTCGGTTCTTGATCGTTGCTGGGGAGTGTGGTCGAGCGATGATGCTTGTTATAACTTCCAATACCGGAGCGTCCTACTTATTTGGATAAAAGCAGGGCAAGGACTTACTGTTCTTGCAGTAGGCGCGGGTGGGGCTTGTTTTGATATTTTTTTTCTCGTTTGTCGTTTCTCTTTTCTTTCTCTCGCTCTCTGGGAGACGGCCCGATATAGACTGAAATACTGTTTCAAAGGACCATTAAACCCAAAACAACCAACCGACCAATTGATCGTTGCCAATTCATCTACTTAAAATTGAGCTGCGACATGACAAAACCAACAAAGTGGCATGTGCACCCAGCGAAGATTCAGATCAGCCTGGGCATCCACCCAGTCTGATCAGAGTCTTCACTGTCAGTGTGAAGCTAGCTAGGACCCTTAGCTACCCTTTAAGAGCATAGCGAAGAATCTGGTCAGTTTGGGCGGATGCACAGTGTGATCTAAGTCTTGGCTGGCCGCACATGCCACTTAGTTGATTTTGTTTGTAGCCGCTCAAATAATAATATCAGTCTTGAGTGTAATTTATGGTCCTTCAGTAGGTTTTGCGTCATTTTGAAATTAAATCATTATTACATACTGAGATGAAATCAGCAATAGGAACCACACTGAAACGCTTGAGCACAAGAAGTCAAACAAGCCCCACCGAAGATGCTTTAATCATCAAATGATTTAAGCCTATTGCACTCAAAACGGCCGTTTTGACCGTTCTGAGTTCAATAGGGTTAAATTTAATTAAAACTAAGTAGCGCCAAAACATCACGGTATACTGTTAATTCTCTTATTTCACCGTCTCAATTTTCATCACAAAATCATCTGTCTTTACTCAGAAATAAAATATGACAAAAGTGTAAACCCAATCCCACTGCTTCATATCAGTCTGAATGGCGTTAACACTGGCATACCGTTGAATGAGCGATGATTCAACACCATTACGTTGAATCAACGTTGATTACCGTAAAAATTCTAAAAAATTGGGACCCCGAAAATAATCACCGTCACTGTCCAGAAATGGAACCGTTCTGGCCTCGAGGTTATAAAGCTTGAGCACATTCTCAAACTCAAAATAAAGCACACTGATTGGCTGCTTCCGAGCACATGCTCGGAAGCAGCCAATCAGTGTGATTTATTTTGAGTTTGAGATTATTCTCAAGTTTTATAACCTCGAGCCCAGTTTTACAAGACAATAAGGCGTCCAAAAGATACAGATGGAATGACAAACAGTGAATACCCTGATTAGACTGCTCCATTTGGAGTAGTTTATTCCGGGTCTGCACTGTTTCCTTTACTCTGTAGGTTCCAACACTTAGACTTTATATGGTATCGCGGTTTCTCAGAACGAAACAAAAGAAAGAATTACAAGTACAAAACAATTCATCTTATGAATTTTATTCAGTAACGTTAGTATCTACAACAAAATGCAATCATCAAAATAAAATATCAAGAAGTTCTAACCGGCTTTTAGTTTTTATGATTTTCTTCAATGCTTTTAGCAATCTTACAGTTCTGTTTGCAGCCACAGATAGACAAATATGTCGGTTAATCATACTACTAAAAGGTTTAGCATTATTCAGTGCACTGTATCCAGGAGGCACAGATAGACAAATATGTCGGTAAACCATACCACTAAAAGGTTTGGCATTATTCAGTGCACTGTATCCAGAAGGCACAGATAAATAGGGGTACCCCCATTTTCAAAATTAACAAGAATTTGCATTGAGTGGTGGGGTAAGTTTTAACATTTTGACCATAAGCGACCAGTCATGCAGGAACAGTGTTTACTTATGCATTAATCTGCTTCTTAACTCATTTGCGTAAGTACATTGGACATTTTGAATTGTGATTTTTCACAAATTATGACGAAATGCTGAATTTTGAGAATTATAAAAATGAGGGTACTTGTGTTCATCGGCGTACAATGGATACGACGTTAAGAATTTTATCAAACCTTTTGATGGCTAAGTTGACTGATGCATCTGACTAGTTGGGGATGTAAACAGAACTGTAAGATTGTTTGGGGGGTTGAAGTTGCCGGTAAGAAATTTTGGCTGGTATATACAATCAGATAATACAGTAAAAACTCTAAAAATTGGGACAGCAAAAATAATCACCGTAATTTGCCCTGAAAATGGAACAATTTGACTGTACAATTCAGTAATGCGTCCAAAAGTTGCAGATGGAACGGTAATCACTGTAGACCCGCACCAGACGGGAGCAGTCTGATCTAGGTCTTTGAGGCGCCGTTTTACTATAAAATCGAATTTGTGAAATAAAAAAATCATCACTATTTTCTGATATCACAAAAAAGATTTTATGATATCACTTATTCGATTTTGTGATATCACAAATTCGGTTTTGCGATATCACAAATTCAGAGGGATTTTATGATATCATAAAATCAATTTTGTGATATCAATAAATCGATTTTGTGAAATCAAAAATCGATTTTGTGATATCACAAAATCAGATGTTTTCATTGAAAAACATATTCGATTTTCTGATATCACAAAAAAGAATATGTGATATCATAAAATTTTAGTGATTTTGTGATATCATAAAATCGTTTTTGTGATATCACAAAATCGTTTAGGCATTTCTAAAATAAAATTTTTTATATGAGGCGCCGTTTTACCATTAAATCAGCATTTTGATATCATATATTCTATTTTTTGATATCACAAACTAGATTTCTTGATATCATAAAATACTTCTTTTGGTATAAAAAAACGCATTATATATTATGATATCCCAAAAAAGATTTGGTGGATTGATAAATTTTATTCTATGATATAAAAAAAAAAAAAAAAAAAAAAAAAAGATTTTGTGATATCACAAAAAGAAGCTTATTTTTTATAGCATTAAATGCATTTTTATATCACAAATTCTATTTTGTGATATCACAAAATCCATTTTGTGATATCTCAAAATCAGGCTCATTTTATGATATAAAATATATTTTGTTATGAGGCGCCGTTTTACTATAAAATTATTATTTTGTGATATCACAAATTCTTTTTTGTGATATCACAAAATATTTTATGATATCACAAAATCGAATTTGTGATTGCACTATATGAAAGTTGTGATATCACAAAATCAAATTTGTGATATCAAAAGTCATCAACATTTTTGATATCACAAAATAGATTTTATGATATCACATTTTCGAAATAGTGATATCACATTTTCGAAATAGTGATATCACAAATTCGCCTTACACTTTTACACATTTATTGATATCACAAAATCTATTTTTTATATCACAAAATCGCCTTGATTTTGTGATATCACAAAATACATTTTATAATGTCATAAAATGAGCCTGCTTTTTAGATATCACGAAATGGATTTTGTGATATCACAAAATAGAATTTGTGATACTAAAATGCATTTATTGATATCCAAAAATTAGCTTCTTTTTTGATATCACAATATCTATTTTTGATATCACAAAATAGAATTTGTGATATCACAAAATCTAGTTTGTGATATCGCAAAATGAAGCTGATTTTGTGATATCAAAAAATATATTATATGATATCAAGAAATTGAATTTGTGATATCAAGAAATAGCATATATGATATCAAAAATGCTGATTTTATAGTAAAACGGCACCTCACATAGGTCTGAACTGTTTGCTGAGCCCCATCTGTCCTAATATTCAGAATTTTTACAGTATCCTGGTTTCTCAGTACGAAACTGATGAAAGATGTCATGTAGGCCTACAAAATCCTTTTTATAGTAATGAAAGTATGTTCGACTAAACGAAATCAGACAATGCCGTAAAGAATAGAAATTTGGGCATCTAAAATAACCACTTTAATATTGTCCCGTAAAAAGAACAATCTGGCTGTACAAATCAGTAATATGTCCAAATGATGCAGATGGTATAGTAAAGAGCGTAGAACAGTGCAGATCTAGATCAGACTGCTCCTGAAGGATCAGTCTGTTCTTGATATGCACTGTTCGCTCCGACCTATCTGTTAATATATTTCATTTTATACGCTATTACGATTTCTCAGAACGAAACAACTCAAACATGACAGGTTCAAAACAACTCATTTGCTGAATTGTATTCAGTAGCAAGCAAGTCCAAACAGCAGCATTTAAGGGGACTCGGTGCTACATGTAGATATAGTCTTGATATATTTTTATCAGTTTCACAACAATATGGACACTTTGCTTAATGGAGTATCTGTCTCAAATACGAGGGGCGTTCGAAAAGTAATGGAAATGGCTTCATAACTTTGTTTAGGAGTATACTGGATACAAATGCTAGGCAAATGCTAAAACACTACATTTTATGTTTACAATGATACCAAACGTACATTTTCCTTTTTGACTTAAAACGCATTTTATTAGGCTTCAGTCATACCACTGGGCTAATTTCGCATGTAAAATCTTTTCAGGGCTAGGCAGTCAAGTCAAAAACCGTTGTATATGCAAAACTAGTCTGTGGCAACGGTTTGTCCATCGTTTGCCTACAATATCCCTACAAAAGTTAGAAGGATGGCAAGTGTTATCGAAGCAATGCACAGTTCTTATGTCGTTATTGAATTTGACGCCATTGTAGAGGCTTCTTTTTGGCATTAATTTGAATTTATTAACTGGTTTTCGTAGACCCTTGTAAAGGCTCTTGCTAACAAGATTTTGAATGCTTACAAACTTGTTTTCATTACAAAATCATAATAACTTTAGTGCAAAAAGGAGACTTTGCTACTACATAGAATAAGGAAAATTCATAGTCAAGTGACAGTATGGAATCTAGATTAAATGAAATTTCCTGCGATATTTACAGGATAACATTGCCCGGGAATTTTCTTTCAATAGCAAAGGTAATAAGAATCAAAGACCGCTCATATATGAATTACGACCTACTAAAGTAAAATTCTGCAGTGCATTTAGGGTATACCTCTACCAACGAAATCAAAAATGAGAACTTTACAAAAATACATGTGTGTACAGACTTTTCTAGGCATACTATAACTTAATGTGTTTTTGCTATCAGAAGTTCTGTCTTTACGGTAATTACCGAGGAATTACTCCATATGCAAAACTTTCCGAACGCCCCTTGTACACTTAGTGGTTCCTGCAGCTAACAGGTTCATTAATGCTGAATATTTTCTACATTCAGGCCAATTGTCTTACAGGTTTATACTGCTGACATATAGTCGACTCTCGATATCTCAAAGTCGAACTTTGTCCCAAACTACTGATATCTCAAAGTAAATTTTCTGGTCCCAGAAAATTTACTTTGAGATACCAGTAGTTTGAGATAAGACTGATTGAAACGTAAAGAAAAAATCGGAATTGTGTCCAGACTATATTCTTTGATATAAGAGGGCACAAGAGATATCGGTGTTTGAGATAATGAGAATCAACTGTATTTAAATTAGCTGCGTCGTAATCCACATTGAATTTCAATTCCGACAATTTCGTTTTTCTCCCTTCTACAGGGGGGTAAACTCTTAAAAATATAAGAATTTGCTCATCTAGGATAACTTTATTCCTTTAAGTGTAGACCACTTTTTCACACCTTGTTAACTACATGTATGTTTACGAGGCTGTTGCAAAACGAAAAACAGTCAATGTTCCAAAACTACTTGGTCATCGTGGCTTAACAAACTTATTTAGTCATGATGACCAGGTCGTTTGGGAACAGGGTTCCTTTTCGTTTAGTAACACCCCTCGTACATGCATTGTTAAACAGGGGTGTTTTTGGAATGGTTTCGCCTTCCAGGGAAGGAACTAGGCAGACATATGGGCCGCGACACGACAAAACCAACAAAGTGGCATGTGCGCCCAGCGAAGACTCAGATCAGACTGGATCTAAGGGTAAAGGTCTAAGCTAGCTTCAAGTGGGTAGTGAAGACTGATCAGAGTTGGTGAATGCCTAGGCTGATCTGAGACTTCGCTGGGCGCACATGCCACTTTGTTGGTTTTGTCGTGTCGCGGCTCATATAAAAGAAATCAGCTCTAATGTAGTTATTAGCAAACACCTGAAATTGGCCAAACGTTAAACGTTACAGTCGTTTTTTTCCTATGTTCAATTGATCCTCGAAATATGAGTCAAGGCCCGTTATGCATCACTGCATTCAGTACGTCTTTTGGCAAATTTCTATCAGACTGTGTATGTTAGCAGGCTGCTTTAGACGCATGCAATATACAGGTGTCATATGTCTTTAGACCAGTTTCCTCAAGACGCTGCTTAAGGTATATGGGAACACATCCATTTTTCCCGCCTTTTTTTACAAAGGGAAACAACTTCCGTGACTTTACGTTTGCAACAAAACCCTTCCAAAATGGGGTCAAATCTTAAAGGAAAGAATTTGCTCCTACGGGAGCAAATTCTTTCCTTTAAGAATGGACCCTTATTGAGAAGGGAGACAAAACAAAAATGGCAGAGTTGCTTCCTCTGAAAGTGTACCCATTTACCTTAAAACTCCTGAATCAGAGAGGAAAGTTCATTACCCAAACCAATCAAACCGTCTGTCGCACGTCTGTTAAGTGTATTACGTAAAACTACATCAGTCTGAGGCATTATTGCAAGCGAACGATTGAAACATTTCTTTGCTTTATCAACACATCCCATTTCCTTATATATCCAACCGAGAATATTTAAATCTGTATCTTTATGACTCAGATTTGGATCTGTATCTATAACCCGATGTAAATTTTCAATGTCAGCTCTTGCGTCCTCCTCCATACTCAGGGCTCGGTGGTTCAAGTACAACAAGAAGTACAGAAGAATCTTCCCATCAACAACAGCGCTATCTTCCATGTCAGAACTAACACTCTGGCGGTCGCCTTCTGCAGAACATTGCCTTCTCATCTCGTAACAAATGGCAGGTGGTGTCAAATCTCTTTCTTCTGGCAGAAACTCAATACATGGTAACACATGGTGTTTCAGCAATTCATCCACTGAGAGTGATGGAGTCATCGACGGTGGAAGCACCTTATATTTCTGCGCCGGAACTGCCGGAGCGGGACAACAGCACAGTGATATTACATTTTGATGAATTTTGTCTTCTAATGATTTCAGTATGTCAAGGGAAATTCTATGATATCCAAAAATATACAAATAATTTGCTTGTTTTAGCTTAGCAGAAAAAGAGTCTGACTTTGAACTAATTTCTTGCCACTTATCACTCATCAAATCCTCAAATATAACAGCAGCGGGTTTTTGTTCACGCTTTGCCGAGACTATTAATTCTGATATGAGCAACAGGTCAATGTGAGGCAAAAACAAAGAAATTGCTCGTTGTGTCTCTTCTCGCGAATGTTCGGTTATTTGTTCAGTTTGTAAGAGTTTCTGTTTCAGTCCAGAGAGATCGTTTAAGGTTAAAGGCCTGACACGTACCAGGGCTATATACAGCGACACATTCACCATATCCAGTTTTAAATTTAGCTCTGAAGTATCTCTTGAAAGCCATTCAGTAGTCATGCTTGGAGTGGCAATTAAGCTCTCTAAGCGAGTACCAAGATCATCAGATCGTAATTGTAAAAGAAATTTAAAGTCGGAAGAGAGGATCATTTGGAGAACGTTACACAACCTGACTCGCAACGGTGCATTGAGTCGTCCATCAAACATGTTTTCGGCAGGAATGAAGTAATTTGGGCAAATGCCATTTGCAGACCAAATAAGGATCAGTTTTAAACAGCTCTGAAGACATTTTAACAAATTTTCCGGTATCCAGAAGCCGGCAGGAGTGTTCTCTACCATGTATAGCATACATGTTTTGCAGTGGTATGATGTGATGGTCTCTTCCTTAATTAGCGGTCGAATTATCCCTTTGTTTAATAGTTTCAAAAGAATGAAGCATTTTAGTTGGGTGGAATTGAAGTGAGTGACTAAAAGTCTTTCTTGCAAAGTAAATGAAATTCTCCACTCTAGATGTTTTACGTCACTGGTTTGATGTCCGACTTTAACAAGGAAGCAACCGAGTGATTTACATTTATCAAACAATACAGGACCCGGCCATTTATGTCGCCTCTCTCTTGTTATCCACTCTGTTGCACAATTCGGCCATCTCCGACATCTCAGAGCCGGTACAAGGTCTTCATCAGCGAATCTTGTTCCCGATAATATGATTGTTCCCGCTGGACCATGACTCTCTAAATTGAAAAATGCATTTAATATATCGGTCGCAGGTGTCATGTTCAGTACTAGTCTGCCTTCTCTATCGCCAATGTAAAGATTCTGAGATAATAGTCGACGAGTAACATTATTTACAGAAAGAGCCATACCGTTGATCACAGGTTGTAATTTAACATAGCCTGCTGGTGTACTAAAGTCTTGAAACATGAGGAAACAGATATTGTATTGCTGAGCACCAGGTGTATCTATCACTACAGTAAGGGACTTCTGTACATACAGCATATCTAAATCAGACTGCATCCCAAGAGTTGTTGATCCTTCAAACTGGCTTCCGCATATATAAATTGGTACCTCTGTCCTGGAGTGATATTCCATAACAAAAGTTTGTAGTATTTCTCTCAGAGTACTTCTCTTCTTACGCAGATCTCTAATTTCTGTTGAAGCCCCAATATATTCCATCACTTTGAACAACTTCCTTGATAAGGACTGATGGTAATCTGGCAGATCATCAGAAAGGACTGGTTTACCTGAAATACAGTAGCCATTCGGTTATAAGACGGGTTTGTCCATCCAAAACAGCCCCAAAAATCTAGATCCGTCTTATAAGACGGATCTAGATTTTTGGGACTGTTTAGAAAGGGAAACCAGGATGTCCCTCTCAAACAGACCCAAAAATCTAGATTCGTCTTATAAGACGGACCTAGATTTTGGGACTGTCTTGGAAGGGAAAAGCTCATCTTACAGCACAAATACACACTACTGATTTAGATATTCGTGGTCATTCTGGAGGAAGGGAACATCAGTCTTATAGCTGAAGAAATAGGTAATCATATGAAACAATATATATATACTAAGCACAACTTCTAACCGACCACTTGATTTGTCTTAAACAGTGCGATAAGTAGAAGGTATCTGGACAGGATTTTCTTATTTTCAGTATACCCAATTAGTCCTGTAAGGGTTTTAAGGATTTGAGATCGATACCATCGCTACTTTTTTCCTGGCAGTAGAGGATTCACGTGTACCCCCATTTTAAAACTTCGCAAGGATTAGGACTGTGGTGAGGAAGGTTTTGAAATTTTGACTGAAATTTCGAATTCTAGAAGGATTCTCAAGTTCAAATGGTCATTTTCTAAATGTTTGCACCAGTGAATAGCATATGCTGATTAGTTTCCGAAAACTGGTTCTGTCCGAATCATGACAAACTGCTGAAATATTGCGATTTTGGGAAACAGGGGTACCCGTGCCTTTCGCTAATTTAATGGCAAACTTATAAGAATTTTACTTAAGTGTTACCTGATTTATTTTACCAATATGTCGGTTTAATTAAAGATAAAAACATATGTTCGATAGTACTTTTGTTTTGCAGAAAAAGGTGTATAACTTAGTGGTCGGTTAGAACTTGGTTCTAGTATATATATATATATATATATATATATATATATATATATATATATATATATATATATATATATATATATATATATATATATATATATATATATATATATATATATATATATATATATACCGTGCTACTGATATCAGTCTTAATATTATTGATTGAAATACTGAAATCAAGTATAAAGGTTGATTTTATAATAAAATGTAATGGAAATAGGAAAATATATTTTAAAAATTATACCCCTCCTCCCCCTTACCCCTATCGCCATTGAGCAAGCCACTTTGGAGGTATGCGTGTGATATCATGATATCATAATACACATTATATGAAAAGTGGCATGCCGAGGCACGTGGGAAGGGGAAGATAGTAAACAGATGAAACACTGAAAAGTGGATGGGATAGTGTCACCCCTTATATCTAAAAGGTAGGCTAAATATTTTTCTTTCTTTTTTTTCAGAGTAATGCATATTTATTAGCAACTGCAATGTCTACATCAAATTAAGTATATTTATCAAACAAAATTTTAGTATAAAGAAAAACGAAAATTTGGACTCATTTTTTCACCTACCTCTGTTTATAAAATCAGTTTTAGTCTAGAGACATTTTTTTTTTCAAAATCACTGTTAAAAATTATTTATGATGCATATGTCCACATATTGATACAAACTTTCGCTCCTCGTGGAAACAACACTAGTTTGTTGAAAACCAGGAAAATTTATAATAATACCGTCAGAGGCCTAAGTAATTTAACCCATTCCATGCGGGATACCTCTTTAGGGGTATCTGGGCAAACAGTTTGGATCCAGATCAGGCCCCACAAACGTGGGATCTGAGATCCAAACTGTTTGCTGCCTAGATATCATTTCTACAAGAGTTAGTTAAACCAATATTGTCAAAATATTCTTGATTTTGATGCAGACGACAATTTCAGCAGACGACAAAAAATACCCAGAATGCAATGGGTTAAAATAATGTCTGTTTCATAATAAAGAATTAAAGTACATACTGAGTCTTCCGGCCATGTTTATCAGTCCTGCCCACAACGTCTAACCCTGATTTATGTTCAAATGACTTAAATTTTCTCCTTTTCTAAAAAAAAATTTCTTCCTTATGTAGTTTTGGGGTTTCCCCCTTATTCGATTACTTTCTTACATTGGTCACTTTCGACATTCCCAACACACTCAGCTCACTTAAAAAGTCAAGAGGCATAATGTCGGAACATTGGCTAAATGCATTTTATTGTCATTTTTTTTTAGTCATTCAAACAAATTTAGACATCGAGAGAGAACAAATGGTCCTTTAATATTAAATTTGTTAACATCCCACAGTGCACACAGCGTTGACTAATCATTGAATCGACTTTGATTCAACGTCGTGCCGCTGAGCCAACGTTGATTCAATGTTGTTTCAACGTTGTATGGCTGCTTGGCTTAAGACATAGAAGTAGTATGGGAGCAAAGGCTTTAGCCAGCTATTGCAGCTATGCACTGCCCGCACAGTCTGTTTTCGGTCTGGACAAGTTCCGATCAGTTCCGATCCGATTCGATTATTAAGCCCGTTCCGGTAAGTTTACTCACCGTATAATGACCAATGAAAACCACAGATTTTTATGGAACTGACCAATAACTAGATGTTTCCTTAAAACCGAGAAAGGTCGGATTGATTATAGAGCACTATAATTTGCCTAATCGCCCAACATTGACGGGCCGTGCAATTATACAACAGACAAAAAAGGGCTACCAATGTAGTAAACAAAAGGAGGTTCTGACTAGAGCACTGTGGACCAGAGAGACTGGTGATATTTGGCAGGGGTTTTCCCGTATTGTCTGACGAATTCTGGTTGATAATCTGTGTTGTAGCCACAGGGGCCGTATTAATAAAACGACTTAAGTGGCTGCTATGCTGTTGCTAAGGCTAAATTTTTTTGAAGGAGATTTCCTACTACTATGAAATTTGCACTGGAGGAACAGTCTTACAAAGACTGTTCCTCCAGACCAAATTTCATGGTTGTAGGGAATCTTCTTTATAGATATTTAGCCTTAGCAACCGCATAGCAACGACTTAAGTGGCTTTATGAATACGGCCACAAGTCAGTTAGCAAAGCATAGGAGCTTGATTGAGATTATCTTGAAGAGTGAAAACTTTGGCCAGACTGTACACAGTGCGTTTAAGTCCCTTGCTGACTAGCTAAATAAAACCAACATTGTCATACAGCAAATGAGCTAAGACACGAAAAACAATACTAGCACTTATTTTCATCCAAGTGCACAAAATTGAGAGGTCGATCAGTCTGCCCAACTACACAGTATGACTGATCTTCTTATTGATATTGCAGGCATAAAAATGAAGACTCAGAGCAGCATGTGCTGTCAAGCAGCCGAATCAGCCGAATCTAACGGCAGTTTGCACAAACTGAAGATGACTCAGTCAGTATGCGCTCGCATCCTGATGATCAGCCTCTTCCATTTTCATTTGAGCCGCGACGCGACTAAACCAACAAAGCGGATGTGTGCCCAGCGCAGACTCAGACCAACCTGGGCATGAGAGCCTTCGCTGTACGCATGGAGGAAGCTTATACCCCCATTCCACTGGACGGCGTTTCCACTGCGCTCCGAAATTTTGGACAAAGCGCCATGAATCGTAGCAGAAGCGGGAGCAGCGCAGGAGAACTTCTAGGTCGCAGTGAAAGCGTATCAGAAGCGGCATGATCGCCAAGTCACGGCACTTGTTTTGACTCTGCTCAAAATTTACGTAGCGGAAGCGCCGTGGACTCAAAGCGCAACGAAAGCGTAGTAAGACCGTAGCTCGAAATTCATGAACGCAGCAGCAGCGGGAGCAACGCAGCACCAACGCAGCGGGATCGTGCCGACAGTGCCGTGAGATTCGTCTGCGACCCAGCTACGCTTCTGCTACGCTCTGCGCTCCCGTTGCGCTATTGCCTCTTCCGCTGCGACTCTATTATTTATGAATAGCGCAACCACGACGCTTCCGCTGCGCTCTTGGCGCTTTATCTGCGTTTCCTCTGCTCCTATGGCGATCTGGGCACGACAACGCCGCGTTTCCACGACGTTTCATAACTCGATTCTCACGTTTCAGCAAGATGCCCGAAGCAGGAGTAGGAATACCCTCTCCTGCGTTACAGGCTGCGTGAAAATAGTCTACTGACTAGGCCTGGGTGTAGATTTCGCCTTCTGCTTTTGACAGGGGGGGGGGGGGGGGGGGCAGGCTCTTGCTCTCTAAACTGAGTTAGATAGGCGCCCTTCAGAACGCCGAGCAGAGGCCCAAGTTGAGCCTGAACAGCAAGAAGAACAAGACGAGTTGTTCCAAATCACTAGTTCATGAACGCCAGCTGGATCATAGCCACTGGAATTGATATACATGTATTATCAATATTGCTTGAAGGCTGGTGGCTAACTTCTGCTTAACCCGATTCTCTGCCGATTTACATAGAAGCGGTTACAAAGCGCAACACAAGCGCAGCATGAGCGCAGCTCCGGCACTTAGGTCGTAGCACGATCGCAAATGCATCGTAATAAGCGTAGCTCAAGCGTAGCTTGAAATCCTTTGCCGTAGTGGCAGCGTATTAGAAGCGCCCTCGAAGTCCGTTAAGCGTGACAGAAGCGCAGCTAAATCGCGGCAGCATCGTGACTTGCGTGGCGAGATCGTATTAGAAGCGTACTGGCAGCGTACTGAAAGCGCACAAGTTCCAAGTTTTGGTATGCTGCGATTTCGAAAATTTTTAAGAAGCGCCATGATCGCCATGAGCGCAGTTGAAGCCTCATCCAGTGGAATGGGGGGTATTAGTTACCCTTTAAGCGCTTAGTGAAGAGTCTGCTCAGAGTTGGCGGATGCTCAGGCTGATCTGAGTCTGCGCTGGGCGTACAAGCAATTTGTTGATTTTCTCGTGTCGCGGCTCAATCACATAATATCTGGATGCAGCCAGCGATTACTGAGAATGTGTAGATGTGCATTCTGTTTTAAATATAAAAAAAAGACTCAGACCAGCCTCCGTATCCGAACAGTGTGATCAGCCTTTGTCTTCTCAGCATTGCAAGTGCATATGAGCCACGACACGAGAAAACCAACAATGTGGTTGTGCGGCCGGCGCAGACTAAGATCAGATTGGGCATCCGCCCAGTCTGATCAGAGCCTTCGCTGTATGCATGGAGGAAGCTTATACCATTAGCTACCCTTTAAGCGCTTAGTGAAGAGTCTGCTCAGAGTTGGCGGATGCCCCGGCTGATCTGAGTCTGCGCTGGGCGTACAACCAATGTGTTGGTTTTCTCGTGTCGCGGCTCAATTACATAATTTCTGAATGCAAAAAGGGAATACTGATTATGATGTGTGGGTGTGCATTCTATTTTGAATATAAAAATACTCGGATCAGCCTCCGTATCGATACAGTGTGATCAGTCTTTGTCTTCTCGACATTTCAAGTGCATAATTGAGCCACGACACAAGAAAACAAACAATGTGGTTGTGCGGCCAGCGCAGACTCAGATCAGCCTGGGCATCCGCCCAGTCTGATCAGAGTCTTCACTGTCCGCATGGAGATAGCTTAGACCCTTAACTACCCTGTAAGCGCTTAGCGAAGACTCTGATCAAACTGGGAGGATGCCCAGGCTGATCTGAGTCTGCGCAGGGCGCAAATCACATTGTTGGTTTTCTCGTGTCGCGGCTGATATCATAAAGGCTTAATTTTTAATATACATACAGTCTGATCAAAATCCTTATATATCAGAACGCGAACTCTGCTCAGACTGCGGGGACATGCTGACTAAATTCATACGTACAATGAGCCATGACACAGACTGAAATAATGTGCATGCATAAAGTAAAGACGCGGATCAGCCTGCGCATCAATGCTGTCTGCTGTGTCCTCAGCTGTTTGCAGATTTTACTTTATTTTCATCCTTTGAGATCAGAGGGTATATTCTGAGAGATCTGAAATGTTAGATTTATTTAGACGCTTTTTCTAGATCATAGTCTTTTACACAATTTGGACACTTTTTTTCAAACAGATCAGTCTTTGAACCGACTGCCCATTAAGATTGAGGAATTTCAATATGCTTTTCTATCGTTTTGACACCAGACATTGTCAGGGTCACTGATGATGCTTTATTAGCCGAAACTACTAGTCTTGCCCATGTTCCTTCTTCTGAATGCATTCTTTGCTCTTGAATTGAAATTGAAAGCAAATAAGGGAAATTGAGAATAAATAAACCGAGGCTATGATTATGTCGAGTGCCTCTGATTATATCGACCGGCTCTGACGTTGGACCCGCTTCTTTTGTAAGAGTCAGATACTACTGAAGTAAATGTCTTGTAGTAGTACTAGTTGCAAAACAAAACTGTAGTCTACATCACGTTCAGGGACGTGTGTTTGATGTTTCTTTGGGTTTTAAGGTCCGGCAAAATTAGTTGCAGTGTTTGACAGACGACTGATTTTCCAATATCATTAAGGAGAGTAAGTAAAAATAGGTTTTCATACATGTAAGTGCGTTAGATTTCAAGTAAATGGATGCTGTTGTCCATAGCATACATCTTGTACTGCATTATATTTCAGCGTATTTTAAGTATGCTTTTTACACCTGTTTTAGCAAGATGCGATATAGGCGTCCTGTTTTTCGTCCGTCCGTCATTTTGGCCGTTGTCATATGTGTGCGATTTCGTCTGAATATTTTTTGCCTTGGGGTGACCAAAATTGATTTCAAGATAGGGGCAGCTAACCTCACCTTTGATATTCCTGTTGAATATAGACGTAACTTTACCAATTTTAGTGCGACAGACGCGCATTTCTCTATTCAACTTCTTCAGTGTCGCTAAACCCCTAAAGTTGAAAAAAGGTGATGGGAAGGTCTCGGAAGGCACGAGTAGTCCTCTCCAAGCCACACTTACTGACATGCCTGACATCCTTACTGACGCATGAAATAGTATAACAATAATAGTTTTTGGTGGTTCAAAAGCGTGATTGTCTGATCCTTCCCCATGCGCAAAAATTAAGGATTTAAAGCCGCGACACAAATGATTCAGACAAAATCGTACGTATATGACAACTTACCGTAGCCTAGAGAAGAAGTTAAAAGACCAGAACATTGGACTACATTCTCCTCTTTTTGAGATTCCACGCCGTAAAAACGAATTTATACCACAAATGCGAAACTTACCTTTTCTCAGTCCAAATTTTAATCGGCGTAATCATAGCCGCACGTGCTCCGGAAAACCGCCATAACCTTTCCTTGTCAGAGCCATTGACTCTGATTATGGAGTTTTTCACCCGTGACAGTACAAGATCATAATAACTTGACAACCACACCGGGAAGGCGGCAATCGAAAACGCTCTTTACAATCGATTAACGCGGATTTAAAAAAAAAAAAAACGTTAAAAACAGCGTTTTTGATCGCAAAACAGCGTTTTCGATTGTCAGTTTGCAATCGAAAACGCTGTTTCTATCGGGATTTGATCCGCGTTCGTCGATTGCACCAGCGTTTTTGATTGCCGCCTACCCCGTGTGACAACTGTTGTTGAGAACAATGGCTTTTATTACACCAGGTTAAATGGCTGGCCATCAGAATAAAAATAGCCACATAAAGACTTAGACCATTAACTATTTAGCCTGGAAGCAAAGCGGCCCAGAGGTTATAAAGCTTGAGTACATTCCCAAACTGAAAATAAAGCACACTGATTGGCTGCTTCCGAGCACATGCTCGGAAGCAGCCAATCAGTATGCTTTATTTTGAGTTTGAGATTTTTCTCAAGTTTTATAACCTCGAACCCAGGCTATATCTTTTTACATATACGTACTTTATTCTAACCCATTAATGCCTGGCGTCCCAAAAGTAGGACATGGGCAAACATAGCAGACCCAGATCAGACGCCGCAATACGCGGCGTCTGATCAGGGCCTACATATATTTTGCGTAAGCCAAATGGGTATTTTCCTCAAAATAAAACAAAAATTCTGCAAATAAACTAAACCTGACACCCCTTAAATGACAATTGAACTCATCCAATATATACTGATAGAAGAGTCTACCGGGCATTCGTGGGTTAAAGGGCCTTTGACAGTTATAATGTCAAGAAACGTGTAAAATTATATAAAATGCTGCAAAAATCCAGCTTCCAAACAGCATGGAGCTCCGGTAGCTCAGTGAGTTAAGGGCTGGCCTGCTGATCTAGTGATACGGGGTTCGATTCCCACTGGAGGCAGAAATCTTTTCAATTATAAACGGGGCTACATAGCACACCGCCTTTCACTATCATAAGAATGAAAAACTGTTGAAAGGGGCGTCACATCGCTAGTCATCAATCCATCCATCCATCCGGTTATAGCACGACGTAATGGGGAAAAAATATTAATCGAACCTCTCGTGAACATGGATTTTCACCGGAACCAGGGCGCTGAGATCAGCATCAGATACTTATATGGATATCAGCGAGATTATTGTTGGGTCCGCTCCCGATCAAGTAGGTACTTTCAAATCACAATACAGTTATTTTACTCTGAATTTTATTACTTGGTGTGACACGTTACATGTACCTCTTTCCGTATGAGACGCACCCCTGGTTATACCCATATCTCCGCTAATATTTTTTCTGCGGAAAAGACCAGGGGACGTATTTATAAAACCACTTAAGACGTTGATATGCTGTTGCTAAGGCTTAATTTCTATTAAGGAGATTTCCTACAACTATGAAATTTGCTCTGGAGGAACAGTCTGTTTCAGACTGTTCCTCCAGAGCAAATTTCATAGTTGTAGGGAATCTCTTTCAAAGAAATTTAGCCTTCGCAACAGCAGAGCAACCACTTAAGTCGTTTTATAAATACGGCCCCATGCTTTTTCCATCTTTCAAAAGATTTAATTAGCACCATGAGCACAGCTGATCTTCAAAATAACTGGCTTTGTAATATCTCTATTTTGAAAGTGCATTAACAAGTTCCATAATGTGTGATTTCCTTGCTCACGAAGGAGCCGGTTTTAAAACCCTATTTTTCTTCGATGTAGCTGGCGTGAAGTGTCGTGAAGTGTGCTTTTAAAATACTCTTGTACTTCATCATAGAGTAGATTGTACTTTTTGGTCCGCTTGAATCGAAAAATGATTCATGTTTGTTCCGAATAAGGGCTCTCCCACTCCCACTCCTCTTTGACAGTTGGTACATTGTGTGCGCAACTTCCTAACAGTTTTTCATGACACATTCTGAAACTTTCAAGTTTCTTTTTTCAAGGTCTACATGCGCATGCGCAAGGGCCTTCGAGTTATGTTTGAATAATGTTTACTACTTATATGAGCCGCGACGCGTGAAAACCAACAATGTGGTTATGCGCCCAGCGCAGACTCAGATCAGCCTGGGCATCCGCCCAGTCTGATCAGAGTCTTCACTGTCCGCATAGAGGTAGCTTAGACCCTTAGCTACCCTCTAAGCGCTTAGCAAAAATTCTGAGCGGACTAGGCGGATGCCCAAGCTGATCTTAGTCTGCGCTAGGCGCACAACCACATTGTTGGTTTTCTCATGTCGCGGCTCAAATGTGATTACTTTTCCGGTCTTAGAGAGCCCAATGAATAGGTGTCTTGGTGTCTTGTTTGGTCAACTTTTCCAGCAGTTTTTCATATTTTCATATTAATCATTCTGAAACTTTGCAGACTTATTTTATACTTTTATATGATATGTAAATGTGCATATTTTTTTTTTGTCAGATAATATTTACTAGCTTTTTTTTTTTTCTTTTTCTTTTTTTTTTTTTCATTTGCGAGCTTAGTCATTTTGATACCTGCCACACAGGTTCTTGTACTCACTTAGTGGATGCCTTACAGCCTATTCTTGCCTCTGAAATAGAGCTTATATACTATGCAAAATAAATATAGCAATTTTTGTATGTGCCAGATCCACCATATTAGGCTTTTACTGACACTTAACTGAATAAAGATACAAAGGCCGATCGTTCGCGATGGACTGCCAGGTAAACCATTCAAGGATGCTCAATTGTAGCCTTTGAACTACCGTGACGTCATTTTTAAGAGCATTGTATGTGAAGGACATTTTTGATCATGTACAAAAGCCAAAACCATAATGAGAAGGCTGGTTTGCTGTTAAAATAAAGCTCTAAAACATTTTAATATGCTACGAGTATGCGGTATAAAAAGTTTGAAAATTTGACGTTTTCCCTTGTTTTTTTTACATTATCTTCTTAAAACATTGTTTCTAGTCGGTATTTCTTGAATCTCTTTCGAGTGTATGAATGGTTGGTACATGTATCTCCAATATGATTACGTCAACAATTTAGAAAGAAAATTCTTCCTGGTTACTGAGCATAAGTCAACAGAATTAGAATAACGTCATCATTTTCTCACAATTACGTTACAGTTCAATGAAGAAACGTCACAGTTAGAGTAATCATGGTGTGACCTTTAATTATAGCTTATTGTTTTTTCTCGGGTTTTGATTCTCCATTGAACTGTAGCACCCGTGAATCATTGCACATTTGGCCGAATAATAACGTTTTAACGTCAATGGCACATGCTAAGATTCATCAGTTGATAAGCTTTATCACATCTTTTACACAATCAACAGCTGTGACAAGAAAATTGTGTATGAAAATGATAAGACCGTAAAAATCACATGCTTGCCATTTTTATGTTGCTTTTCAATGGGTGTGAATTACGGCTAATGACCCCTTCCGCGCTTATCGATTTTCCCTGATATCGACTTAAAGATGGCTTCTGTAATCTATATATACTGAAAGGATTTAAAAACTTCCACTTTTTATTGCTGGCTGCTGATCTGTTTACTCATGACAGTGTTGACTATTTAACGACAAAATGCTTGAAACTTATCAAATTTAAAGATTACGCAGTTTATTTGTATCATTTACCTAAATGACGTCAGTAAAAGAGCGTTACGTCACTGAAATGCATAAGGCGATGCCGGCGTTATCTTATGCAACACTCTTTCGACCACTTCTTACTGTCTTAATATTGTGACGTCATCAACGTTGATTTGAAAGTATCACTGCGGATGATGCTGTCGCGCAAAGCCTATAACGGAGACGGCGTCGACGTTAGTTAACGTCATGTCCTCTGTTTTTCAATCTCGGTTATGTGCTTTTCTGACGGTCTTTTTAGCTTCCTGTAAACAGTGCACGTCGTCTGAGATTGAAAATTGCCGGAATTAACGCATAAAATTGTACCGCGACGTCACTTTTTGAAATTTCAGCATTTATCTGGCCCAAAACTCTGCGCCTGTTTGCGATATTTAGGCGCGGTAGGCTAAATAAAGCCACTGACCGAGTTCAAATTTTTAAAATTCAATTTGATATCGTAAGAGAAATGTTTCATCAGAAACCTGTATACATGAAGCTATTCATCATTATGTAAACGGTACTAAGAACACGAGGAGCACGTGCTTGTTCCTGACCGATTCGGTTGAACGATTTCAAATTCCGTATATTGATAGAATCAGGAATAAAGGCATATATATGCTGTAAAATTTTGGTGGGCGTAGCTGCATTCATTTTTGAGATATTCAAAATTAATAGGTGGAAGTTTTTAAATCCTTTCAGTATATATACTTTATTACACTTAGGTTAATCCCATGGTACCTTAAGCCTTAAATATGGTTCCCTTTCTTGCAATTTATTTTCGTTCAATGTTGCACTTCAGTAATGAGAAAAATTGCAAACATACAAAAAATTGCTAAATACATTTTGCATAGTTTATTCAAGTAAGTATAACAGAAACAGTCAACAAAGCCGGAGACTAATAACTCCGTCAGACTAATTTTAAATAATGGGTGCCTAGCTGTCTGGCAAATGCGCCCATCTTCCCGCTCGTACGAACACTGCTTGGTTTAAACACGCAGACCCCTGTTTCCAGCCCCGGATCTAAGGGATGGGGTTTGGGGCTTAAGCCCACCATCTTGGGCTCTGTGTCAAATATATTGCAGGCAGGTAGGCAATAAGGAGTACCTGATGATAATATGAGATAATATTCCATAAGGTAAGATTGAAATATATGTTGTGACATCTCCCTGGAATCCAGTGTGATACCATAACATATACTTAAAGGTCAGCATGATATCTTGATTTTCCATCGATTTCAGTAATAAATGTAAGATTTTTGACGGTAAAAACGTTCAGCTGAAGCTAAGAGAGCACCGGGGATGTGCAAATACTTTTGAAAAGCTTGATTGGATAGAAAAATTAACGCAAAATACCTGTCTACATCTCTGTGACTGCAGCAACTGCATCACAGAATCATTCATCCCTGACATATGTTACGTTTGTCTGACTTTTATTTGTGGAACGGTTTTTAAGGTAAAGATAGTTGATACCCAATAACCCTGTTTCTTATTTGTTAAAACAAAATAGAGTTATTGTTCATGGTGAAATCTGTTAACTATAGAGTATGCATATAGTTATAACACACACTAAAAATGTCTACCGTAAAGATCCTAAGTTTTCATGCAGATAGGTCTGTACAAACAAAGGAAACCGCGATCAGACTGTTCCTTCGGAACCAGAATGATCAAGGTTTCACAGTTGCCATTCCGTATGTGCATTTTGCATTTTTGTAGGCATTACTCTATTGTAGAACCGGAATAACAGGAAAATAAATAGTAGGGCAAGGACCGGCTGTGCTTGCAGCAGGTGCAGAATGTGGGCTGTCTGTTTTGGGGATATTTTTTAACTTAAATATTGTTGTTTTTTGAAAACGATACGGTGATTTTTTTTGTTGTTGTTTTTGTTTTTGTTTTGTTCTGTGACATACAATATTAATGTAAGTTTTACGAAAATGATATGCATGCGCATGCCCTATCGATTAAATATATTTTTCATGACGTTTTTTCTTGAAATTCAATTTTCTTTTTTTTCTTTTTTTTATGTAAAAATACACTTATTATTTTTTCACCAAATTGTTTCAAATATCCAATATTATATTTTATATGATTTGCAGAAATGAAAGTATATTCATGTGAATTTCATATGAATTCAAATGGAAAACTTGTAAATAAAAGGTATGCAGAAATACAAAATATTGGTTTTTAGGGGAAAAAAACAGTTAAAAAATGTTGTTGTTTTTGTGTTGTTTTTTTCTTATCCAAATGATTCATAGCTCTTTGGGTTTATCAGCTGGTATGATGGTTTGAATGCCTAGCCAATATTTCTATTCAGTATCCAAATACCATAAATGTTTGGAATACAATTTCTTCTTTGCTTCATTTCATGGTACATGTTCACTGTTTGCCATGCTCTTGAACCAATGACGTCATATAGCAACTAGGAGTTCATATTGATGGCTAAGTGATGTCATCGAGAAGTCATTCTGCCAAGGCACTTATCACACCAGTTGGCGATTCCATAATTGCTATGGTAACCGATCGATGGCGTCATCTCACTTATAATTCAAGGGCAGTTTGGCATACAGTGTTTGCCATGCTCCTCTTGGAGCATAACATACAGTGTATGTCATGCTCCTCTTGTTTGCCATGCTCCTCTCTCGTTATAAGTGACATGTTAACTGAAAATCATAAAATGAAAGAGTGTGATTTTCTCAAACCTGTAATTCACTTTTAAAGTAGTTTAATTTTCTGTTATTTACGCAAAAATGTTCGCTTTGAAGTGAACAAACTGGTGGAGTTATCAATAAATCCTGACAGTATCCCCCCCCCCCCCCACACACACACAGAAAAACTAAAAATTTGATTAGGCAGCTTGCAGGAGTTTTATGATACTTCCACCAGTTAGGGGAGATTTTGTTCTAATATACTTCAACTGACATATGGGTCGACTAGCATTGTAGCTTGGCGATCCATTTGTGGAAGGTTGAAATTATAACTTTCGAGCAGGAATGGAAACGTGCGTTTACCACACATGTAGTTTTGAATTTGCTTTCTAAGTTAAATTGTTTATGTCCAGTGGAATGATCTATCTTATTAAAATGGATGAATCCATTTGTCAATGTAACTTTAAGTCTTGTTAAGTTTATTTGTATCATTTTTATTCTATTCTAAGGAGACTTACCCATTAGTGTAGGCTCTGATTAGCTGATTTGATGACGCGTGTTTCGGCGTCTGATCTGGATCTGCGCTGTTTTTATGTCTCATTTGTGGAACGCTCTGGGCATGAATGGGTTATATTGTTTATTAGTGACAATACTATGTTTATTTGTGACAATACTATGTTTATTTGTGACAATACTATGTTTATATCTAAAGAGTTGAAATTAACAACAGTCAGGAGCATCATGTATGTTTCCTTTCAGAGGTGAAAAGAATTCAATATAGAACTCACTAGGGTCAAGTCGGGTGACTTCGGACAGCGGGTGAATTCGGACATGCCATTGCAAACAGTGAAAATCCAGATGAGACGGCTCATAATGAGCCATCTCATCAGGAGTTTCACTGTTTGCCCAGTTAATTTTGTTTTCATTCCAAACAACTGACATAAAAAGTTGTCCGACTCTACACTAGGTCACTAGATGAAATAATCAGGCTAAAGAATCACTGTGCTATGAAAATGCAGTAGTTGTGAGCTGGCCCAGCTGAGCGGTGCTGCCTTTGTTACTGTTTTTTTTCCTGGATATTCAAAATGGTATTCGTTTTCAGTCCATAGCATAGCCCTAGCAAGTTGTAAAGATCTTGTAAAGTGACCTTTCCTATCAGGTTTATTTGCTTTAGCAAAGGTCATGGCTGGAAATAAAGGATCTCGGGATGGTTTGAAACAATTGCTTTTATTAGATATAACGACGGTTATATTATCGCTTATCAAGCAACCGTCACACTGGTCTGATGCCAAGCATGAAAACAAAAGAAAACCGATGTACAAGAAGTTTTATGCGAGCCTGTATGCGTTTACGAAAGCGCGGATCAATTTATCAAAAGCGCAGAATTTTCTACGAAACCGCGGAAAATTTACTATCGAAAGCGCCGCTTGAAATGCGCGAATTTTGAAGTTCATCTGTGGCCTTGCTTTGACTTAGGCTCGAAGTTGTCGCCATGTTTAATGGGCAATAGAGTTGTCATAGCACCTTTACATCTTTAAATTGTTTGTGCACCGCCACGAAATATCCTCGCATTTTAGAACAGCATCGATTCGGAATACATACCCTTCGCATAACAAGCTTTCTTCCCTTTGTTTACGTCAGCAAATTTAAAATCCATGGTTAAAAGTTGCTATATAAAATACTTCTTTACGGGTCAAACTATCTTAAATCCTGGTTCAGTCTGACTTTTAAGCTGGCCAAAGAAGGTTTGAGAACAAAGCAGGTAACCTGAGCAATTATCAGAATGCTTATCGGCTAAAAGACTTTTATAGAGCTCTAGATAAGAGGGAGTATTTGATGATAATTAAGGATATTTTTTTTTATTTCTCAACGAAACCATATGTTGTGATCCCTCATCTGTACCATCTCGTCAAGACGGTTCTGATGAGGGGTCACAACATATTTTTTATACAGGATTAACAAAAATTATCCCTAATTATCACCAAATACTCCCTCTTATCTACAGCTCTGCTTTTAGGCATCTGCGCATTTGATATCATGATTTCTCTCGCTTTTGAAAGAAGGTCACGGTAAGATTTCCACGCTTTTGATATACGCCCGAGCCTGTGATATTTGTATGAAAAAAAAATTAAAACAAAGTTTTGTTCATTTATGGTAATACCTTGAGCACTGTTTGACTATAGACGTAAGGAAAATTGCGATATCTTTATTTAGTTTTGAAATTTGCAGGTAGTGTAATCAGAAAGTTATGAGAGATTTCCACACTGTACACTCACTAGTCATTATCGCGGGCACTTGCCCAGTAGTCAGACCGCCACTATACCCAGAAGCTGAGGATCAACGAACACCCGACAAATGGGACAGTGCCCCCCGACGAATGATTAAACACCAGAATGGACAAAAAAAATTAAGTGACAATATTCAGTAAATATTGGGGTGATTGACGTTTTTAAGTGATGATAAAACAGAAAGTGAGTCTGAGAATATAATAAACTGATTGTTTTCTTGAACTGAAATTTGATTGAGGGCCAAATCTATGGCTTTAGCTTCAGCTGTAAATATAGAGCTGCCATTTGGTAATCGTATAGTATCCGTGAATAGGGAACTTACAACCGAACATGCAACTTTATCTTCTTGTTTTGAACCATCCGTATAGATTGTGGTATGGTTCGGAAAATTAGATTTTACTTGCAAGAATTCTGATTGAAGAAGGTCAGGGTTCGTCTGTGATTTTTTATTCTTGTGTAATGATAAAATAACGTTAGGAGGTTTTAATGTCCATGGCTCTTGGACAGGTAAAGAAAATTTCTGGATGTTTTTAATGTCAATATGAGAGTCTACTAGCAAAGGTTTAATACGTAAACCCAAGGGTTTAATAGATCTCGGTTTGTTGTTATAAAATATTTCATACCGAGGGTTAAAAACACAATCGTAAGCAGAATTCTTTGGGTTTGCAGCTAGTTTTGATACATATTGTAGTGATAATTTCTCTCTTCTGATATATAGAGACGGTTCATTCGACTCTGCGTAAAGACTTTCTACGGGAGGTGTTCGAAATGCTCCAAGAGCAAGACGTAACCCCTGATGATGAATGGTGTCAAGACATTAAAGGTATGATTTTCGTGCCGAACCATATACGACTGAACCATAATCCAGCCTAGATCTCACAAGAGATCTATACAGATTTAGAAGTACAGTACGATCTCCTCCCCAATTTGTATTGGAGAGCACTTTTAAAACATGTAAAGCTTTTAAACATTTACCTTTCAAAGCTTTTATGTGAGGAATAAAAGTGAGTTTCTTATCGAACAGACGGCCTAAGAATTTGGCCTCATTTACAACTGGAATTGGCGATCCATAAATGTTAAGAACTGGGTCGGGGTGTAAACCCCTCAACTGACAGAAATGAACACATTGGGTTTTAGTTTTAGAAAATTTAAAACCGTTTTCTGTGGCCCAGGTTTCTACTTTATTCAGGCATCTTTGAAGTCTGAATTCTATGTTTTCCATATTTTTAGCTCACCTGAGCCGAAGGCTCCGGGGGAGCTTATAGGATAGGCAGGCTCCGGCGTCCGTCGTCGTCGTCCGTCGTCCGTCGTCCGTCGTCCGTCCACAATTTCAAACGACTTCTCCTCTGAAACCACTGGGCCAATTGTAACCAAATTTCATATGTAGCCTCCTGAGGACTTAGGAACGAAAAGTTGTTCAAACGATCCTGGTCACATGACCAACATGGCCGCCATGCCCATATATGGTAAAAACCTGAAAAAATCTTCTTCTCCAGAACCAATAGGCCGATGGCCTTGAAACTTGGTATGTAGCATTAGGTGTGCGAGTACTACCTAGATTGTTCAAATTATGACCTTGGGTTGACCTTGACCTTTTTTACGACAAGGTCAAATTTGCTCCCTTGTGCTTTTATATGGCAAAACACAAGAACATAAGATATCTTGGAAACTGTTGAAGATTTTGGGCTAAAAATTGATATCTACAGTCATCTTAATGAGTACATGAAGAATTATGAGTACAAAAGGTCAAGGTCATTCTTTGACCTTTGACCCAGAACTCTCATATTTTGACTATTTCAAACAATCTCCTCAAAAGCCACTGGGCCAATTGGAACCAAATTTCATATAGAGCCTTCAGGGGTTGAGGGAACGAAAATTTATTAATACGGGTTGGGTCACATGACCAACATGGCCGCCACACCCATATATGGTAAAAACCTGAAAAAATCTTCTTCTCCAGAACCAATAGGCCGATGGCCTTGAAACTTGGTATGTAGCATTGGGTGTGCGAGTACTACCTAGATTGTTCAAATTATGACCTTGGGTTGACCTTGACCTTTTTCACGGCAAGGTCAAATTTGCTCCCTTGTGCTTTTATATGGCAAAACACAAGAACATAAGATATCTTGGAAACTGTTGAAGATTTTGGGCTAAAAATTGATATCTACAGTCATCTTAATGAGTACATGAAGAATTATGAGTACAAAAGGTCAAGGTCATTCTTTGACCTTTGACCCAGAACTCTCATATTTTGACAATTTCAAACAATCTCCTCAAAAGCCACTGGGCCAATTGGAACCAAATTTCATATAGAGCCTCCAGGGGTTGAGGGAACGAAAATTTATTAATACGGGTTGGGTCACATGACCAACATGGCCGCCACGCCCATATATGGTAAAAACCTTAAAAAATCTTCTGCTCCAGAACCGATTGACCGATGGCCTTGAAACTTGGAATGTAGCATTGAGCACTCGAGTACTATCAAGATTGTTCAAATTATGACCTTGGGTTGACCTTGACCTTTTTTACGGCAAGGTCAAATATGGGAAAATCCTAGAACATAAGATTTCATGGAAAGTTTTGAAGATTAAGGCCTAAAAATTTGTATATACAGTCATCCTAAAGAGACATGAAGATTTGTGAGTACAAGAGGTCAACGTCATTCTTTGACCTTTGACCCAGAACTTTCATATTTTGACAATTTCAAACAATCTCCTCAAAACCACTGGGCCAATTTTAACTTAATTTTTTCATATAGAGTCTGCAGGGGTTGAGGGAATGAAAATTTGTTCAAACGGTCCAGGTCACATGACCAACATGGTCACTATGCCCATATATGGTAAAAACCTATAAAAATATTCTTCTCCAGAATAACTGACCGATGGCCTTGAAACTTTGTATGTAACATTGGGTACTCCAGTATTATCAAGATTTTACAGAATGATGTCCTTGGGTTGACCTTGACTATTTTACGGCAAAGTCAAATATGGGAAAATGCTAGAACATAAGATTTCATAGGAAGTTTTGAAGATGTTGGCCTAAAAATTGGTATATACAGTAAAACCTGTCTTAGTGGCCACCTCAATTAAGCAAGCAACCTGTATTTAAGCAAGAATGTAGTCAGTTCCCGAAACATGCACATACATTGAAATGTACCTGTATTAAGCAAGCACCTGTCTTAATAATCTTGTTCTGTTCTGTTCTGTTCAATTCTCGTATCGACGTTACCCAAGTGGCTCAACGGTACGTAACCATAGTTGCACACACCTGGCGCCGTGTGTCCGTCCAACTTAATAATCTTGATAATCCCTTAGGTGCTTGCTTAATACAGGTTGGATTGTTCCATCGTTTTAATGAGGTCATAAAGAATTATGAGTGCAAGAGGTCGGTCATTCTTTGACCTTTGATCCAGATCTCTCATATTTTGACATTTTCAGACATTTCCTTTAAAGCCAAAAGGCGAATTGTAAACACATTTCATATAGAGCCAGAGGGGTTGATGGAACAAAAAATTGTTCAAATGGTCCAGGTCACATGACCAACATGGCCGCCATACCCATTTATGCTATAAACCTTTAATATTTTTCTTCTCCAGAACCAATACACCTATGACCTTGAAACTTGGTAAGTAGCATGTAGTACTAGAGTACTACCAAGACTGTTCAAATGATGACCTTGGGTTTACCGTGACCTTTTTATGGGAAAATGCCAGAACATAAGATTTCATGGAAAGTTTTGAAGATTTTGGCCTGAAAAATGGTTAATATGGTTGTCTTAATGAGTACATGAAGATTTATGAGTACAAGAGGTCATGGTCATTCTTTGACTTTTGACCCAAGACTCATATTTTGACAGTTGCAGAAAAACCCACTTTGTCAATTGTTCAGGTGAGCGATTCAGGGCCTCATGGCCCTCTTGTTCGATTTGTAAAAGATGCCAAAGTCGTCAACATATAATGAAGAATCGGTATCGTTAACACATTTAACAATGTTATTGATTTTTATATTAAATAAAGTAGGTGATAAAATACTTCTCTGAGGAACACCCTGTTCTTGATTAAAAGTGTCAGACAATGTAGACCCTATTCTAACATTAAAGGATCTGTCAGATAAGAAATTCGAAATAAAGTTTGGAAGTCGGCCTCGAAGGCCAATATTATGTAAATCTTTCATGATACCATATTTCCACGTCGTGTCGTACGCTTTCTCCAGATCAAAAAATATTGCGACGACATGTTCTTTTTTCACAAATGCATCACGAATAAAAGTTTCTAATCGAACTAAATGATCTATAGTACTGTGATTCTTACGAAAGCCCGCTTGATTTCTGGAAATCAAGTTATTTGATTCCAGGAACCAAACGAGCCTATCGTTAATCATTCTCTCCATTGTTTTACATATGCAACTTGTTAACGCTATCGGGCGGTAATTTGTAGCTTCCTTATCCTTTCCCGGTTTGGGAATAGGAATGATGACCGCTTTATGCCAGTCTTCTGGAAATTTTCCAGTATGCAAAATATCATTCAACATATTAAGCAAGGTCTCCAATGCATCAGGTGGTAAATGTTTAAGGATTTGATAATGAATATCGTCTGGCCCCGCGGCCGTATCTTTACATTTATCAAGTGACTCCTTTAATTCTGATATGCTGAAGGGAAGATTATATTTTTCGTTATTTAACGACTGAAAATTTAAATTTTCTGATTATTTTTCAGTTTTCAGTTCCTGAAATCGTTGACTGTAATTTGAACTTGAAGAATTTTTCTGAAAGTTTTCGCCTAATGCATTGGAAATCTCTGCAGTGGAAAAACATTTGTTACCGTTGGAAGATTTATTATGAACACATTCAGATTTCTTGTTTTTCCCACTGATTTTTCGTATCATTTCCCATATCTTTTTTACTGGCGTTTTTGGATTTAATTTATTGACATATTGTTGCCAAGATGAACGTTTGGCTTCTTTTAATAGTTCTTCATGCTTTAGCACGAGTTACTTTTGAGTGTACATGATTTTCACGAGACAGATTTTTATTAAATTTTCGTAAAGACGATTTGCGTTTGTTTATTGCAGTTTTACATTCATTAGTAAACCATGGATTACGTCTTTTTGAACTTGTCGAGGATTTCGGAATACTTTCTTCCGAAATTGCATGTAATGCTGATGTAAAAGCAGACATATCTTCTGCTGTTTTGAACATTTCTGAGCTAAGCCGCTCCTGACATGATGTTACGAACATTTCCCAATTTGCTTTTTTCAAATTCCATCGAGAATGCTGTTCTTCATCAGTTGAATCAATTTCTTTAATTATAATTGGGAAGTGATCGCTTCCATGTAGGTCATCACAAACTGACCAGTCAAAATCTAAATATATATTAGGATGACAAATAGACAAATCTATAGCAAAATAATTTCCCGTGGGAGGGTGAAGATATGTAGGCTGTTTTTCATTAAGTATACACAAATCATTTTCAGCAATTACATCTTCAATAATTTCTTCTCTGTCATTTGTATTCAAACAACCCCAGGTTTTACTGTGACCATTGAAGTCACCAACTAACATAAACGGCTGCGGCAATTGGTCTACTAGATTGACCAAGGAATTTTTAGAAAGTACATCATTTGGCGGAATATAGATAGAGCATATCGTTACTTTTTTGGATAAAGTAACATTGACGGCAACTGCTTGTAAGTTTGTATTCAGATTAAACTGACTATGTGGAATGTTAGATTTTACGAGAATCGAAGTTCCTCCTGAATGCTCTTTGACCATCAGGACAAATATAGTTAAACATACTAAAATCTCTAAAACTAACATTATCTGACTGTTTTAAAAAGGTTTCTTGAAGACAAATGACACTTGGAGATAAAAGAGACATTAAAATTAGTAATTCATTATAATTTGCTTTAAGACCACGACAGTTCCACTGTATTATTGACTTTTTATCCATGTTTAAATGAATGGGAGAGAAAAAAACGTGTCAGGAGACCAATCAGGAGAATATACTTCTCCTAAGCAGTATCCATGTCATCCTCAAAAGCGCCATATTTATTGACCGTTTTAACAGGATCCGGAGATCCTTTGCCGGGCTTATTGGAGGAAGAACCTCCGATGGCAGGTTTATTGGAGGACGAGCCTCCGCCAGAATGTGATCGACGGCCAGAGCCGTGACCAGAAGGAGAACGATGTTTATCCTTCTCCTTCTGCGCTTTAGCCGCCGCTTTAAGCTGTTCCTTAGTCTGTCTAGCAGACTGCGAACCAGACGAAGTAGACTGTGAACTAGGTTGTGAATTAGACTGTGAACTAGACTGAGAATTAGACTGAGAACTAGTTGGACGAGCCGCCGAAGCGGCCTGAGGCTGTGAACCTGAGCCAGAGCGGGCTGTAGTTGCTCTCGGCTGAGATGTTGGTTTTACAGATGGTGAAATAACTTTAGAGGATGGTAAAATGTCAAAATCTTTTTCGAAAAATTGGGTACCAGTAGTTTTTGTTTCGGGTCTTGCCAGTTAGTGTACAATTTTTGTGAAGTCCAAATCCGATGTTTGAGTTTGGCTTTCATATAATTTCCTAGCTTCTAAATATGTAACATTTTTGTTGACCTTAATTTTCAAAATTTCTTTTTCTTTTTTCCATATTTCACATACGCTGGATCGAGAGACGTGATCTTTACCGCAGTTAACGCATTTGGCCGGATTTTTGCACGCGGAGGTATGGTGGTCATGACCTCCCGCGCCACAAGTCGTACAAACAGATCCGGGATCAACGGGGCAATTGTTTTCGTGATGGCCAAACCTCTGACAGTTGAAACACCGCAGAGGGTTTGGCACATACACGTCAACCGGAACAACTCGGTAAAAGATTTTTAATGATTTTGGTACCGTGACGGTGTTGAACGTAAGTAATAACGTGTTCCTCTCAACAGTATCGCGATCTTTTTTGATGGTAAAGCGTTTGCAGGCGGTCACGCCCTGTTGATTCAGATAGTCGACGATTTCATTTTCTTTTTCCCCTTTCAGCATCCTGTCACGGATGATGCCTTTTGAAGAGTTAAGGCTTGTATGCTCCGTGACAGAGACTTTAAGGCCAAAAAAGGTGGAAATTTTCAAAAGATTGTCGGTTTGCGCTTTTCTACATGTTTCGATAAGGAGTCTTGTTTTTTAGTTTTTTCACAGATTTAGGTGTCCCAATTAAACTTTCAATTTGCTTTTCAATCACGAAAGGGGAAAGGGTCGTGACCGCCTTCTCTTCAAGTGATTGAATGACTAGAAACTTAGCGAAAGTGACATTGCCTTGAAATGCGAAAAATTAGGGCTGGTCCGCGTCGTCATCAGAGTCCATTCGAAATGTTCTTTTTCTTGTGGATGCCATGATTGATGTATATTATTCATTGGCTATGCGCTTCACCCTCCGCGGAGTCCTACAAGGGGACGTTTTAGGGGAACGGACCTCCTATTCCCAACACCAAAGCTACATAACCATTATACTCAACGATCAAATCCCTCGGTTTAAACCCCCAATGTTGAAGGCCGAAAAATATGCCCGTCAATTAACCCATCAGCCGCTGCCCATCGTAAATACTCATATAGAAAGAAATGAAGGGAATAATTTAAGCCCGGTATGTACCATTATAGATACGTATAAAGAAAGAAGGAAGTGAAGATTCAAGTAGCGTATTTCTAGAGCTTAGCACGACTGAGCCGATTGAAACGGGTCGGGCCTAACCCGAAACGCTCGTCTATCTGAAGCCAGGGCCAAAGTAGTGTGTTGGAAAGCTGGAGATCCCTGGGCTTCCCTCAACTACCAGGATCCCTTTTTCCAGCATACGAGACGCCACCCACGGCAAACAGGTGGCTCCTGTTTTGACAGGGAATTTCACCCCGTCCACTACAGAAGTAAAGTGGTTTGTAAATTTTATTCCCCACAGACAAAGGGAAAAAGAGAACCGTTTGCTGAAAAGACGTCTTTGGCGTTGTCGGAATAGAAGATTCATATCCGGAGTATATGCAATGAGACGAAGAAGTTGTCAAAGTTACTATATAGGTAAGAAGAGGTAGCAACATATAAGATTTGTTAAATGATTTGAAACTTTAAGGTATATGCAAACAAAACGTAGCAGACAATTGCTACAGAAGACATTGTTTATTATTTTTCTGTTGAGACAAATTTCTTAATAATTTTAAAGTGCAACGTGCTCGAGTTTGGAAAAGTGACACATACACAAGACAACTGTTATACACAGATGAGGTAATAATCTTCGTCCCGTGTGCGACCCACGGGCACAGAATGATACACAAACAAATGAAGCAGGTTAGTATCATGAAATAGTAAAGATCGAAAGGATAGAATTCGCGTTTGATGCCTACTTAAATATATCTAAAATTTCAAAATGGGGTTTATTTAAATCCGCACGTTGGATCTGTTTGTACGGAAGATTTGATCATTTAAATTTGATCAGTTAAACTGTATGAACTATATAACGGACGGTTGCTTGTATAGTGGGGTTTCACCACCTGCTCAAGCGAAAGCCTCCAACTATTTATACCCCCCGGCTGGACACGGGGCCTCGAATGTAGACGGCGCAGGGGTAGAGGGCAGGGCATACAGAAAGACCTTTGTTACTCTCATAAAAGGAAGTTGTGAGCTAAATCTTACTCTTACCCATATGACAATCAGGAAGTCAAAAACAAATTAGCAAATCATAAAACACATTTACATACGATTTTTTTATGGTAATGATCTAAAGCGAATTCCAAGTATTTGTTCATTTATAGAAAGTAATGCTATTGGACCTCTTCAAAGTACTTACTTACTCACAAACGATTTATTGTTATATTAATGATGGAAAGTAATGCTATTTATTTTCTCCCGCACTCCGTTTGTCCGAAAATAAATATTGTCTTTTCTAACTTGTCTTAAAGCAAAATGCTGATTAAGAAATAAAGAAACAACAAATTGTCGATAGGAATGCCGCTGTTCGCTACGGTTCGACAAGACAAAGAAGGGGAAAAGAACTGTTGATGTTTAAAATCTCCCACAAATGACAGAAAATAAACGACCCCTTCGTAAACTCTAATGTAACAAGAAATGATCGGATTTGGCTAAAATAGCTGCGTTCATGTATCTGAACGTAAAACTTGTAAAGCAAATACATTGGCAATGCCATCTGTAGAATAACATAATCACATGAAAATTAATTGAGAAATCGCCTTAATAAAAACAGTGATTGAAGTGCCACTATAACAAAGTACAAATACTAAGAGACATAAGAATCGTAATGATGTTGAAAACTGATACTATTATAAAAGCCGACCAATGTCACTGATTTCTTTGCCTTACAGTAACGAGAACCTGTGCTGCATCTATTACCTCTTCTCACAATAAATGTAAAACAGTGCCTCTTTCTTCCAGTTATTTGCGTAAAATACGCAAATAAATGTTCCACACCAGCTCCGTCTGAATAACACATAACCGTCCAAATATTACGACACGACTTAATAAGAACTAAATTTTTACG
Source organism: Ctena decussata (assembly GCA_963989385.1). Classification (NCBI taxonomy): domain Eukaryota; kingdom Metazoa; phylum Mollusca; class Bivalvia; order Lucinida; family Lucinidae; genus Ctena; species Ctena decussata. Next base: position 53,002 of record CAXDIV010000087.1, read on the forward strand.
ACTAATACCACTTTGAAAGATCTGAATCAAACCATCAGAAGATCTTGTTAGCTGATAAGCTTTAAACTGGAATCGTCATGACCGCTGCACCAGAACAATCATAAACAAATCTTAAACGCCTTCATACATCGTTGTCTCTGTCCATCGTTCAGCCAGGAAAAAGACTAGAATATAAGGAGCAAATGTAAGTTCTATTATAGGCTGTGCGCCAACGTGCAAAGTATAATGTTTTATGACAAATGAAAAACAAAACTGAACAGACATGGTGACTCTTAACAGAAATTAAGCGCAAACAGCGACCATCTTTTCTCTCTTTTTTACGTGCATCTATGACTGCTAACTGATAAACTGTCACAAAAACCCAATGACTGCTCTTCCATTTTACTTTAGTCATATCCTGACATGCTACCAAAATCTGGCAAACTGCCACGTAATTTTTCCTTTCCTCTTCAAATCATGTCATCTTTATTACAGTTTTTCTTATTTGATTAGCCCATGTCCCATGGCCACAAACTGGCAAACTGGCAAATGCCACGAAAATTCAAGAACTCATTTAATGTAAAGCGTAACACGCGAGTAAAATCTGCAAAATGCGTCAATGATTATATAACTGTTTTCCCTCTTGCCCGTCATGTTTATCATAATTATCGTTGCTCGTGATCATAAAACGGCAAATAGCCACAACAGTTTTCAAGAGCATCTCTTTGACGATACCAATAACCTCAAATAATTGGCAAAGTGCCATGATGCATTCTCTTTTTGTTTTCTTCCCTTTCTTTTTTTTTTGACAATATCGTGACCCACGATCACAAACAGGCAACTTATGCATTCTCTTTTTTTTTTTTTTTTTTTTTGACAATACCGTGACCCTCGATCACAAATTGGCAAAGTGCCATGATGCATTCTCTTTTTGTTTTCTTCCCTTTCTTTTTCTATTCTTTTTTTCTTTTTTTTCTTTTTTTTTTTTTTTTTTTTTTTTTTTGACAATACCGTGACCCACGATCACAAATTGGCAATGTGCCCCGCCTAAGCTATATATATATATATATATATATATATATATATATATATATATATATATATATATATATATATATATATATATATATATATTTTTTTTTTTAAGACACCGTGGCCCACGACCACAAACTGGCAAAGTGCCACACAAACTTTTCTCCACAATAACAATGTGCCAAACGCCTCTGAACCAGCAAAAAGCTTGTCTTTTTCCCCCCTTTTTAAACATTTCATGAACCGTGTTCGTAAAAGTAACAAAATGTCTCAAAAACGCTCAGCCGTTCGCAAATTTCACAATAACCTGACTATTAGATTTTGCTTTCCAAAATGCGCTTTGATTAAATATGAAAGCGGCGTGCAACAAATTGATTTAAACTAAGATATTTGAAAACAAGTTAAACTGATAACTGATCATCTAAATAAACCATCATACTTATCACTTTTTCTAATCAAACATTTGAATACAAGCCTCAAAAGTGCGTAAATAAACAAAGTAGATAATTTTTCTTGTTGACGTTCGAACTTAAGTAAAACTCCAGATTGTGAATTAAGATACCTTTATAAAAGATGCTGTCTCCCTATATCTCCATTTCACAAACAAAATATTTACTAATTTTTGTTATATCTAAATTTTTCATGTAAGTTCCCAGAAAACACCACAGTTTAAATCACATACAAACTGAAGTCATAGTAATTTCTACGACTGATATGCAAATTAGCGAAATCTAAAGCAAGTAGAAAAATCGAACTCTCTTCTAACGATCATGTGATTATGCAGAGAGCATTCTCACTAGAGCACATACTCGTGACATCAAGTGACATGTTCCATGCAATCATGTGATTTCAATCGCAATCCCTTTTTCTTCCAGCTTAACTTTATAGATTATATTGCAATACCACAAAATCCAATGACCAACGGTCGAATCTTACTGTTTAAATATTATAGTATATCAACATTTTGTCAAAATAATTTTCGTAAGGATGAAAAATAGTACATTTTTAAAACTTTAGGTTGAAAAAGCAGGTAAAGTCACAAGCTTGTCTCTGATCTAAAATTATTCTCTTTGGGCTGCTACTGAACATGATTTCAAAATGTTAAAGAAGTCATCTTAACGAGTTGAGCTATAGAATATACTACAAGTATACTCTCTATGCGGAGAAAAGGCGTCAGAAAAAACAATGATTACAAATGTTGCGTAAATGCCATTTAACCGGCAAATGCATAGCATTGTCGAAGAACAAATAGTTTAACAAATATAGCTTTGACTGTACACAACTCTTGATTAGTAACACAGAATCATACTCAACTTTAATGAGCTTTATGTTGCCTGCATCTGATGTCTGTAGTTTCAGAGCTTCTGTTGTGGGCGGACATAGCGGCTGTATATAATGATCTTGTAGCTAGCAACTGGACAGAGCCATCAGCTGACTGGAACTGAATGAGTTTTTGCGGATGTCTTCCAACAAAATCTGCTTGCAGAGGATGGTAGTACTAGTTGGCGCTCTATTTTCCTGAAAACTGAACTGAAATTATTAAACTGTTAAAATGTGAACCGTCAAAAGCCCTGACAAGGACTAATCAAAATCGAAGGGCTGTTGATGAACGGCCCGTTATTTGAAAATTAGGTTGGTTTACCTGTTTGAAAAGAACACGAGCTGTTAATTGTCTATATAATATTGGCAGATGAGAAACCAGAAACGGAAATTTGTCTTTCATAAATATGTTCCCCCAAATTTTAGGCAATTATATAGGACTCATTTCAAGCACATCAACCAACATTTCAACACCAAACGTGAGGGTTAAACCGCTTTTTGTATTTGTATTTAAACGCTTTGACTGTTAGGACTATGAAGACTAACGTATATCTCTAAATAAACTTTCATTTTAGTAAAAGTTGTTGCAGCCTCAGTTTCCTTTCCAGATCAGACAATTTCTACAACAGAACAGAAATCAAAAAGATATATGAACTCTTAAGAATTTATAGTACCAATATCACTTCTGGGTATAGCTGCCAAATCCAATATTACTAGATGAAATGAGTTGTAAGATATTGTACTTATCTTTTTACATCATGTCACCTTAAACAAACAAAAAATGAAAATACTAGAATCTCGAAGCGAAGGAATTTCCTGAATCATGCTTCAATCAACCGATCTCTTCATGTGCTAGTCGGTTATCACAAAACTAGAATTTTGTTTTCAATGACCAAAAAACTGCCACCCTATATTTCATACATTAATTCAGCTGCAAAACACTGAGGCAGAAGTACATGCACTGGGCTGCAATGTGCCTCCATGAACATGCTCAGAATCTTTGAGGAATGTATTAATAATTTCAACTGCCCATGTTGGTGGCCTTGGAAAGCAGTGAAATTTTATCATGACAAATATTAAACTTTCTAAACTCGCCTAAATGAGGCGTAACCGACAATGTGTGGACCAGAAATAAAATATTTGATACCATTAAATCCATCATTTTAGAAGTATGCAAAAGGAGATCTCTACCGTTCCGCATTTTTTTTTTTTGATGAAATTGTCTACCCTGATACAGCGCCCCTAGCGGTAAATGGAAGTCACTTTATCATGTACTTTTATCAAATATAAAAACATCTAACTGGTAAATTCTTAGAATGCACGTTGCGCTTGCGGTAATTAAGAAAAATATAGGTCTACTTAACTTTGTAGCCGCTTCATATAATCAGCTTGAAAAACAGTAGACCCTCCAGAGCTGCTCATTCGTCTGTGTAGAATTGATCTTGTATTTATCTACTGACGCGGACTGTCGCTGAAACTTCGTTGGCGGCTAGCGTATTCCTGAAACACTGAACTGAAACTAGTTGAACTTCGCATGGGCGCATGGCCTCTAAGAACTAAAATAAACTTAACGCCCTATCGATGGCAACAGACTGATCCGCTGATCTAGGTCTACAATTTTACCCAAATGCTTAACGCCATTAAAATAAAGAGCAATCTTTCAGAGATCTTTCGAAGTAATTTAAAGAAGTAATAAAAACTTACAACTAGAGGGAGGTATTCGAGAGAATACAGATATCTTCCCTTACTCGTTTGAATAATAAAGGTATAGTTTCCCTTAACCCACACTTTTCGTATCAGATGGCTGTCAAAATATTTTAAGTTCGTTGTGCAAGATGTTTGCAGTAACTCACTTTGTATACATACGTTTCTGTTCTGATTAACTTCTCCTAACGACGTTCCCCAAGCGGCTCAGCGTTAAAAATACGTAACCGTAATATAGGCCTTCATGCGTTTAGGACGAGAGTACCAGCTGTAACATAACATGATTCCCTGCGATATTAAAATTTTAGGCTGTGTATTCAGAACGTGATTTTCAGTCAAGTTTCCGCCTCCAGCCTGCTCTTTCGCACAGGCAGTCTTTGGACGAGGGACCTTGCACCATGCGCAAAGGGACGTAGTTTTAGAGCAAATAGTAACCTGATTTGATTCTTGTCTATGCATAAGCGCTACGGTCCCTTTTTTACGCTCCTCTGTATGCAGCTGTATTTGAAATAAATAACGGTCACTTGTAAAATACACTTGCCTCGTTCCCAGGCTACACTTCAGGAACTGACTGAATCAAGGATCCTTCGCTTTGGCGAACATGATAGACTTAAACCAGTCTGTGCATCCTCGCAGCCTGTTTCCGCAGAGTGATTCCGTATAGCAATTAGGTTTGATCGGTGTGGCCAAAATCGCAGGCTAATTGTTATTATTTAATCGCATACATTATAACGTATGGCCCATTTTCGCTTCACAACTGAGCCGTCTATTTATAGGCGTTTGCAATACGAGTAACCAATTTACTGGCTCCAGGTTCGCGTATAAGCGTTTAATGCGGTGCCGTATCACCCAAGCTCTGTGTTTATTGACGGAACAATAAATCGCTAATTATTCAATTAGAATTTGTGGGCTCAAATATTCCCTTGTCCAGGCCCAGACGAACCCGTTGACTTGCACATTTTGTGGCTAGTTAGAGCAACTCTTCTGATCAAGCTCTTCACCAAAGTGTGTCATTTGGGAGGTTTTACTATGCCTTGTACACTGCTGCATTTGCTATCGATTTTTCGTCTGCCTGAAACAGGTACTGGCTCTCGTTTCAGCTAAAGCGCTAGCTAACGCGGCTTATATTTCCCGGCTCTGTGTTAATCAAACGGAACAATTAATCGTTAATTACTCATTTATTATTCAATTAATCAAAAATCGCCTCGTACATTCGCTAGTCCATGCGAAGACGGACAAGCTGATATGCACAATGTATGGGTAGGTATAGCCGTTATTCAGATTTTTGTGGATAAAAAAGCGTCTTATGACAGATTTTGCAAAAGTGAACACAATATATCTTCCCATGCCATTGGCAAGGGAAGATATAAATAGTTATACCAACGAAAACCAAAGGCTAAAACATTTCAGAAACAAAACAAAATACACAGACCTGTCTCTACGTAGCGAAGCGGTCGACTGACTAAAACACTCAAAACAATCATTTTAAAAGACTAGCAAAATTCCCGCGATAAGAAACTCCCTCATATCTCATGATACTGAATACAGAAAAACGTGAAATAGACTGAAACAATATCGCACATATTACTATAAAAGACTGACCGAAAAGAAATGGATTGAAGCTCTTCAGAGTACTTTGTTACTGAACATCTCATCCAAGGACCATGACAAATGAGGATGTTCGCTGAAAATGAGAACATGACCAATCAAGAAATGGAAATTGTAGTGGTTTGGGCCACATCTCAAGGTCTTCTGGCTTAACAAAGACGATTATAAAGGGCACAGTGAAAGATAAAAATAAAAAAAAATAAAAAAAAAGAAGAAGAAGAAGAGGCAGACAGAATAAGAGATGGAAAGATCTATCTTCACGGGGGCATCATGAGAAATTCTGCTAGTTGGTGTCTGCAAACGACACAAGCACTGGCCACCCTTCACGCCAGTCCATGCTCGACGGGGCCTCTATTGTTTACTTTACAATATGTACATGTACATCCTCTAGAATAAATATATGGTCAGACTGGACGCCTTTAAGCTTCAAATAGCCAGTCAATATTCAATAATGTCTTTAGATTTTAATTTTATAAGTACAGATGAAATTGATCATGAAAAAATCTGAAAACCTAAACTTCAGGTAAGAGAAATTCAATCGGGGCACATTTTGAGAGAAGGTGAATGTTGGCGTTTAATGGGAAAAGAAGGCTCTCACCATCATGGCTAACATTGCCTTTTTTTTCAAAATTGTGCATTGCAACAAGTAAAACAAGAAGACCATGATGGTCCGGTATCGCTCCCCAGAGAGCCAGGGGTCGTATTTATAAAACGACTTAAAAGTTGTTATGCTGTTGCCAAGCTAAATTTCTTTGAAGGTGCTTCCCTGCAACTATGAACATTGCTCTGGAGGAACAGTATCACAAAGACTATTCCTCCAGAGCAAATTTCATTGTTTTAGAAAATCTCCTTTATAGAAATTTAGCCTTAACGACATCATTCTATTCTATTCTATTCTATTACCTTACTAGGTCGCTGGGGCACCACAGATGACTTCGAAACGATCCCTTTCCATCTTGTCCTGTTTTCAGCTGCCCTAGTTGGTCAGGCAAAATCCATCCATGTCCACCTTTTAATATTGTCTTCCGACTCTTCTCCTGTCTATCTCTTCTTCTTTTTTCCTTTCACTGTGCCCTGTAAAATTGTCTTTGCTAAACCAGAAGACCTTGAGACGTAGTCAAACCACCTTAGTTTCCGTTTCTTGACCAGCGTCAGGAGCTCATCTTATTCTCCAATGGCTGCTTGGATCTTTCTACGAACCTCCTCATGGGTTATATGGTCCTTGTACGAAATGTTCAGTAACCTTCGGTAGCATCATATCTAAAAGGCCTGCTTCTTTTCTCTAACTCTGCTGTCAAGATCCACGAGTCACAGGCATACAGAAATATGGAAATGACAAGGGAGCGCATAAGGGTCACCTTTAATCCAAGAGATATTTTGTTATCTCTCCAAATTGGTTTCAGCTTGGTAACAGTTGAAGTGGCTTGTGCAATCCTTGAGAGAACCTCCTGTTTTGTGCCATTCTTGCACTTCCGCATGGTGGCCCACAAGTCAGCCTGCCATACTCTGTCAAAGACTTTTTTGAAACCAATGAAGACATGGTACAGATTCTGCTGATGTTGGAGATACTTTTCACACAGGATTCTAAGGTTGAAGATCTGTTCTGTGGTGATCATTCCTCCTCGGAACCCAGCCTGTTCATCAGCGATTGTGGTCTAAGCCTGTTCATGATGACTTTCACTTTTCCCAACCAAACAACTTACCATACGTTTTTGACATATATGGGTATAGCGGCCATCTTATCTGATGTCATCAGCTGTTATGCAATAATATGATTCAGTCATCATCCTGTCTATCTTATTGGAGGTGTTGGTACTTCTAGATCACTTTATTTTTTCACACACAAAAAAAAAACATGTAGAGAGATATAAATTAATATAACCTTGTGTTAAAAATGGCCTCTCATAACCTGTTAACATCATAATTTTAAATTACTGATCTTACTTACATGCCAAATATCTTTCCATAGTTCTCAGTTGCATTCAAAATATACTGAGAGGCGAAAGAAAGTATACAGATAACGCAGTCTTGATTTTCCTTCAGATGTCTTCACATCTGATAATACCATGGCACTGTTGATAAATACAATCAATTTCACATAATTTGCGACAATTTTCAGTACAATCGGCGAAAGGATCAGGAAATAACATGTTTTTAAACAGACAAGGGGTCAAAGTCAACATTGTCGCGGGAGTAGCTCCCCTTTAGACATACACTTCGGACAATAGAGACTAATACTGTGCATTTTTATGCATTACATCGAAAAAGGGATAAAAGCTCTGTAAGGACATATCAAACTCTCATATGAAAAACGGGTTAAAGCATCAAATTTTCGTACCAAGAAATGATGCATTTGGCGTCTTGTGGTAACATGCATTGGATATGCATTGAGTTCTTATGGGATGTTTATTTGCAATTTTCTTTCAAACAAACAAGTCAAAAAGGTTTCTTTCAAGTGCATACAAAAGCAAGAAGCCTCACAACAATTTTCCGAAAATTTCAAGTGAAAACGTCTAATATCAGGTAAGATAGAGAAACATTTAATTCTCTATACTTTTAATTAAAAGGGAGATAATTTGAGACATGCAGCATTCTAACTATGGTTGAAGAAGTTTGGTGGGGGTTTCAGTTTAAATGAAGATGTGGTTTTACTCACAGACATAAGCGCTAGACATTCGTGAAGTGCAAAATGCTATTTGTCATGTGCAAAGCGAGTTTTGATTGGAACTGCTGAATTTGAATTAAGAAACTTAACTCCATTATTAGTGACTGCAAAACAATTTGTGGTTGTGTTTTGCACAGCTAAACGTTTGCCCAAAATGGCATTATTTATATTTCAATGCGGCCATTTACACGAGACCCAGTATTCAAAATTAAAAACTGTATACTTTCTATTGCCTCTGAGTATAATTACATGTATAGGTTATTGAATAGTAGACACGAGTTCATAACTGAGCCGCGACACGACAAAACCAACAATGTGGTTGTGCGCCCAGCGCAGACTCAGATCAGCCTGGACATCCGCCCAGTCTGATCAGAGTCTTCGCTGTCCGTATGAAGGTATCTTAAACCCTTAGCTACCCTTAAAGCGCTTAGCAAAGAGTCTGAGCAGACTTGTTGGATGCCCAGGCTGAGCTGAGTCTGCGCCGGACGCACAACCTTTTTGTTGGTTTTCCCGTGTCGCGGCCCATATTACAAAGAATGCACGAGCTTGCGAGTACGTCTCCTTCATATGAACGAGTGACGAATATTTCAGTAACTAGTAGTAGTAGTATTTCAATTCTCATATCGACGTTACCCCCGCACCATCCCGCCCCGAATCCATAGCCGCTGAGGTGCGGGGGTAACGTCAGCGGCTATGGATTCGTTCCGCTGAGGTTTAACTTCAATAACCTTTTCACTATTTAAGGAATAATTTCATTTTTCTGCGGTTTATCGAAGTGTAAACTACATTGGGTCACGTGCAAATTGAATGAACCCCGAAGGGTTCGTGTAAACTTTGCTAGTGACCAAATGTAGTTTACACTTCGATAAACAACAGAAAAATTAAGTTCATTGCTTCTATTTACATTCGTTTAATCATTTTTTTCATGAAGAATATTATATAAGCACTAAAATTGAAGCAGTAAAACATGTATACGACGTTTTTCTGCTAACAGCAGAACAGCATGCATGACGTCACGACGTCGTTGACGTCCAATCAGAGTGTAGAGGGCCATTGTTCATTTTGACGTCATTGACGTTGCGTGTCTCAGTGTAATTATTGGAATGTAAACTACATTACGTTCCAATGGTTTACTATTGGGCTTTTCAATATATACACCAAGAATGTAAATATATACCTTTAATATTTTTCTATAGTTTCACCAGCACTCTGTACATAAAAAATCAAAATACAAAATCGGTTTATCAATCGAAATATTGCTTTTAATTTGAAATAACATTATGTTATTTAGTGTTTATATACTTCCTAAAACCAGTCCCAACGCCGCGAAAATGAAAAAAGTCGGTTCGGTATCGGACGTAACGTCAGGAAACAAACGCTGTCGTTAACAAGGACTCGACGCCATTTTCCAGTCTGACTCTGCATAATGATTGCACTCTAGTAGAAAATACTCATAATGTAAGCTCCGCCTCTTTTGGGAGAGAGCTTTCAGTAGTCTAATAGTAATTTGCTGGCCTCTGATTGGTTTATAAGTTAAATACTTTTCAAAGTTAAATATTCTTGTCAATGTTTTTATTCAAACTAGAATTTATTTACAATACTGTTTTCTTGCATTTTTCTAGGAATTGAACTGTTTTCCTGCATTTTTTCTAGGGATTCAAAAATGTACAGGGGGTCTGCTGAAAGTTTCGGATTAATTTACCGCGAACCTGGTTTGTTTATACTAAAAGTAGGGGAGAGTCGGGTAACTTCGGACAGGTGGATAAATTCGGACAGTGACATTGTTTCCTTTATAAATCAGTTATTTGGAACTAAAACAAAAATAAATGGCCAAACAGTGAGAATCCTGATGAGACGGTTCATTATGAGCCGTCTCATCTGGATTTTCACTGTTTGCAATGGTATGTCCGACTTTACCCGCCTGTCCGAAGTTACCCGACTCTCCCCTACAGTAAGTCAAAAATATACCGCACAACTCCCTCCCACTTGTTAAGCTGTTGCTGGCAGGTAAAGATGTTGTCTATGCAATGTCATGCCTCAGTTTGGAAACTTTAGACCAGGAGAAAAGTGGCGTTGCAGCGACTTTGTCCTATTTTGCACTGTGAGCTATGGGCATCTTTTACTGTAGTGCCACCTAAACCGGGAATTTGCATGTTTATTTTTCCTCGAGATAGCTCCGATTCCGAAAATGGAACCCCACATTCTGGTTTTGCATGTGCTTACAGCAAACATAGAAGCTTTCAGGCGCAAGCTTAAGACTGATTCGCAGAAATAAATCCAGTTTTCGCTTTGAAACCATACATACACAGATGGGTGAAAGCACGAGAATTCGTGTATGAAGAATATTCTGTTCCTTAGCAAGACGGGACTCAAACAATTGAAAGAGCTCATAGGCTGTCAGAATGCTGTCCTTAAACATTAATATTTACATTCTTTGTGCATTTACTGAAAAGACCTATACACTGTAAAAATGTGTTTAGAATCAATGCAAAAAAAAAAGTCCGATTTTTTATGTGTTTAAATTGTAACTGTCAGATGGTAGCTCCCCCCCCCCCCCCCCCCTAGTAGTTGTTCCCCCCGGAAAAATGACTATGGGTTTTCCATAGTAGAATTTCCGACCGGAAAAATGGCTATATAGTAGAATTCCCCCCCCCCCCCCCCCGAAATATGACTATATAGCCAATTTTCCCCGGGAAAAAACTACTATACGAGTTTTTGCATAGCCGTTTTTCCCCACTATAGTGGATTTTCCCCCAGTAATACGATTGCAGGACAAGGAAACTTTATGCTTCAATACGGCGAAATTACCGATAGCGACTTACGGGTTTATCCGAGAGCTTACCTGTTGAAATTCTGTCCAGTGCTATATGCAATTACATAGGAATACAATGTAAAATGTTAAATTGAATACATATATGATAGTACGACAATTTTTTTATAAGTTATGTACATAAACTTCAGTCTTTGTCCGTTAATATGGTGTAAAAATATATAAAATAACTTCATGTTTTGATTCTTCCATCGGAATTTGAAGTTTGAAGCTTCAATCACTTGAAATTATATACGAATCATGTCGAAAATGCCCAAGAAGCTATGTTCAGCCTAAAATTTGAAAATGATCGAATTTTCTATAAAACTTTTATAAGTTATCACCATCGAGAGATTTTTATAAGGTTTACATTGATGTATTTCATTATAAAATAAGTACACTATAAGTATCTTCCATTGATCTCTAAACATACAAAAAGTCGTGTTTCGATAAAACCTCGCTCATAATTATGTCTCAAATAGTCTAAGTCCAAATCCGCCTATATTGCGTAAAGGCTAACACCACATCCTTTCTTGGTATTCGCGTGTTGTTTATATATTTCGTGTGTGCTTTTTATGATCTACATGTAATTAAGAAAGGAACAATATCTATATAGTTTGATTAAGAAAGAAAGAAAGATCGAATGAAAGAAGAACGCAACAAAGGAAAAAAAGAGGAGTAAGAAATCAATAAACTCTTAAACGTGACAATCAAACGTGAAAAAAAAAAACGGTAAATCGACTAATTGTAGTTTTTTTTTTTTTTTTTTTTTTTTTTAATTCTAAGGAAGCTTAAAAAATCAACTATGAAAACAAATAATTACATTCTTATGGTAATGTTGATTTAATCTTAGTTATCAGTTATTATATATTTTCTAGTGTTTGTGAAAACAGTTTTGACTGAAATTTATTCGAGTTTGGTGGGGCGTATTTATCAAAGAAACCGAAATATGTTTTGTCTATCTTAGAAGATTTTTATTGACTAGCTAACTGGCAAATTTGCTCATTTATTATTAGGAGACATGTATTGCTCGCTTTAGATATTACAGTATTGTCGAAAAACTGTTGACTGTAAGAAACTAAATCATGATGAAGATATCTTCGTAACGTTGTGTAATTAGCGCTTACTATAGCATAGTACGCATAGCTAAGGAAAAGATGCTATGAAACATTTTTCTTGCAAGGCTATAGTAATATTTTTTTATGTTTCACTTTATTAGTAATATTTCTTTTCATAATGAAAATTTGTCCCTTTAATATATGATGTTTTAAGTGAAGCTACAGTCAAGGGACATAATTATTCGCCACTTTCAAAATGGCCGCCATCAACGAAGAAATGATGCACTGAATTCAAACTAGCACTGTGCAATTATCCTGAATTTTTTTTCATTGAAATTTTGACAAATAAATTTCCTTTCTATTAACTACATACCATTTTCCTTCAATATTTTGCTGTTAATATTTGAGAAATTAAAACTGCATGTTTTTTTCAAGTAGGCTGAATTGATTCCATTTTTTAAATGAGTGAGGTTGGCAATCAAACATAAATTTCTTGACTTCACTTTGTGACAAACCATGTTTTTTGAGGAAATTTCGTGATTGTAGTGTAAAAGAAAAATACAGATAAACTATTTAGTTCCTGGGCCTTGTGAAATTTAAGGGCTATATAATTTGTACAGAGGGGGTCCCGATTTTGAAGACTGATCTTTAATTGCAAATTATTTGGTACTAGTTAATTTTGAAGTTTGCTTTGTATCATTTCATACTTTAAGGGCATTCATGCTTTATCACTCCTGAGCTAGATTCGTGAAAGCTTCAAAAACAAACAGTCACAAACCAATAATATTGACTTACTGTCTACAGTGAGGCTCCTGCCAGTGACGGGCATGTAATAAATTGTCTCCCCACATCCAAGATTTGTAAGAAAATAAAACATAAAGTAGCTGACAATCATCACTGGATGTCCATTCACCCCCATTGTATGGCAATAATCCAGTCCCTCTACTCCTTATTCTATGCCATCCTCTTTATCATCCCACCTCCCCCAACCCCACCCACCTCATATGATCCTGTATTTTTTGACAGCCCTTTGTCATTTTCTCTTAATTGTCTTTTCTGTAAAATCTGTACCCGATAACAAATTCCAGCATACCACAGAATTCTCCCACAGTTGTCTTGCTGTTGATTTTCACTAAACTCAAATTTAGCTATCTGTTTTGGATGTAAACAAGCATCTACCATCACAGTCTGGCTTCGTTTCTTCACAAAACAAACTATATTTTTCCTTCAACAGTCATGAAATTGTGGCCCCAGACATGCAAAATATGATCATTAAGTTTTATAACTTTTTGTCAACTATAAATTAACTTAACATTCCCTTTAACAGCCCACCTGTCAAAATTATTGTGCTGGGTAGCCATGCTGTTTACCCATCATGCACTCTGTGTCCATGGTAATGATGTCATCAAATACCCTTGTGACATCATCGTGAGGTTATAAGCAATTAACTCATATAACTTCCAATTATTGATTATTTGTGTGTGAGTAGCATACAGCAAAATAAACACACTGTGTAAACCAAGTCTACTAAATGTCTTCTTGGGTGGCGAATAATTATGTCCCTTGACTGTAGTTGCGCAACACTAGTCTGAGTTTATGATCAGTTAATAAATTTTGTTTTTGTCAATTTTAGTTGCGCAACACTAGTCTGAGTTTATGATCAGTTAATAATTTTTGTTTTTGTCAATTTTAGTTTGTATAAACTAACCCGTTTCTGCATAAACCGAACTGATCCGAATTTCTGATCAAAATATTTTAAACATGTGTGATCAAATCAGGCTGTGCCTGTGCGCAAACCATTTAGAATTGGCAAGCTGATCCCATGTTGTAATTAAATTTAGTCTGGTCATTTTTCATAATTTTTCTCATACGAGCCGCGACACGATAAACAGCAAAGTGGAATGTGCACTCAGCGAAGACGCAGATCCGGCTTAGCAGCCACCCAGTGTTTGCTGTGCGATTAGAGGGTAGCTAATACTCTAATACAGTTCCTGGCGAGTCACTATGTTGTGGCTTGCAGGTTCTTTCCCGTGGCCCTTTAGTGTGCAGGATGGAGGCTATTTCTTTTTTTTTTTTTTTTTTTTTTTGGCTGACCTCATTGTTTTAAACATTGGTAATATTTTATGTCATAATTTGTATTTTATTTGCTGTGATTGTACATGTATACAAGTTATGCTGTGTTAGTACCTTATAATTCTTATTCAAAATGGCTTAGTCAATTTTAAAGATGTAAATAGAAGATGTATATAATGTTTAAAACCACTGGAGACAGAAATGAATAAACTACTGACACCCTGGGCCGAGGAACATGCAGATGGGGCTCCCTCCCAATCACTTGGAACTCGGCCCTGGATATCAGTAACTCTTCCATTTATTCGGGGCGGGAGAGTCCAGCTATATGTTGTTTGGTAATCAACTGTGATAGAATTTTTTAGGTGAAACTTACTTTTTTATATAGTCTCTTATAATTCTGTACAGAATGGTTTGGTGTATTTTATATGTTTGTTTTAATATATGTATATATGTGTGTATATAATGTGATTGACACCAAAATGAGACTTAAATAAACTATAAAACCTACTCTGAGCTACCTCCATGCCGATATTGAAGCCTCTGATTAGATTAGGCGGATACCCAGGCTGATCTGAGTATTGGCTGGGCGCACAGGCAGCTGTGTTCTGTCATGTCACGGCTCATTTAATTTTTTGCTAAAGTCATCGGCAGAGAAGCCTACTGAGCCGCTGTTGTCGACACGCCATCTGTCTGAAGGTGTGAAATTCGGTCACATGTCTTGTCAAAACAATGCAATTTCAAAATTAACACTCGCTAACGGCAATGAAAGTCAGAAACCGATATTCAGTCGAATATATTAAAGATCGTCTTCTGATGATTTTTTAACCGTATAAAAATAGTAATTTTAGCGGCGTCGCAACAAAACGAACACATTGCCATAGCGCCCTGCGAAGTCTTAAATCAGCCTGGGCAGGATAACCAATGGGCTAAGCTACCTCTTCGCGGACAGAGAAGAATCTGATCAGACTGGGCGGATTCCCACGCTGATCTGAGTGTTCGCAGGGCGCTTATGCCACTTTGTTTGTTTTGTCGTGTCGAGACTCTTATTTATTTTTGTTTTGTTTTGTTCGCAGAAAAAGGCAACTTTTGAATACTAATCGTAAATGTTTGGCAGCTTAGCAGAAAGCCGAAAGACGACATTTGCATAAAACTTTTGAAAAGTTTTGTCAAAACAGAAAGTCAAAAGAAAAAAAATTGTCGTTGCTGTTGAGTGGTGGTTTAACGTCCCAGAAAATAATATTTTAGTCATGTCGAGATAATGCCTCTGAATTTGTAGGACTACTAGAATAACTCGGCCTGCTATAAATGCCACTTAGGTCTAGCAGCCGCTGCCGCAGAAGCATCAGGCTGTCGATATATATTTCGCGAGCCCCAATGGGCGGGGCTAAAGAAAGAAAAATAATAAGAAAAAAAAAAAAAAAAAAAAAAACGTTGGTGGATGGGTGTCTGTATCAGGCTTTATCTTTCCATAAAGCTGAGACCGTCAAAGAGGGATCGAAATATCATAATTTATTATAAGTATTAATGTTTCATGTTTTTGTTGTCAGAAACTAAAACGACCAATAATCAGATCTATTTTTCTCGCCAATCCTTACGAAATTGACCTAAATATGTAGAAAAAAGAGACTTATTACAACATGAGTGAGCAAGTGAGAAAAGTCAATTGATTTGATATGAGAACAAGAAAACCCATATTGTTAAAAAAACAAAAATGTTTCCATCAGCTCCTTCGTATTGTTATTATGCTGATAAGATATCAAACACAGTGATGACAAAAAAACCGGCTTCAGAGAAGTTCAACACCTGTACAGATCCGGGGATATGGACAACGATATGACATTCCTAATATAGATTAATACCTATCGCTTCGCGGGTCTAAGGGAAATAACTGCATTCACACTAAAACTCGCTCCAGGTAACAGATTACACTACTTAGCGTGCCTTGAAGACTTAAGTGTCAGTTGAAAACACGCTACATGATGGAATTTGCTCCCTCTACATTCATAATAGTGAGGTTCATAAATGAAACAGAAATGCGAGTTTCTGTCCGAAAAATACTGCCGGATAACAGAAGCTAGAACCGCATGTATGAATCCATCAGTCTTATTTTCGTGTTGGGGTAAACAGGTAGGCATTCTGCTTTTCCGTGCCAGCCAAAAACGGCTACGAGTGTACGTGGTTTTGCGCATAAATGCATAATTTTGCGTTTGTACAAGCGTTCATCTGTGCGTGCGCTCCGCCGAGTGGAGTGCCTGGACTAGTGTTCACCTTTTATGCAGTAGTCTTGGGATCTCCCATCGGGACACAAGTCTGATCTAATACACTTCCGCTGAATCAAAAACGACTGGACAAAGAATTCGTTAAGCTTCCTGTAAGCTTGCATGCGTCTGTATGTGGATGGATATCTGCAATGGGAAAAAAGTCAGAACTAGCTTCTTTCTTAGATAAGTAATTATTGATTGTTATAAAAGATATGGTCGGTAATTTGCATATTATTTTTTTCGGAATAAATCGATTTTATTACCTCCCTTCAAGAACTGATACATTTCTAATGCAGTTAATTCCGTAAAATGTCTCTGCTCCATGCCGTTCCGCTTCGTTTCATTCCGCAAAATACCAATAGCCGTACCAAATTCTCTAATAGCTCATTTTCTGGTGGGGGAAAAAGGACTATGGGGGAAAGGTGGCTCTATGAGGTCCGGACAATCCACTATATAGTCGTTCTTCCTATAGCCATTTTTCCGGGGGAAAGAGGGGAAAACACTCTCTGACAGTAACACACTCATTTGACCTATTCCGACGCACGTTTCAGTCGACCGTGCGCTACAGTCTAAATACACTGTCATTCTTTAATTTATTTGTGTCAGTAAATAAATAAAAGCCTCTTGTTTAAGGCACTTTGTTTGGGTTCACAAACTATTTGAGGAAGATAGGCAAATCTGACGACAACCATTCGTTGTCTTTTATCCTAT
The DNA here is from genome assembly GCA_963989385.1 of Ctena decussata. NCBI lineage: Eukaryota > Metazoa > Mollusca > Bivalvia > Lucinida > Lucinidae > Ctena > Ctena decussata. Next base: position 70,222 of record CAXDIV010000087.1, read on the forward strand.
TTCGACGCACCTTCTTCTATTCCGGTGGATCTGTATATTGTTTTACAATACATCGAAAGAACCACCAAGGGGCGCCCCAAAAGTAAACTGTCGGTTTATTACTAGCTCGATGAAAGACGATTTTATGCAAACAAATGTCTATTTGACATAATTGATTATTTAAAACATCTGACTGTACTCACGGCTTCGCTGAAAAACTATTTCGGTGGTCCAGTGCCCGTAAGTACAATGTTTGATATTTCTATCCAGGATTCTATGATAAATGAAAATTCAAAATAAAGCCTTATGGAGTTTTACTTACATATTCAAAATACCTGACGAGGCTGCAGCACTAATATGGATTTCAGAACTCAGAGACATTACCCAAATATACTATCCGCCGGAATAGGCTAAATGAGCTAATAAATTAAAACTTCAATAAACCTAAGTAAATGATTTTATTTCCTTTTGATATTTATCGGTTTAGATAGCTAATAAAATAAGCAATCGACAGAAATATAGGTTAACGACATATTTGTTTACACAGATATTGTCCGACCCTATTTTCACAGTTGGCCTGAAAACATCTGTCACTTTTCTTGTTAAATATGCATTACCAGCCACTTTTAAACTCGGTTTTCCGTATCTTTGATTGATAAATGAGATCCTTACTATATGTGGGTTTGACAAATAAATATTGAAAGTAATTACCTAAAAAAATCATTTCGCTTCTAGCTTGTTTCGTTGCAGAGAAAGAAACAGGATACACCAGAATAGGCGAATCCACCCGAATAGGTCAAATGAGTATGTTCAATTTGCAACAGGTTTAGGTTTATGTTTAGAAATTAAACATGTACGAAACTGGTTATATCTACCTTTTATTTGAAAATTTCCTCTGTCAACATTTTCGTCTCTGTTTTTTTTTTTTTTTTTTTTTTTTTTTTTTTTTCGTTCTTCAACGGGGAAAAGAGAGAATGGATTCATTCGAAACGCGTAACAGAATAAAACGTGTTTAGCAGATTTTGTCCGTGAAAATAATGGAAAAGGCGTACATGTTTAACTAATTCCATAAATTGAATACTGCAGCTTTACATATTTTGCATTTATTTTTGTTCATACCATGATGACATTATAACAAACTTTAACGGTTTGACAATTACGAAAACAGTTAAGAGGTAATATCGGATTTTATGATCGATAATCGATTATTCCTCGTGTAATAAGCATGTTAATTGTACTGTATATTGTCAACAAATTCAGATCAGCTTGCGCAAGCTGATCAGACACTGTTCAGTCTTATCAATTTGCACATATCAGAGGCTGATAAGTTTCCGCAGATGCACATGTTTATTATCGTACGTACTCATATTAGCAAAAATACAGAAAATAGCACAAAAATACCTTGAAATATTCCTTTCTAGCTTCACTTAAACCAGTCATAAATTAAAGTGACAAACTTTAATTATGAATAGAAATATTACAAATAAAGTTAAGGATAAAAAATATTTTTATAGCCTTGCAAGAAAAACGTTTCATTATGATAGCAATTTTCCCATAGCGCTTAATCCTTACACTACCACGATTACGAGAAAATCTTCATCATGATTTAGTTTCTTACAATAAACAATTTTTTTCGACAGTAATATCTTAAGAGAGCAATACAGTGTATGTATCTTCGTGTCTCATGATTATAAATGAGCAAATCTGCCAGTCAATAATACAATTCTGTTGATTCTAAGATTCTACCCTGGGATACACAAAATAGGCCCCACCATACTCAAATAAATTTCAATCAAAAATGTTAGCACAAACATTAGCAATTAGGATAATAATTAATAGATGGATCGAACATTACCAAAAATATGTAATTATTGGTTTACAAAGTTTTTATTTAGCTTACGAAGGGATTTTTTAAAACTACAAGTAGTCGATTAACTGTCTGTTCATTTCTTATGGTCACGTGTAGGAGTTACGTGACTTCTTTCTCATCTTTCCTTTCTTGTGTTCATTCGTTTATTCTTTCTTTCCTTCTTTCTGTCTTTATAAGACAATATAAATATTCTTCCTTTCTTAGTTTGATCATAAAAGCACATATATAAATACATAAACAAAACACGAATACCAAGAAATGAAGTGGTGTAAGCCTTTGAGCAATATAGGCGGATTTGGACTTAAACTATTTGAAACTATTATGAGCGAGGTTGTTTCGAAACGCGACTTTCTGTATGTTTAGAGATCAATGGAAGAAACTTAAAATATACTTATTTTATAATGAATTACATCAATGTAAACCTTGTAAAAATCTCTCAGTGGTGATAACTTATAAAAGTTGTATAGAAAATTCGATCATTTTCAAATTTTAGGCTGAACATTGCTTCTGAGGCATTTTCGACATTATTTTTATATAATTTCATGTGATTGAAGCGTCAAACTTCAAAAGCCGATGGAAGAATCAAAACATGAAGTTAATTTGTATATTTTTATACCATATTAACGGACAAAGACTGAAGTTCATGATCATAACTTATAAAAAATTGTCGTAATATCATATATGTATTTAATTTCACATTTTACATTATATTCCTATGTAATTGCATATAACACACGACATAATTTGAACAGGTAAACTCTCGGATAAACCGTAAGTCGCTATCGGTAGTTTCCGCCATATTGAAGCATTAAGTTCCCTATGGGTTCTCTCGAAATCTCTGGTTTGCAGTGGTCATTAATATCAGCAACTTAAACCAATTACCTAAATGTCATAAAAAATGGAGTGGTTATCACCAGTCGACTGGCAATAGCAACAGAACGTTAAAATCGCTTTTGACAGCAGATTGGTTGGTTGGTTGGTTGTTTTGGGTTTAACGGCCCTTTGAGACAGTATTTCAGTCTATATCAGGTCGTCTCCCAAAGAAAGGAAGAAAGAAGAAAATAATGATAGACAAGAAAATAAAAAGTCCAAACAACCCCCAACCGAACCTACTGCAAGCACAGTAGGTCTTTGCCCTACTGATAGCCAAATCAGTAGGACGCCCTGGCACTGGAAGTTATACCCAGCACCATCACACCACCCAACCTACCTCCAGCAGACTGGTAATATACTATGTATACGTTGAAATCGCTATATTGAAATCGACTGGTAATAGCGATTTCAACGCTAAATCGCTGCTGCCAGTTGTCTGGCGATACCGTTTTAAATGCTTTTCGCTGCTACCAATTAACTGGTAATGGCGATTTGACGTAAAATGGCTACTGCCAGTCGACTGGTAATGGTTGCACTACAGTAAAAAATGCTCATTATGCAAGCCCCGCCTCTTTGGGGGAAAGCTTTCAGGAGTATAATGAATATTTGCCGGCCCCTGGTTGGTTTTATTATGAAAATTGAATATTTTTCTGAATGTAATGCTTATTTATTATTATAAAAATGGAGCTTTTTGTTGGGGTTGAAAAATACACAGGGGGTGCCAGTGAAAGTTTCGAGATTTATTCACTGCGAACTACACCCTGTCAGCACTAAAAATAGAATAAGTCAAAAATATGCCGCACAGCCCCCAACTATTTTAGCTATTACTGGTAGGTAAAGGTGTTGTCTATTCAATTCCATGCCTCAATTTGGAAAGTTTAGACCAGGAGAAAATTGGCAGTGCATTGACTTTGACCCATTTTGCACTGTGAGCTATGGGATTTTTTTAGTGTAGTGCAACCTCCCAGCAGGCACATGACGTCAAAACGACGTCATACTGACGTCGATGTGACGTCATTACGTCACATCGACGTCAGTACGACGTCGTTTCAACGTCATGTGCCTGCTGGGCTAATAGCGATTCTGACGCGAAATGGCTGTGGACTGTTAATAGCGATGTCAACGTAACATGGCTATTATCAGTCAACGGTACTGGACCTTTCAAAAAGCAAACATCTTTTTGACATGACTGTAACTCATAACAACAAAATGTAGACAACTTTACACGGAAACAGTATTTCAGCCATTCAATGAAAACATAATTTTTGGCATTCTTACCAAGGATTCAGTGATCCAATGGTACATGTAAGCTAAATGAGACGCGACACGAGAAAACCAACAATGTAGTTGTGCGCCCAGCGCAGACTCAGATCAGCCTGGGCATCCGCCCACTCTGAACAGAGACTTCACTTAGCGCTTGAAGGATAGCTAAGGGTTTAAGCGACCTCCATGCGGACAGCGAAGACTCTGATCAGACTGGGCGGATGCCCAGGCTGATCTGAGTCTGCGCTGGGCGCACAACCACATTGTTGGTTTTCTCACGTCGCGGCTCAAATGAAACTGCTCACCAAACAAGCAACCTAAGGAAATCAAACCTACCCAAGAAAGGGGCTGGCTGACTGTGGAGAACTAATAAAATATTTGATATGGTGGTTCGGCTCTCAAGACACAGCTTTGCATAACAGAAATGGACTCGAATGCATCAGGCAGAATACTACACCATGTTATGCAGCATTAGTAGATGCGTAGTATGCCACAGTTTCAGAAACAACAGAATTGAGCCGCGACGCGAGAACACCAACAAAGTGGTTGTGCGCCCAGCGCAGACTCAGATCAGCCTGTGCATCCGCTAAGCCTGATCATAGTCTTCGCTAAGCGCTTAAAGAGTAGCTTAGGGTCTAAGCTACCTCCATGCGGACAGCGAAGACATTAATCAGACTGGGCGGATGCCCAGGCTTATCTGAGTCTGCGCTGGACGCACAGCCACTTTGTTGGTTTTCCCGTGTCGCGGCTCAGATGATACTGAACACTCTGGAACATAACACAGCTTGTTAATTTGTGGGTCCAGGTAAAAAATTTTTTGGTCCTGAATGTAATCCTACCACTAATCCATTGCAACCTACTACGTATACATTGGCGTGCATTAGCTGTTGCTGTAAAAGGAATGGTCGTAAAATCTTTTCCAATTTCAATTAGCATTATTAAGCATATTATCAGGTGATTTGCTGATTTAGGTAAAAGAGAAAATAACACAAAATGTTATTACATAAACTCGACAAACTAATGTGGTGCAACAGATGACACCACACACAATATTTGAAGTGAAGATGGAATCACGAGCATTAAAGGTATACTCCCTCGTATTTCATTACGGAATAATCACAAAATTATGATACTGGTTAGTTATATGCAACATAATTAAGATTTGTTCAAAAAATCTTCAGCGAAAACATCTTTGTTACGGAGAAAGATACGATATATCAATGCGTACCCTTCTTGAATATTCAAGAATATTTTGTCGTCATAAATTGATTGACTCCCACGGGCGTTTCTGTAACCATGTTTAGAATTTTATGATTGATGGAGTAAATAACTTTACAATAGCATTTTACTTTCAAATCTGTGCACGTGAGTTCTTTTCAGCCAATAACTGTCTGAAGTCGATTAAAGAAAGGGCTTAGAATTATTCATGATATAACTTTAACCTGATTAGCTATGATTGCTGGGCGTATCCAGTCTTCATTTTTGGCGGGAATCGCGGTCCGCTATTGGCGCTCTTTTTGTGTATTTTCTTAAATTCTCCTATTTCCAGTGACCATCAAAAATCATAAATTTGGCAGATAAATTTCTTTTTAATAGCAATCATTTTCATGCCTAGGATATAATGTTTTGTGAGAAATTTAAAAGTTAATAGAAATATAGAGGGTGTAAATCTTTAAATCGTATAAGAGGTCAAAAAAGCTAAAAATGGTGTGTGTTTTTAATTTTCAATATTTGCTTACAATTTCTAATAATAATAAGTTTTGAATTGCGGATTTAAAACAATTTAACTAAAAGAACTTAATGCGAAACTGTCGTAACTTAAGTTACGACAGTTTTGCATTAAATCACTTATGAAAAAATGATCAAATTGTCGTAACTCTTCGTTTCACAAAATTTAATATCCTATTTGTGATAGCAAATACATGTATATAGATGAGATTAACTGAATATGAGTATTATATTCATATCTTATTTGATGTTATAGAAGTATAAAACAGTTTTTTCTTTCTTCTGTAATTTTTTAAAAACTGAGTTACCACAGTTTTGCGTTAAGGTGACAATATAGGACAGAAAAAAAATTATTTTCGACAAGAGTTCACTGACTTTTCCTTGACATACTCTGTAAAGAAATTATAATTTATGCGTGATGTCTTAGTGTTCAGTGATTTATCGCTATCAAAGTTGATCTCGACACATACTTTAGAACATCAATATGGCAAATTTCATATTTTTGCGAAATATGAGCGTCTACAACGCTTACTTTCTCTAGACGATTTAACGGGTCAGTGACAGACATAACTGTAACGTCTCAAAGACCTGTGACTCTTGTATTGAGTACACATGACAATATAACGGTAGAGAGATGTAATCAGTAGCCGGAAGTGTCAATCAATTTCTGCGCTTGAAAAGATGTTTAGCTGCTTTGACTAGCTAACAAATTCGGATCTGCTACCTTTATCAGATTAATTTGTTGAAAATCAAACCTATAAATTTTTGTCGATGGTGAATGAATCACGATTTTACGCCCTTTTAAACATAATTTCAGCCATATCAGGACGATGGGTTTGTGATAATGAAAGGCTGTTTACGACTGAAAAGATACCCGCTTCCAAGACGTCTCGAGCCCGGGATTTATGTACGAATGCAGAGTCTAATCCCAGACTGGGCAGCTCGCTAATTTCCCATTGTCCCTTTTACCGACGCGTAAAAGGGCGTTAGGGCATATGTGGGCTTCGGTGACTCAGACCAACCTGTGTTTTGTGCACAACAGCTAAAGCATTACTTTTAGCCTGACGACTCTCACGTGTGTTACCGGGATGATTTGGTGGTGCGATGGTGCTGGGTATAACTTCCAATTCCGTGGCGTCCTTGCTTGCAGTAGGTGCAGGTGAGCTGTTTGGACATTTTTCTCGAGCTATCACACCTCTCTTCTTTCTCCCTCTCTTTGGGAGACGGCCCGATATAGACTGAAATACTGTCTCAAAGGTCCGTTAAACTCAAAACAACCAACCAACGTGTGTTACCAGAGTTACAGACTTTTGGACTGCACAGTTTTCTAGTGATTTGTGTGTCACGCCGTAGTCCATTTGTTAGAGCGCATAGCTATTGCACAGAAAGTCGCGGCTTCGAAACCCGGCCCGGTCAACGACTGAAAATTTTGTCAACCCAGCAGTAAAAGATTAACCTCTTGATGCATGACTGCATGCAGCTGAGCTGATGACTTCGACTATGGACAACACACTCGCGATATGATATGCCTCGCCTAAAATGCAAGCTATGCCATCACGCTGTGTAATGTGATCAAACTGAATCCTCACTTTTATTCCCCAGTATCAGATTATCTAAGCAATCAGACTGCGCGGAAGCACAGGCTGATCTTTACCTTCCCTATTCCCCCATTCGTTTTAAGGTTCAGTTTCAGGTGATGTTATGCCCAATGTTGCTTCGTCTTATTTATTATGGTTTCTTTACACTAACTTACAGTTTTTGATTTCATTTAACAGCTCTTTCCCAAATAGGCGGTCATCAAAAACAACAGTTACATTTACTTTTACCTATTTTCTATTATAAATCACACACACACACACACACACACACACAGAGAGAGAGAGAGAGAGAGACAGGGAGAGCAAAGTGGGCAGCTTCACAGGTGACCATATCGCCAGAAGACCACAGACAAGCGGACCTAAGAACACCTAAAATTGAAGAACCACAACAGAAGTACCGCCTTGGAACGGTCAGTAAATGTTCTTGAACACAACAAAAGAACTAGACTTCAAATCCATTTGGGAAGAGCCGCATTGTCAGGATCCACATTAAGCCCGTGGTCAAGATACCGTAAACAAGGCTATTACGGTTGTGTCGAACTAACTTGTTATGTCTGTCAAAATTTATTTAGTCAGCTTAAAGTACATCAGTCTTATTGGTAGTCTCATAATTATTATTGATCCATATGACCCGCCTCCCTTTCACCCTATTATCAAATGCAATTGAACTGAACTGAAATATGTACAAAATGCGACCTTCTTATTTGACATGATGTTAATGATATAGTCATTGGCAAGCTTAAAAAGAGAAAAAAGAAAACCAGTGTTTAATTAAGGTCAAGAATACGTAAATGGCACATACATAGAATTTTTTAAAATTTTGCACAGGGGTGCATTTTCATGTGTTACATCGAATTGTGCAATAAAAAAGATAGGTCACCGAGTTCGTTTAGTCGCTAGATCAGATTGAAAAACATAAAATTTTTAGGCCGTTTCCATTGACTGCAATGGGAATGCAATGAAAAAATTTAAACGTACACAGCTTGTTTACCACTACATAGATTTTCTTCAAAAACTGATATTTTATGTCACAGGATCTGTCGATTAAAATGAGGTAAGAAAAGTCCTTGACTACAGAGCTCGTTTTTCAAGTAGCGCTTGATAAGCAAGCATAGGTGTGTATAAATTTTCGCCATTCCGCGACGTCATTTATAAGCGACGTTGCAGTCGTTTACTGGCGACGTTATAAGACATGCTAAGACCGTTATGAGAATACGGAAAGATGAGGACTAAAAGGGTTCTCAGAATGAATTCCTTAAGCTTCGTTCATACGGGCAAAGTTTCTGTGACAAAGTAGGTTTGGAAAAGAAAAAAATGCTCGTGTGAATGAAAAAATGTGCCACATTATCATTGCCAAGCCAAACTTATATGGGAAAGTTTTTATGACAAACAAAATTTGTCCGTGTGAACAGAAAATTTGCCATAGAATACATGTATGTAACAAAGAAACTAGCTATGGAGATAAGCACAGAAAACTTTGCTCATAATCAAATTGGTTTAATTTTGAACAAAGTATATTCAACAAAGAAAATGTGGCATGGTTGGCCGTTCACACGGGCAAAGTTTATTTGTCCAGGTAACCTTGACAAATAATGTTCGATCGTTTGAACACAGCAGCAAATATTTCCTTGCCAAAGTTTATTTGACAAAAATTCCATGCCACAGTTTTCTTCACAAATAATTTGCTCCATGTTAACGCAAAAATTTTGGCAAACTTTCTTTGTTAAAGATCCTGTGACAAAGAAACTTTATGTCGTGAAAGAGGCTTAAGTGAAAAAATTTATTTTTCAGACTTCCATAAACAAAAAATAGTACAAATTGCAAGCACACTTCTAACAGTAATATAGTTACTGCAGCCGACACGACTGATCCGCACATAAAAAAAACTGCGTTACCCTAAATCACAAAATGCGCCGTGCCATGATAAAATGGGTGCTTTGGGGCATATACGGTCGGTGGAAGCTCAGATCAGTGTGCGCACCCGCGCAACCTTACCAGAGCCTTTGTTGTCCTCTGGTACAATGATTCCGTGAGGAACAGCGAAGAGAATTATTAGTCTGTTCGTATGCGCAGACTGATCTGTGTGCATGTACCATATTACTGACGACTCGTGTTCTGTCGGTGTGGCCCATGGAAGTCAGATAAAATTGACTTTTTGGACAGTATTTTAGTCATATCGAGATGATGGTAAGTTACATGGTCAACTTCCAAATCCACCGTCGGCGGGATAGGTAAAGGCAAAGACTTCTTGTAGCGTAGTGGCCGTAGGGCGGTGTGAGTAAGAGGCCCGCTATATCTTTGGCAACGGCATACAACAAGTGGAAGAAATATTGTACCATTCAAGATTATTCTGTAATCAAAATAAAATTTTCGATGTCCAGAAAATTGCAAAAATTGGCATTATAATAAATATTACATTCCGATCCCTAAAGCTCTAAATCAGCTGGCTTACATTTACTTGGTTTATTAATTATTTCGGATGCATAATCCCACCGGCGCCGCGGACGTTCGGTTATGACGCAGACGGTTGCGGGTTCGAATCCGGATTCGGCCAGCTTGCAAGCGACTGGAAAAGTCTTTTTGCCAAGCCAGCAATAAATGGGTAGCTTTTTCAAATCAGGGAAAAATAACGCAGAGAAAGGAGAAAGATGGGCTCCGCCTTTCATATGTGTGTCTGAAAAGTCCTGTGAGCCCTGAAAGCAGGAAGGGAACATGTATTCCGGCCAGCCTTAAATTGTTATACATATGAAACTCTGTCTGTCTGTCAGTCTCTCTCATTCTCTCTCTCTCTCTCTCTCTCTCTCTCTCTCTCATTAATTTTGTATGAATACACTTGTGTTGATGAAATAACTTCAAACATACAGGGAAAGAAAAGAACATTGCAATATCAGCAAAAGGCTTGAATAAACAATGACAACAACTCCGTTTTCCCCATGTTTGACGTTATTATTAAATGTCCGAAGGGACTGCCATATTGAAAATTACACTGACTAGGAAGTATTTCGTGAGGTAACGTCCTTCGCGACGCACGTAATTAATTGCGCCAGTCATATACGTATTCTTGACCTTAACAGGCCCTTTTAATAGCCAAAACCGGAGCTCATGGGAAAAACTCCTGACGTTTAGCAAGCAGAGCTGTTGTCGGCCTGTGCGCTGAGCGAGGCTCGAACCCACAGCAGTCACAGAGGTAACGTATAAGAGCCAGCGCTCTTTCCCACCAGGTCACTGGAGCAATGAACAGAATTTGTGCGATTATTTTTTAACTTTTGTGGTCCATGTAAGTGTTAATTTGTGCGTGTCGATTTTCCCTTTAGCGATTTTAACAAAAACAAATGAGCCGCGACACGAGAAAACCAACAATGTGGTTGTGCGCCCAGGGTAGACTCAGATCAGACTGGGCATCCGCCCAGTTTACTCAGTCTCTTCTTTATGTGCTCAAAAGGTAGCTTAGGGTCTAAGCTACCTCCATGCGGTCAGCGAAGGCTCTGATCAGACTGGGCGGATGCCCAGGCTGATCTGAGTCTGCGCTGGCCGCACAACCACATTGTTGGTTTTGTCGTGTCGCGGCTCAAATGCCTTTGCAAATGTAAAACTTCGTATTTTGATAAGCCCCCGGACAAGTAAGCATAGACTTTCTGATGTAAGAACTGTCAAGTTTTACCTTCGATTGTATCACTAAACCTGCACGCGACAATAATAAGTGGCGTGTCTTGATTAGCGAACGCTGCAACAGGGCAGTCTCAAAGGTGATTGACGTATACTGAATTGACTATCTTAGATATGCAAATCCGTAAAACTGTTGGTTTGATAGCTAAAAGATATACGTAACAGTTTATTAATTAGTTCATTCATGAAATATAGAAAACATGATTTTGCCGCACGGATCAATAATCAAATGTTCGGACTTTAAAAGATGCATCGAAATGAAGGAAAAATAAGAGGTGAGAAGTTTGTTTTATAAATCAGAACTCCGCATGGCAAAATCACAGAACTTGTATTTACATGAAAACGAAACTGACTCTGCCGCGCGGATAAATTCTCAAAGTTTTCGGACTATTTAACATTAGGCCTACAGCTCATACATGTAACAGTTTTCCCTCGTTTTGCTGCGTGTTCGAATATCTTTTTTCTTTTCAAAGTTGTTTCCCAGGAAGCCAAGGAAGAATCATTGATGTGTATCTTCTATCTGAGCCCGGCACTGAGTCTGATGGCGTCCTTTCAGAATCGGAGAAATGATTTCTGTGATTGAAAATTTTACCTAAATACCCTATGTGTAAAATGGTCGCCTTTACTATAACAAACTTTTAATGTGTGTGGGTACACCTGCATATGAGCCACGACACGAGAAAACCAGCAATGTGGTTGTGCGCCAAGCGCAGACTCAGATCAGATTGGCCAGTTTGTTTTGGTTAAGAGTTGATCTTATAATGTATTTGATCAAACTTTAGAAGTGAAAAGGATACATGGTATGTCCCGTATTGGTTGATATCGGGAAAGATCTGTCTTAAGGTGAATGGGCACACTTTTCGGGGAAGCAACACTGCCATTTTCATTTTTACATCCCTTTCTGAATGGAGCAAATCCTTTTCTTATTAAAAGTGTTGACCCTATGAAAATGACATCATTTGGATTCAAGCCGCGTCGTTGCCCAAACAAGCCTATATACTAATATGTAAAAACAGCATGATAGGCACATGTTGCAGGATAGGTGAATCATACGGTGTATGCTCTGACCAGACTGTACAGTAAACTGCGCAGATACACATAACACGCGGATCTTTTTTATAATAGCGTCCCAAAAGCCGAGTCGTCTTCCCCTGTCGACTGAGTAGATCCTTTTATAGACTGTCTCGAACGACAGCCAGTTTTGCACGTATATAATGATTATTCGATCAAACTCGGATCAGCCTGTGCATATGCAATGTTAGCAAAATCACCTCGTTCCTGATCAACAATAAATGAGCGAACACTCTGCTGAGATCAGACTTGCAGGCTGTTCTTAATATACGCTATTTGCCCGTGTCTAAAGGTACTTCTTTCTCACGTCGCGACTCAATTAAAATGACAGCTCAGGTAGGGGTATTGACCAGTATTACCAGTATGTACACGGGCGGCGAATTATGTTATCTTTATTGCCTGAGTGTCGTATACTTGCAGATTGTCTCATCTTTACCCCTTAGTGCTAAACTATCACCGCCGTTTTAAACCACCAGGAACTCTGCACTTTTCTATCAAATAATAATAATAACAATGCCTTACCTCATTTATATAGCGCATTATTTACGCAGTCGGGCTTGACTGCTTATCCTTTTTTACTATTATTATTCGATTGATTTCACCGTATTTTGTAACTTCACAGTTGAAGAGCATTGCCACGTGCTTGGTGATTTATGCGTTAATAATACCGCTGACAGGTGCCGTTAAGTTTGTGAAAAGACGGTTTGCTTTGAAGCTAAACTACCGTTGTACACCTGCACTTTAGTAGCGGAGAAAACCGTTATCCTGTCTAATTCAGTTTAAAAAGAGAAACATTTCAGACAGTCAGATTTTGCGTAAATATGAAACGGGCTGTACAGCAAATTTCATAAATAGACGAAATCTGACCGTCTACAACGTTTACTTTCTCTAGACGATTTAACGGGTCAGTGACAGACATAACTGTAACATCTCAAAGACCTGTGACTCTTGTATTGAGTACACATGACAATATAACGGTAGAGAGATAGATTTTCCTCCATTGTTGGTGTAATCAGTAGCCGGAAGTGTCAATCAATTTCTGCCCTTGAAAAGATGTATAAGCTGCATTGACTCGCTAACAAATTCCGATGAGCTACCTTATTAGAATGTATGTGTTGAAAATCAAACCTATAAATTTATGGCTATGGTGGATGAATCACAATTGTACGCCCTTCAACATAATTTCAGTCATATCAAGACGACGGGAGGCTGTTTACCACTGAAAAGATACCCGCTTCCAACGGATCTCGAGCCCGGGATTTATAATGCAGAGTCTAATCCGAGACTAAGCAGCTTGCTAATTTCCTATCGTCCCTTTTTAAATACCGATACGGGCGAAAAGGGCGTTATGGCATATGTTGGCATTGGTGACTCAGACCAGCCTGTGTTTTTGCACAACAGCTAGAGCATTACTGTTAGCCTGACGATTCTCACATGTGTTACCAGACTTTTGGACTGCAAAGTTTTCAAGTGATTTGAGTGTCACGCCGTTGTCCAGTTGTTATAGCGCATAGCTATTGCACAGAAAGTCGCGGGTTCGAAACCCGGCCCGGCCAACGACTGAAAAAAAAAAAGATTAACCTCTTGATACATGACTGCATGACTTCAACTATGGACCACACACTCGCGATATGATAGGCGTCGCCTGAAATTGAGCTATGCCATCACAGTCCGAAGCAGGCATCCCGGCGTTCACATCTGTGTAAAGTGATGTAAAGTGATCAAAATTAATCTTCGCTTTCATTCCCCCAGTATTGAGACTGATTAGTCAAGCAATCAGACTGTGCGGAAGCGCAGGCTGATCTCAACCGTCCCTATTCCCCGCTCGTTTCAAAGTTGAATTTCAGGTGATTTTTTACCCATGTTGCTTTGCCTTTGACACTAACAGTTTGATTTCATTATCTTTCTTCTTCTTCCAGTTTTGACTACAAAAGCATTTGTAATCCACATTTTTTTCATTAATGGAATTGTAAGACCCTGGACCAGATCATAATACTATGTATTCGACAAATTTCGAATATACATTTATTTCTTGTTTGTTTGTAACAAGTCTCTTCTATTGGCCATTTGGTAAATACGCTAATGAGCTGCGATACGCAAAATCGGTGCTAAATGTATTTGCGCCAAGTAGAGGCTCAGACAAGCCCGAACATCCGCGCAGTCTGATCAAAGCCTTTGCTGTTCGCTAACATATATGGATTCTAACAAATCTTCAGACACTACTTGAAGGCAGCACGAGTTCATAGTCTGCCTTGTTTTGCCTTTTATCTTTGCTATTCGGATATACGTGAAGCACATTCTTCCGTGACGGGGATCAAATAAACATGTCGCAACTGCATTTGTGAGAGCAGTACAATCCAATTCTGAGCAATTGCATTTTATTTTCTTAACTTCTCCCGTAGTCACACCGGGTTAGCTATGTTTTCAAGGATGTTGCGAATCAAAAAAGAGCTGTTACTAAACGAAAAAGAGTCATAACTACCAAAGGACCTGGTCATCAGGTCGTTTGGTAACTATGACTCTTTTTCGTTTAGTATCAGCTCTTTTTCGTTTCTTACAGCTCTTGTATATAGTTAATCAGGGGTGGCATTTTCAGCGGAAGTCCAGATGGTGGATTTTTATGTTCAGATAATTTTTGTTATATGTACTATATAAAAGTTATGTTGTTTTCACACCAGAACCGCCTCACCAAAGCTACGAAGCACTTTTTTTACTAGAAGTGACACAAGTAAGGCACTTTGACATATATTGCGCCGTTGCTAAAACAGTATTTACGGTGCCAAATTGTCCAAAATGTGAAGAAAATTGTGATTTTTTATACATGTAGCTATATAATAAAAGCGTTATTGAGCTGATATTGGGGAATATGGTTCCTCTTTGAGATATTTACGGACGCTGCGAGCTGGCGTCCTTCGATATCCCAGCTCAGACTAGTATTTCCCAAAGCTCGCGTCCCCGGAGAAATATTCGGGAAATAGACATTTTCTTTGAGATTTGATTGCTACAGTATACCATTTCACCTTAGATTTCACCTAATAAATTCGAATGCAAATAGATCCGATCTATACCCGTCATAATACTGACTTTTATGCAAGTCCTTTTCGTTATATCTTTTATTCGATCCAATTCAATTCTTTATTCACTCAACGTTAACAAGGGGTTAACAAAGTGTCAGTATGATAATCGGACTGGAATAGCTTGTTGATGATTGTACTTATAAACGCCACACTGTAAAAAATCCGTAGATATTACGGTAGAATAACTGGAAACCAGCTGCCAGTCCATTTCACGTTATTTTTACGGGGGTCTGCCTGTTGATCATTGTTGGAAATCACGATATGGTAACGGGCCGTACTCGGAAATACCTTCAAAGTGTTGAAGGGTTATACACCTGCGGATTTTGTCATGACAATCACATCGATTACCGTGTTTCGTCATACTTTAATTATACCCCCGGCATACGAAGTATGTCGAGGGGTATATAGTTTTTGTCTTTCCGTCCGTTCGTCCGTTCGTCCGTCTGTCCGTTCGTTCGTTCGTTCGTTCGTTCGTCCGTACGTAAGTTAACATTTGCGTTAAAGTTTTGCGTTGAGTTTTTTTCTTTAGCTTCTGTTATCCAGAGCTTGTTCATAAGTGCTTAGTGTAACCACAGTATGGATACTGTTCAGTGTGCATCACCTTGATGCTGCTGCTGGCCAAAGGTCAAGGTCATTGACTTAGAAATTTGTATAACAGTTGCGTTAAAGTTTTGCGTTAAGTTTTTGCTTTTGCTCTGCTTTCCTGAAAGCCTTTACTGGAACTTATCGATATGTGCTTAGTGTTACTACAAGATGGAAACTGACCAGTTTGCATCACCTGGATGCTGCTGCAGGCCTAAGGTCAAGGTCTCAGACTTAAGAATTTGTACAACAGTTGTGTTAAAGTTTTGTGTTAAGATTTTGCTTTTGCTCTGTTTTTTTGAAAGCTTCTATTGGAATTCGTTCAGATGTGCTTAGTGCTAGTATTGGATGGATACATATTAGTTTGCATCATCTGGATGCTGCTGCAAACCTAAGGGCAAGGTCACAGACTTTGAAATTTATATAACATTAGTGTTACAGTTTTGTATTAAGCTGTGTCTGTTTGCTTCTATTTAAATACACTGGAATGGAACCTTTTGATGTGTGACTAGGATTACTGCAAGGTTGAAACAGTTTTGTTGACATCATCTGGCTGCTGCTGCTGACTGTAGGTCAAGGTCACAGACTTTGAAATTTATATACCATTTGTGTTAAAAGTGAACTTTAAGTTTGTATTGTTTTGCTTATTATGAAATCGTGAGATAGAACCCATTGATATGTGACTACATGGGCAAGTAAACTTTATTTCCTGTAGGCGGTGGCGCTGGCCGGGGGTATACGTGAGTCCCTGCTCACTTGCTCTAGTTTTGACTGACGCTCGGTTCAAACTAAAGGCTTGCAGTAACGATCGATATTATTGGCCAACTCTTCAATTTTGCTGCAATCAGTGCTCCGCCCCCTGGTCAGCCCTCGCTATTCTGTTCGTTGTCAGTCATATACCAAACATACTTCATGACCTTGGCGAATGCGCGTGTCCAAAATGTCCGTCGCTAGAAAGCATATTTCTAAGGGTTTTTATAATTTTATACTCGAAGGTGTATGATACGTTTTCGACCATGTTTACACAGGGTAACAACTTCCGTTGTGACTACCTGTTTGCCTCCCTGCACGACATAGCCCTTCCAAACGGTGTCATATCGTTAAAGAAAGAAAAGGTCGCTTGTGAAATATTTATTGAGGTTGGGAAGAATTAAAACGCGAATGCATTCGGCTAAACCAGAAAACTTGCCAAAATAGTTATGTAGCCGACGACGAAGCCGGCTATGTTTTATGGTTCACTTCTGCTAGTCGCAGACCAGACACAAACTGAAGATTTGTTTAAAAGTCTAAGATACACCTTAAAATACTGACCGTTATACATAGTCAGTCAAATTAACATTATACACTGTAAAAAAAATACTGTAGATTTTACGGTAGAATAACTGGAAACCGGCTGCCAGTCCTTTTCCCGTTATTTTTACGGGGTTTTGCCTGTAAGACATTGTTGGAAATCACGAAATGGAAGTTTTATGTTAACTTGGCGCACTCGAAAATAACTTTGTATTGTTGAGGGGCTATCTAACCAAAACGACATCTGCTCTTTTCTGTCCCACTCTGCTTGATGATTCCTGCAATTTTTACGGGCGCCCGTGAAAATAACGGTAAAAGGACTGGCAGCTGGTTGCCAGTTATTTTACCGTAAAATCTACCGTTTATTTTTGCAGTGTACGGATAGTCTTTCATCTGTATAATTATGTGTTCGTCACCATTTTTTTTGTCATAATTTGTATTTTCCCCACGATTTGTATGTAAATAAAATCAGAAAGACAAAACAGTACACCACTGACCACTCCTGTTTACCATACCCCAAACTCCTGAATAAACAGCAAAGACCCAGATCAGACTGCTTCAAGGAAGAAATCCTGTCCGGCACTATTCCGCATTCACATGGTTCAGTACTTTGCGTTTTATTTATTTTAGTTTTAGTTGTTGTTTTTTTTTTTTTTGTTGTTTTTTTAGATTGATAATCAACATCAAGAATAAACTATGTGTTAGTAATAAGCTGCAAAACCCAATAATAATAGAAAATCTTTTCTTTACGATCAGTCTGCACTCATGCGCAGTTTGACCGGGGTACACGCAAAAAATAAACTGAATATTGCACATATTTAGGTGACTGAGTACACTTTAATCCCTTTTCAATTTTGCCATCGGGTCAAATTTTAAAGGAAAGAATTTGATCCCCAAACAGCCAATTTTTGCATAAAGAGTAGACACATTCAAGGCGGTTCATCGCCCAAGGTAGCAAAGAAGTAGTCAACACTGAATAAAGCTAATAGCATCGCAAAGGTCTCCAGTAATTAGCATTTGTATTTTTTTTACCTTACAATAAGTAATTCCGATTTTGTGCTAATCCGAGTCTGCTCTGGCGTCATGGTGGATATTCTTTATTTTGCACTAACAAGCCACGTCGATTAGTTGTTTCCAGAAGCAGTTACCAATTTTGATTAACTTTATTAATATTAGCAGTAGCAGTAGTATTTCTCCACAAAACATCTGCTAATTCACTCTCTGTGAAAACACATGTCATGGCATCTAGCGATTCCTCAACGTATGTATTGTAAAAATGAGATAAATTACATCAGAATTACTATTACTTATTACAGGTCTAAAATTTACAAATGATAGCACGCCTTAACACTGAATTAAAGCAAAATATTAATGGACACTGGGTTTGTACCTTTATGCCTTTGATGATTTGAAGATTACAGTTTCTTTCATGTTTTAAGTAACTGCTGCCTAATAATTGAGATTTTTCATTCAAGATTTATTTTCTTCGGGTAGTAAATATGATTGAACCACTTGACCTCCAACAGATTTCCTAATCAAGACATCAACAATAACTTTTGACTTTGGTTGTGATTATTTGAAGAGTCGGATGTAAATTTCTGACGACAGAATTATGCAAGGCTTCATTTCAAAGAAAGCCATTAATTATTATTTTATGGTTACTTAATCTTGGGTGTAAAATGTCTTGCGAAAAGGTATGGGAAGCATCACCCGCTTTTGCGTACTGATATTTCTATAGATTGTTCATGCGAATGGAGAAGGCTCCGATCAGACTGCGCGAATGGCCAGGCTGATCTGAGTCTTTGCCGTTCGCACTTTCCGTAGTATAGTTGAAATTATATAGATCTACTCCGCGATTTCAGAATAGTTTCTGAATGAACACTTTTGTCAATAAATTGTTTGAACCGAACAAAATACGCACATGTACTTTTCATATTTTCAGACAGATCAGCGTCAGGAAAGTCACGTGCTACTTGTGAATGACAAGGTTATTTTAGGGTTTTGTAAAACCACTAAAGAAAGAGCCCCGAAGTTCAGTGGGTTAGGCTACGACCTGCTTAGCTGGCGGGTTTGGATCTGGCCAAAGTTGAAATCGTTTCTAACCGTAAACGGAAATTTATTGCGTGCACAACCTTTTATTCTCATCCAATCATCGTCCAGTTATGTTGAAATACTGTTGAAAGAGACGAAAACACAGTATCATACATTCATCCATCATAAAGATCTACATGTATACTCATGCACAGCCTGTACAATCGATCGTATCTGTTCGGTTTCTGATGGGATTTTATCATATTACTATATTTCTTTCTTAGACTCTCGTCTATCCTAGTTTCTCATTCTTTCTCCCTCTCTCTCTTCCTCTGTCTCCCTTTCTCTCTCGCTCTCAATCTGGCAGGCTGCCAGATATAGACTGAAATATTGTTTCAAAGGGTCATCAACTCCAAAATCGTTTGAATCAGTCAGTCGGTCTGTTTTGCTCTACTTGGTATTGTTTTCTGCTAAATTGTGAATGACCAGACCAGACTTTGCAATTGTTGTCTGCGCATCCTTATCAGTTCAGTTCAATTCTCTTAACGACGTTCCCCAAGTGGCTCAGCGGTACATAACCATAGTTGCACGCACTTGGCGCCGTGTGTCCGTCCAATCATATCCTCATCATTACCTGTACACGTATGTGCGGTACTCTAAGAGCGTTGATATTGACAGTTATACTCAGTCCTCGGTAACCGTTATCTTGCGTAAAGGACACCTGCACTATAGTAGCGCAGAAAACCGTTAGACTGTCTGATTTAGATTGAAAAGACACACACTCCAGTCAGTCTTCTTTCGCGTATTTATGAAACGTGCCGTATTGCCCTGGCTATTTACATTCTGAAATGAAATGATGGTGTCCGGTAACAAATTTTATTACTCTGGGAATGTGTCCATTTTTCGAACCAAGTGGGGTACTTTGCTTTTCTAAAAGAGCAAAATACACCATGAATGCTCATTTGAAATGCATAGTGTTTCTACCCTTTCGTCTTTCCCTTCATTTCGCATTCTGCGTTTCACCAGGACAGACTTCCACGAATGTGGAAAGAATTATTTATACGTTAGTCGACTTTCGAGCTTGGACCTTCAACCAAGTTGAAAAAAAAAACACACAAAAAAAAAAACACCGAGGAGTTGGAGATGCAGATGTGTCTAACAATTTCTTGTTAAATTTAAGGAAAAACATATTTTTCATTTTGTGTGTGTCGGGGGGGGGGGGGGGTATGAAAATCTATTTTATCTTTGGAAAGGTCTAGTGCCAGTCGACTGGCAATAGCCATTTTACGTTAAAATCGCTATTGCCAGTCGACTGGCAATAGCGAATTCACGTCAAAATGGCTATTACCAGTCGACTGGCAATAGCCAATTTACGTTAAAATCGCTATTACCAGTCGAGTGGCAATAGCGATTTTGTCGTGAAAACGCTATTGCCAGTTTTTTTTTTTTTTTTTTTTTTTTTTTTTTAGTTTTTCTTCCCATTTCCTGATAATAAATTTGAAGCTGAAGATGTTGCATCCCATTTTAAGTTTAAAGTTGCTTAGTAAGTGTGCCTTACTTCACAGATATTTTACTTCTGCGAAATAACCAATTTATTTAATTCATTTTATTTCATTTTTGCTTAGTAAGGAATTGTGGCAATATGCTTATTAAGGAACTCCGGTAGCTCAGTGTGTTAAGCACTGGCCTGCTACGGTAGCGGTCTGGGTTGAATCACGATAGAGGGGAATTATTTCAACCGTCAAAGAGGTTCCTTAGAAGACAGCTTTTTATTAACACATGCTTTCTGCTCGATATGACTCAAATATTGTTGAAGGGGAGTAAAACTGCAAGTGATACATCAGTCTTGAGTCTCGATAACTCAGTGGGTTAAGCGGTATCATGCTGAACTAGCGGTCATTGGTTTGATTCCCGATAGAGAAGGAATATTTTTTTCAACCGTAAACAGGTTCCATTGCCTACAATATTTCACTATCACCCTCCCATTTTCCTTATATGACTGAGGCCCGGTAGCTCAGTGGGTTAAGCGCTTGCCTACTGATCTAGCCGACCCGGGTTTGAGCCCCGCTTGAGGTGTAAACGGGATTCCACTGCAAACAGCCTTTCATTATCACCCTCCCATCGTCTTGATATGACTGGGATACCGTTGAAAGGACGTAATGTCGCGAGTCATCTATCCATGCTTCTATGACTGAAATACTGTTGAAAATGATAACTGAAAAACGGTTAAAGGGATTAGGAGGCATATTATACCGAAATTAGAGCGAGCCTCCATAGATGATCATTATCACCGCTATGGGTTCGAGCTTTGTTCGAAGAACAGATCTGCCCACGGATGGTCTTCTCCGGGAACTTCTTTGCATGAAATAGGCCTGAGTTATTCTTGAAAGGCTCGTAAAACCCAACGGCAGCCTCAATCACTCTTGAATATGCCCCCATGAGTAAAGACGAACAAAATGAGCTACAACATCATATTTAAATGAGGTTTAATTCTTTTTTCAATATTTATGCAATACATTAAAACAACTGCTCTTCAAAACTCATGAAGTAATCCATGACGGTCATGAAAATCCAAGCCAGTCCCCTAAAAGAGCAATGACTGACACGCACAATACCAGTCCGATGATCTTAAATGGACTGGCAGTCGTATCATGGTTCGTGTTCATAGGAAGTTTTAAACGAATGTCGAACTTTATGGAATTTAATAGTAATGTATGGTACTACCACGGTGTAAAATTTGGACCATATCCTTAAAAAATTTTTTTGAAATGCTTAATATTATGTTTTAACACGATGGACTGAAAGCCATTAATTTGCGGCGATTTAAACTGTATTTTCATTATTGTCTGCGCAGTATCTATATTGCGATCGTTTAATAAATGTTTGCTTGTGATTATATTTTTGTCTTTCTGCCTTAAAATATTGTTGTTTATTTTCGACCAAATTTTATTGAGATCATTGTCATTATTTTTGTTTGAGTTTTCAATTTCTTGGCGTTCCTCCTTCGCTTTCTTTGCTACAGGCTCAGTGTTTGTATCTTCAGCGGCAGTTATGAGACCACTGATTTTCTTGGGTCATTTAACAGGACTGAAATATCTATCTATCTATCTATCTATCTATCTATCTATCTATCTATCTATTGTACATCCGACCGTCTGCCTGTATATCTGTCTAAAAAACCCAGGTGTATACGCGGTATCGATTAATCAGCGATCGTCGATTTTTGATACACGATCAATGTAGGTGTTTGTTTGTTTGAGTTGTTGCTTTACGTGCACGGTAAACAGCTATGGTCATGTCGGGACGGTCAGTTAACCTAACCACACTATTCCTGGGCAGGTTTAGACCTCCTAAGTGGTTAACCAGTACTAAGTGCACCTTATTCCGCCAGTAACTGACAACTGCCCTTCTTGAATCAGCGGAAGGAGAAACGAAAGTATGTGGCCAGACCGGGTTTCGAACCCAGGAGCCCTGTCTTATTAGTCAGGTGCCATACCAATTGCGCTACTCAATGTAGGTGTGATTTAATGAGTATTCTCGCCGTCTTTTATTTTTTTTTCGTGGTATGTGACCACAGCGATATCTGATAACAGTTACAAATATACTCCCTCCTCATGTTATCATTTCCAAATATTTTTTGTCACTAAATTTCGTTACTTATTATATTATCATATCTAAATTCTGGATAAAATTAACAAAAATACAAGTTACAGTTTAAGATACATTTAAATTAAAACATAAGGGAAAAAATCTGCAAATTAACAAAATCATGAGCCAGTAAGAAAATCAAGATCAGGTCTCGCATAATGTCATAATATGATGTATATATATGTTAATCTCCTACGTCTAAATAAAGAAAACAGATGTGGATAATTTTCTTATTCGCGCACGTATCGATTTTATTTGTACCAGTCTCACGAATTCGATTGAGGTCCGCGATTCTTTCAGATATATTAAATATTTTTATGACAATATTATGCCATACACCGATAACTAATAATTCAGAGCTGCCATGTAAAAATTTCGTAAATATACAGCAAGGAAGCGAATGTAATTTTCTAGACTGGTACCAGTATCAAACTTTTATAAAGCATTCCAGGTACTCTTTTCCGAACAATGACTCTGTACTTTGGCATCGAACGTTGGTCCATACGCTTTTTCTTCCTTTCATAGCTTACGTTTGCTTGATATACATGTACGTTTTATAGATTTAAGTCATGTCACATTTGACATCATCGATGTCATCATCGGTAGTATTAATTTATAAGCTGTATATAATAATGACCATTCTGTTGGTTACGTATACATGTACATGTATTAATTTCAATATGTATTTACATATTGTAAGACTTTTAAAGCTGAAAATACTCTTCTTTCCGTATATCCAGCCATGATTATTAAAAACGCCTCGTCTTGTTCGTGTGTGCTTGTTTATTATTCATCGTTAAATATCACACCTCAGGTTGTTGTAATCATCCACTAATCGATGTCGCGTGCCACGATTAATCGATACCGCTGTTTACCTGGACGTTTTGCAGGTTGAATGTCTATCAAATAGATAAACAGAAGGAATATTTAGACAAAGGGACGATCGGGCGAAAGATAGATAGATAGATAGATAGATAGATAGAACTGTTGTCAAAACTAAATCTTGATAAATGAACATGGAGATAGGAAGATCGGCTTTCATAAAAACTTTAATTATAGTAACTCGCGTTTTAGTTTCGCATTTTTTACAGTAACAATGACTTTCAAGATATCAGCGAGTTCTTGAAATCACGATCATCCAATTGTCACTTTGGAAGTTAATTTGTCGAACATTGGCGAGATTCTTGAATCCGACTTGCGAATATCAGCAAAAATGAAGGTATTGTAAAGGTTAGCAAAAATGAAGGTATTGCGATTAATAAATCATTTACAGTCTATGCCTGTAGCATTTGATCATATCCTTTTATCCATCTAAAATATGAAAACATTGCAGTTTAAGTCTGGAGGAGAATCGGCATGACAAATGGTTGGCATGAAATTAATGAAACCCACGGTATTTAACATTAAATAAATGAATAAATAAATAAATATTAGATCAAAATAAGAGAAAGAAATAGTGAATAATAATAACTGATAATAAGAAAAAACTGTCATTACAGAGAAGGCACATGCTTGTGCTGAAATAATGAGTCTCAGGGCCCGGAGAATTTCTGCCTCACTACAAGTTAGTTTAGATTCGAAAGTCATGTGAAAAGAGTCATTCATAAACCCTATGAAAATTTTGATGATTGGTTCTACCTGCCTACCAAAAGATACAACAAATAAAGAGCAAGAAAAGAAAAAAAGGGGGGGGGGAAGAAGCGAAAAATGTAACTCCACGCATTTCTAATTATTCGTTCTATGGAATACAAAGTAACCACAAAAGATCCGCACGCCCGCATCCAATTCAATTCTTTATTACACTTAGTTTGCATAAAAATGCAACAACATAAGGCTCAAACATATACTATGCAATTCAAAACAACTCTATGGCGCACACTTGCTCACACAAAAATTCATACTCACATACTTGAGGGCAACATCGTAAATTTAACGTAAGCAATTGGTTAAAGGAGCTGAGAGTAAGACTCGATTATTCAGAGAGAGAGAGAGAGAGAGAGAGGGAGAGAGAGAGAGAGAGCGAGAGAGGGGGGCGTAATTTTGGGATTGGGGATTTTCATTGAAAAAAATGCACATGTATTTCAGAGAGACAGGGAGAGAAGAAAAAAAAAGAAATCTGGAGTATCATGCATCCACGACCGTCCCCGCAAGACTTGGGATGGAAGCCTTCGGGCCATGGTGCTTGGTAACTTTCAGTGCTGGAGCGTCCCACTAATTTGGATCATATTAGGGCAAGGACTTACTGTGCTTGGAGTAAGTGCGGATGGAGTTGTTAGAATATTTTTTCTCTCGCCTATCATAAGCTCTCTTCTTTCTCTTCTTTCTCCCTTTCTCTGGGAGACGGCTCGATATAGACTGAAATACTGTCTCAAAGAGCCGTTAAACCCAAACTGTCAACCAACCAACCAAACTGATTTGCAAGATGGGCGGGTACTGAGCTCATAATTTTGTTGGATGCTATTGGACTCTCAAGAAATACTACTTTAAAAAAGATGTGAAATATCAAAATAGGCAAAAATAGTGAAAATCTATACAAATATAGAAACTATTCAAATTTGTCAAACTAGGTCCGAAGTGACTAGGGTTTTGGGGCCGAGATGACTAGGCCGAAGTGACTAGGGTCCGGAGTGTCCAGGAATTTATTTCTAGGTGGGGCCGAGACGGTTTGTCCTCACAATAATATGGTCACATTTATAGTTCTCTCATAATGTCCTCATAACCACGCTGATAAGGTAACACCAAGAGAGAGAGAGAGAGAGAGAGAGAGAGAGAGAGAGCGAGAGAGGGGGTCGTAATTTTGGGATTGGGGATTTTCATTGAAAAAAATGCACATGTATTTCAGAGAGACAGGGAGAGAAGAAAAAAAAAAGAAATCTGGAGTATCATGCAGTAAATATACTTATTTTTCATTGAGTTTACCTCGACTAATGACGTGGTTGCGCAAAATGTATCGGACCGCCGTCTCTGTATGGCCAAACCAAGTAAACTCAGCTTGCGTGAGTTCGAATCCTAGCCTTCTGGAATGTCCTTCTTAATAACACATCTAGGTTTTAGACTACTTTTTGTGCCAACTGCAGTGTTGGCGATTGCTCGATTGGTTACATGTAAAGTTATAGACACCAAAAGAGAATAAAATGTCGTTGCAGCAGTAGCAGCATGCAACAAAATGATTTTCAGCTCAGACCTATGCCCATGTTCCTACATCTTTCAAGCCTTCGTGACATCATATTAGCATAATCCAAAGGACTGCAAAAATAAGATAAAATAATTAAAAAGATAAAATAATTAAAAAGAACTTCCTTTCCG
Organism: Ctena decussata; assembly: GCA_963989385.1. Classification (NCBI taxonomy): domain Eukaryota; kingdom Metazoa; phylum Mollusca; class Bivalvia; order Lucinida; family Lucinidae; genus Ctena; species Ctena decussata. The sequence continues at coordinate 96,204 of CAXDIV010000087.1, forward strand.
GTCTACTCGTGGATTTCAGATTTCAACGCAGTAGGAGCAAATTAAGTAGTTGGACTTAAAAAAACTAAACCTATATTCAACAGTGCAGTTTCTTGGTGAGCCACATATATGCTGCTGCATTAATGAGGGTGCAACAATAAATACAAAGTAGAAACATCACAAGCATTGCTTGCTGATAAGTAGTGTTTGCCTTTTTTGGATCAAAAATTAAACTAACTGGCAATAGCAATTTTACATTAAAATCGCTGCTGCTGCTGCCAGTCGACTGGCAATAGCGATTTTACGTTGAAATCGCTATTACCAGTCAACTGGCAATAGCGATTTTACGCTAAAATCGCTATTGCCAGTCGACTGGTAATAGCGATTTCAACGTAAAATCGCTATTGCCAGTCGATTGGCAATAGCGATTTTAGCGTAAAACCGCTATTGCCAGTCGACTGGCAATGGCCACTCCGTTATTCTTTTTTCTTCGTAAAGAAATTTACGAAGAAAAAAGATAAAATTAAAAAAAAGAGCCTCGTTTTTATTACAACTTTTTCACCTTTAAAATTCTCCTTGGCAACTCTTACTCCTTTCAGATTTAACTGCTACAGACAAGGTTAGAGACTGAAAGACTCAACTGACACTAAGATTCGAACAGCAGTCGGAGCAGTTACGAGCGACGAAGGAGAGGCTTGCAATTGGTTTTCCTCAGCTCAGCTCTTAATTTGTAATAATACGCGTATTCACACCTCAGCTTAACTGGCTTTTAAGAAAAAAAGTCAGGAAATGGCATTTATAAGCTCAAAGCTTACGGCCAGATCCTGGAATGTAAGAAAATGTATATTGATGTATTTATGTTGTAATTGATAAATAAACCAATTAGCTCGAACCACAAACAGATAATGGAGGAATCCGGGATAAGACGTATAGAAAACGTCTGTCGAAATCGGTATTGAATAGCTACCGCAATCATCCCAAATATCTGAACAACGCACCCAATTTTGCATATTACCGTAAAATCTGTTTAGCTACAATCTTGCAGGTAGAGAGGCAAAGAGTTAGCGAAGCAGTCTGATCTGGGTCTATAGTGTTTTCCCAAGCATTAATATGTTGTCCAATGTTTAGGGTCGATGCGGTTAATAAGTTCAGTACAGTGCATATTGTACATTTGACAGTATACCTTTTCTATATTACATGTATTACCTGACCAGTATGGTTGTCTGACATTCGTCGATAGGTGCACGCAAACTTTTCGTGCCAGGCCTACATACAAATTTGGGCAGGGTCCTGAGTTATCTGCAAAAACAGAATGAAAACTGTATTTTGAATATTTTTGATGGGTTTCCATAACTGCCTACTGTCGAAGTAATTTTAAATATCTTCACTGCAGCTCGTGTTTGGTTCCATTTGGTTGCCGTAAAAAGTCTCACTGCAGATTATATACTTTCTGGTCATTTGGGATCATTGGGCTCCTTCTGAGTCAGTTTGAAAGTAGAGTTCCGTGAAGCCGGTGCAAGGTGGCGAAAGCAGTGTTGCAATATTGCACTACTGCACATGAACAGACTCATTTAAACTGAGTCTGTTATTTTCATTTCTTTCATGTGTTCCTTGCTTCAAAAGGATCTTTATTCAGAATTATAGCTTCAAACATTTGGGAATTTTAAAGCTAAAGTTATTCATGCTATAGAAATAAAAAAAAATGCGCTCTAGGTCAGAGCTTGCATAGTGTAAGGCATGTCAGTAATTTAAGCAGCCATGAGGCAAGGTTCACTTAAACCGTGGTGTCTAGAATGTTTTCATATGTTTGGTTTCTTTGGATCGACTGTCATATTGAATTACCGTAAGAAATTACAGTATGTTTTCTCTGGTTTTCGTCACCAGACCATGCCAGGGTCACTGATGAGAATTGAATATGAAGTCAAAACTTCGATGTATGGCCCATGTTCCTTCTATCGAATGTGTTCTCTGCTCTTGAAGGAACTCTTTGAGATTTTAATTTAGTAATGTTCTTTATTTCAGACAGTAAATATTTTCATACTGCCTTACTATATCAAATACGGTACAAGAATATTGTGCATCTGGAGCTTAAGCCTTCAAGGCGCGCCAAGTATGATATTCGGTTACCTGTTACCTGGAGCGAGTATTAATGCGAATGCAGTTATTTCCCTTAGACCCGCGGAGCGTTAGGCATTAATCGATATTAGAAAGGTAATATCGATTCTGTATCTCAGGTGTTGTACAGGATTATTAGCATAATAACAAAAGAAGGAGCGGAATGGAGACGTGTTTAATTTTAATAACTTTCTTTTTCTCAGATAAAATCAGAGGAAACATCTCGACATGACTGAAATATTGTTAACTGGGACGTTAAGCAACGACGACCTTTTTTCTTTTTATTTTCTGTTTTGTCAAAACAGTTTTCAAAAGTTTTATGCAAATGCGATTGTTCGCCTTGTTGCTCAGCTGTTTGATTTAAAAATCATTTAAAACTAGTATGAATAAGCTTGGAAGTGGGGAGGGGCGGGGGGGGGGGGGGGGTTGAAAGTATGTGACATAATTAGGGATCAATTTTGTGAAAACTTTTGATATTGTTTTTTTTGCCTTATAATATACGTTGAGATGTCTCATTAGAATTGCCTCGGCGAAACTCATTAGAATCGCCTCGCGTAGGCAATTCTAATGAGATGTCACAACATATATTTTAATCTAAGCAGGCCCAGATGGTGGAGCTGTAAAACCCACTCCCTGCTGGATCCGGGGATGAATTTATACGGTTTTTTTTTTTGGGGGGGGGGGGTTGGGGGTGTGCGAAAAGAAATAAAATAATAAATAATTGACACTTAAATCACTAGAAGACGTTCTTTAATTCATACCTATTTAAATATCGATTTCTGATCTACATTGTCGTTAGCAGGTGTTTTGAAATTGCAATGTTTTGACAAGCAAGACGTCAGACCAAATTTGTTTTTCACACCTTTCGACAGGCGGCCTGTGCTCTTGCTTGGCTGGTTGAAAATTCATTAATTTTTAACACCGGAATGAGCTTAAATATTTGATAAACGATTTTTTAATCAGCTTGAAAAGTTTTAGCATGAAACAAACCAGCAAATATACTTGAGTTAATTTCTGGTGACAAGCAAATCTGACGAACTGAGAATAGAGGCAGCAAAACTGTTCAATGTTAGTAACTTTCTTATTTATTTGAGCAACAACGTGTTCAATATAAACAAGGTCTATAATCGGCAATGTCGGTCCCAAGCAATTATGAACAGTATGAAAATGGCAAAGACCTTGATCAGCCTACTCATCTTTGTACATGTAAATGTGCATCTTTATGCTGTGACCAAACAAAGCATGTGTGAAACTGCGAAGATTCTGATCAGCCTGCGCCGCCATGTCTATAGTAGTGCTCTAGTCTGATCAGAGTCTTCACAACTAATACAAGCTAGGACAACAAAACATGTATTATAGCTAAAACTCTGATCAGTCTGCGCAACAATGTGTATGTAGTGCTGTAGCTTGGTCAGAATCTTCACTGCTTACACAAGCAAGCGCAAGAAAACATCTACAAACAAAAAAAAACTCTGATCAGCCTACGCAACCATATGTATGTTAGTGCTGTAGTCTGATACTAACATAAGCTAGCGCAACAAAACGTGTACAAATAGCAAAACTCTGATCAGTCTACGCAACCATGTGTATATAAGTGCTGAAGTCTGATCAGAGTCTTCACTACATACATAAGCTACCGCATCAAAACATGTATAAATAGCAAAAACTCTGATCAGTCTACGCAACCATCTGTATGCAAGTGCTGTAGTCTGATCAGAGTCTTCACTACTTGTCTTCAGAACTGTCATCTGTAACAATGTGATGACAGGATTTACATGTATGGATAAACACACGGATTATGATTCGGCTTTAAATTAACAACCTTTGACACCTGTGTATATTACCCGGCGCCGCACCTATAATTATTATCTGTTTACATGTCAAATTAAGTTAATGGACCACCAAACGACAACAATCATCATTAATATTAATGGTCAAAGTTTCAACAATCTGAAATCGGAAAAATTAGCTCAGAAAAAAAATCAGTAGATAGATTAGATGATTATGCGTTATTAAAAGACCATGTTTTAACAGCTTATCCTTCAACATTTACCATACAAGCATCTAATATAGTTAGTATCTTAATAAAGTTATGATATCTTTTTACATTATGCTTATACTTTTTGTATGTATATGTGATTTTGTTTCATATTTTTCTTTTCTTCGGATTCGTTTTGCCGTAGGATCAAATTATTGTTTTGTTTGTTGCTCCTCATGTTGTTACATTATGTAAACTGAGAGAAATAATAAAGTTATAACTTTTGACGAGAAGTATGGAAAAATATAAATGTGGCAAAAAAACGATACTATAGTATCATTCTGTATTTTCGATAATATTTTCATATCTTAAATGCCTCATTGCTGTATCATGGTAAAATTCTGGAAATATTTTATCATGGGTACCCATTACTGTTTCATTACTGTGAATGACCATGATGAGCCAGTACCTACAATGTTCTATTTTCGATATCATAAAGGTGAGTAAATGGTAAAAATACAATGTACATTCATGAGCCTTCAAGGTTTGTCCTGGTTTTGTTTATATTGCATCTCAAAACGGGGAACCAACCACTGAAAGTTTAAATGCAGCAATTTGTTATTTATCATTAAAGAAAAAAAAACATATTTGCCGCAATCGCAGGAATTACAAAATCAACTACTCAGTTATGATTTTATAGACAATTGTATACTGTTCTACTAGCAAGTTAATGAAAAGATCTGTTTTTGGAAAGAAGTTACCAAACATGTGATAACATCTTGGAAACCTGTTAGAGATATTAAGAAATAAATATAGTTTTCGAAAAAAAAACACTGTTGTCTTCTTCTTCCGAACATTTTTTTCTGAAATAAGAAATTAAGAGATTTTTTGAAAGCAACATCTTCGAGTAGCAAAACAGTGTAAGTCTTTTACCGTCACCTCCTTTATGAATAAGGATTGGCCAATTAACGAGTTAATTAAGAATACCATGTACTAGTTTCTAAAGAAACCCTGAGGTAAACAAAACGTATTGCGGTCTCCTTGATAAATAAGCTGCACTATTACTCAAATAAATTGCTATCAAAACCATAAGTGCAAACATGCGCAATTACAGCATGATAATCGTCAAAATTTAGATTATGTAATTACTTGTTTACAAAGTTTTATTGATTAACTTTTAAAGGGATGATTTGAACTACAATTAGTCGAATAACGGCCTTTTGATGTTTGATTGTCGCGTATAAGACATGTGACTTTCTTTCTTTCTCTCTTTTCCTTCTTTCTTTCTTTTCATTCTTTCTAGCTTTATTCTTTCTTAATCCGATTCTTCATCCGAGTATTAAAGCATACCTCAAATATATAAAACAAAACACGAAAATTAAGAAAATTAAAAAATGGTGTTCAATAAGCCTTTGCGCAACATAGCCGGATTTGGACTTAAACTATTTCGTAGACATACGAACGAGGTTTGTCGAAACGAGAATTTCTGTATGTTTGGAGACAAATGGAAGATACTTATATTTTACTTATTTCTTAATGAATTACATCAATTTAAACCTTATCAAAATCTCTCTAAGGTGATAACTTATAAACAATTCACAGACAGTCCGATTATTTCCAAATTTAAGGCTAAATGTGGCTTGTCATGCATTTCCTACAATATGTACATGTATGATTCCATTTGATTAGCTTCGAATTTCAAAAGCCGATGGAAGATACAAAACATGAAGTTATTTCAATTATTTTTGCATCATATTAACAAGGAAAGAATATACTCTATGAATATAACTTATAAAAAATTGTCGTAATATCAAATATGTATTTAATATTACGTTTTACATTAAATTCCTATTAAATTGTGTACACAAGTTGGGGTTATTAGAACAGGTAAGCGCTCGGATTAACCCGTAAGTCGCACCACAAAGGACTGATGACCTTAGATATTTTTAGCAAACAGTTTGTTTTCCATGTTCGTTGGAATATTAGATTTTAATTTCTTTACTAGGAATAAGAATGATCATAAAAAGGTTTGTTTTTGGTTCTTTTCCTCCAAAGGTGAAAAAATAAATACGAAGAATGATAAGGTGATGCTGGAATAGTGCAATGAACACAGGGTATAATCAATTCCGCCAATTTTCGCTTCCTGCAGAGACTGTACATCATATTTGGCTTCCTCCGAGACTGTCAACGAACTCTTGCTTCCTGCAGAGGCTACTGTCCTCGAAAAATGGCTTCCTGCCGAGACTGTCCGCGTGACTCTGCTTCCTGCCAAGAGCCTCGGCAGGAAGCAGAATCACGCGGACAATCTCTGCAGGAAGCCATTTATCATGTACAGAAGTATCGGCAGGAAGCGACAGTCTCGGCGGAAGCCAAATATGATGTACAGTCTCTGCAGGAAGCGAAAATTAGTGGAATCGATTATACCTTGTGATGAAAGCCAGACATTGTTTACATTAATATTC